>OZ018312.1:24679375-24841875 GCA_963969455.1 Arge pagana | reverse complement strand
GTTCGCTGAAGGACGTCATCACGCTGCGAGGACAACACGACAGGCGTTCCCAGCTGCACGGGAAGCAGCAGGCCGAGGTTAAGCAGCAGCAGCAGCAGCCGCAGGTACAGCATCACGATAGGAATAGAAAAGACTTCGAAGGCTCGCCGGAGGGTCAAACTGATCGTGCCGCTCTTCAGTCGCAGGTCGGTCCCGGCGCGGGGCATCATCACGTCGACGCGAAGAGGAGTGGTAGCAACGGTGGTGGTAGTGGTAACAGTGGTTCTGGTGCTGGTAGTGGTTCCGGTGGTGGTTCCGGCAGTCGATCGCTGCCGAAGGACAAGAATGACAGGTCGCTCCTCGGCGGTAGTCACCTAGAGGCGTCCGCTCGTCAAACGGACAAGTATTCGCGGTACGACCCGCCGGACTTCAACGAGCTCGTGGACGACTCGTCGAACGAGCTGGAGATCGACATGTCGGATCCAGCCGCGGAGAAGGAGGACAGCGAGCGAGAGAAGAGCGAGGCCAAGGAGAAGGAGCGCTCGCCGAAGAACGGCTCCTCGCCTCACCACAGTACGGCCAGACAGCAGCTCACCTACTCCACCTATCAGAGACCGTACCCCGACGGCGGTAAGGTATCCTCCTCGAGCTCCGCGTCCTCCGCGACGTCTCCCTTCTCCGCGACCTCCGCCTTCCGACCTCCGAACACGGAACACAAGAGCGGAGCCGGTCGCGGTGGTTCCTCGACGACAACGGTAGGCCCGGCGACCTCGATCCCGCCGATAGGACCCTACCCGGCAGCAGCCACGTTCGTAGGATATCCGCCAACGGGTCCCGTGGCGGTTCTACCCTTGCCGCAACCGGTGACGGGCATCTCGTCGCCCGTCGACGACAAACACGTCTCTACCGTGTCCCTTTTGCAATTGAAGTCACCGAAAGAGGAAGTCCCCGCGCAGAGAGATCCTCAAATACCCGCCGTCGCCTCTGTCAAGAGCCCCGGCGTTTCCGCGGCAGCTTCGCCGGACGCCACGTCGAAACAGTACACGATTCTTCAGCCCGCTGGACTTGGCTCCAGGGCAGCGAGTGCCATCCAAGATATCGCCAGGGAAGGCGTCGTCAGCGTGGCAGCTGTCAGCAGCAGCAGCAGCAGCAGTAGCAGCAGCAGCAGCAGCGGCAGTCCAGCCGTTGGGGACGTGTCGACGACGACGGGAAGCGGACAACACGACAATACGGCGATGAAGCTGCCGGAAAGATCCGGTAGCTTCGACGGAAGCAGACCGGTGATGTCGATGTCACCCTCGAGCCTGAACAGAGGTGAGTCGCGGGTTCACCCCACACCCAAAACCACCGGAGACACGGGTCGCGAATTCGCGTACGAATCTTTTCGCTCGCGTCGCATTTCCGTCTTCGTTTTTGCCACTTCTCGATCCGTTATTTCGCGTTTTCCCGAGGACGAGCGAGTCGATCGTGATCGATCGCCCCTTTTGACGCGTGTTCTGCTACAAATTTTCTCGAAAATATTCGCTCGGTGTATTTCGGCTACGCGGGGGATCGCCGCTCGTACGTTACGCGTAGCGAGAGTACAAAAGGCATTCTCGACTCTCTCTCGCTGTATCTCTCTTTTTCGCTCTCGCACGCGCTCTTTACGTCTCTCGCTTTCTCTTCCCACTGTTCCCCGATCTCCAACTCTCTCTCTCTCTCTCTCTCTCTCTCTCTCTCTCTCTCTCTCTCTCTCTCTCTCTCTCTCTCTCTCTCTCTCTCTCTCTCTCTCTCTCTCTCTCTCTCTCTCTCTCTACAAAGTTAGGGGAGTTAGGGCAGCGCGGGAAAATCAATAATTACGAACCGAGGGGCGATGACTCAAATGGTGAAATCAAGGACTCTATGCCAGATTATTTCGCCCGCGCGCCGGACTGCATCACGTACCTCTGAACAATGCGATTCGCATCGGTGTTTCGCGATCCCGCGATCGACGAAGAGAGCGATTTTTCGCCACGGATAACAACGTTCGAAAACGTACGTTCCGCGAGCGTAAAGGAAAATCGAAGAAATTAACGGATCCTCGGGAGCAACGGACAACAACGACGACGACGACGACGACGACGACGACGACGACGACGACAAGTGGAATTCGAACGCGATCGAAATCTACGCCCGACTCGTCGCAGTGACGGGACGCCGCCTCAGTTTTCGGCAGAAATTTCGGGTTGATGCGCGTCACACGTATAAACCGCAGCTGTCAACGGGTGGAAACGTGACTAGAATGTCTCTCGTGAAAGCCGGCGGTGCTCACCCCCGTCTCGTGGCTCGGCGAAAGCTACCTTATTACCACCCCTGTCTTCCTTATTACCCCTTATTAGCCTCAGCCCGTCAGACCCGCCGAATCACGCCCGTTCAAATATTGAATCTTGATCCGTTTCAACTCGATTCTTTTATTCGCAAATTCCTCCTCGAAACTCCGCGGTGGTAATTATATCCGAAAATTCCGCGCGATCAATTAGATTTAATTAATTTCAATCGACCCTCGGCAATTACAGTTTCATCCATCGTTCCCGCGATACATAGTTACCCGGAGAAAAATCGCATCGTCACCGATCCGCTCGCGATCCGTTTCGTACCTCGGCCCCGGCCAGTAAACGGTTCCCGAAAAGCCGAAAGCATCGTCCCAGGAAAAAACCGGCTCACTTCGCTGGTCACCCTCGCCACGCTCGCCTCCACCCTTTTTTCTTCCTCTTCTCCTTCGTCCCGAGACCGCAACTTTATTGCGGGGTGTTTTGCGCTCGGTCACGTGCCGACTCGATTTATTGATAGCGCTTTTATGGCGTGTCAACACGCGCTCTTCGACGGTTGGACACGCGAGATTCGGAGAAAATGAAATAACGTCGGTCTTAACCGTGAAGCTAACCGTGAACGATCAACTTCACGCAACTATGCCACGATTCTGTCCATAGCCCTGCGTGTCACGCACCTCCGAATCTACTCCGGTCACCCACGGTGACCCGGTCACGCCAATTTTAAAACGTTACGGGCTGAACGCAACCTTCGGTAACGACTTCGAGTTATCGCCGCGAGAGAACAATTCCAATGCTCGCGAACACCTCGGGCAGCTTTTTTATTTCCTACCGTCGTAACCGTACAGATTTTGCCGAATCTCCAACGACCGTGCGTAACGTGCCTAATCCGTCATCGGTTCTACTTTACTTTATCGGCAAATAATTGGTTGGGTAAAAAACCGCGAACGTTTTATCCACTTTTCCCCATTTTTCTGTCCCGCGATTCCGATGTCTCGGTAGCGCTTTTATTTCTCTTTTCATTCCAAACTAGTCGATCATCTTCGCTTCGATGATATTCAGTTAATTGATCGCTTCTGGTCGTCCATTTGCCTGTATGTAATAAATTTTCTCATCGATGGGATTTACCCCTGTCATTTTTATTGCGAGCGTTCGTTCTTTCGTTCCTCTACTCGTTTTGCTCGTGGAAATATAATTCGTTTATATTCGCGAGTAGTACTTGCGGCGAACGGACGATTGCGATGGCAGAATTGGAAAGCGAGCGCGGCACGCGCCGAGGAGGATCCGGCAAGCCGGATAAATAAAACAACCGAGGTGTTTATATACACCTCGTAACGGTGACCCTCGCATGAAACGGGAACGCGAAATAACACAATTACACACTCGTTTCCCCCTTTCCCCGTTCCATTTTCCCTCGACTTCTGCCGGCGTTCGTCCCCCCGCGCCTGCTTCTAGCTGGCGCGGGCTGGACCCTGCTATACGCTCTACCTCGTCGCTCCTCGCCTTCCCGTCCTCCTGAAAAAAGGAAGAAAACAGTCGAGCGTCCGGCACTCGTTACAAGTCTATTCAGACAACCGGAAAAAGCCACGTTGGACACCGCGTAGCGAAATTAATTTTTACCTTTTTGTTCGCGTGGTTTTTTCTTTCTCCGATCCGTCGGCCTCGTTCGCCTAGTCGTTGATGTACCTCGCGCGTAGATTACCACGTATCCAGCTCGTTTTTTACGGAACTGTAAGCGAGAACGCGACGCGACCGAGCTTTCCGATTACGCGAACCTACCAAATCGGACCTCCAACGATGATCCTCGATGCCTTCCGTGCGGCCGGAAGGCAGTTTTGTCGCCGGCTCGTCCGCAAACGTATCGAACGAGCAACGCGTGGTCCCTGGAACGAGACCATCGGACTCGTACTCGAAGTAAACAACGGGATTTTTCGCAAAGTTTGCGAGTACAGTTTTCGCGTGACACGAAAGTTTCTACTTGACGGTGACGCAACCCTCTTCTTGGAACGGTCGGGAATCGTTACCTTTTTGCTTTTTAAGAAGTTTCGGAGATTTCGAATCGATGAGACGAATATTTTTGCAAATCGTTATAAACGATCAGGATCGTCTATGCTTCAGACGATAGGCGAGTCGACAGTCGGCTTGGATCGAACAGATGCCAAATTCGACGAATCAATCTCTGAACGCGAAAAAATCCCGTGGAATAGCATCGGGTCCCCCAAATTGGACTGGCGTTGATTTATCCAGGATCGTACGAACGGATCGATCGGGAATATGCTTACGGGATTGCTCACTCCGAACTCGAGAAATAGAGGACGAGTTGTCTGATCGAGTGCCGACGATCGAACGATCGACGATGATCCCTCGGTAACTTGGAAATCGGAGGAGAACGTGATATTCACGTACATGGAGAAAACGAAGGGAAGTATAACGTTTTACCGAATGAAAAATGATACGTATCTCAAGCTGCTCACCTAGCGTATTCGGAATACGAGATTGATTGCTTGAAAATCGATTATCCCAGGCGGAGCAAAGATTCGGGAAAGACGAGGCGGCGAAGGGGAAAAAACTAGGAGAAAATCAGAACGGTATCGGGAGAAAAATTCCGAAGAGAAGAATCACGTAGCAGGTCCATCTATTCGAAGGGCTCTCGCCATTTCAGACGAAACTTGCGCTCTAAATAAACCATGCCGCTAATGACGTCACGTATCGTAATCCAATTTGCGGAGCCGAGGGTGGTCGACCGGGTGGGTGAAAGTCGGAGGAGAGGACGAACTAAGGAGACGAGAGGATGTACGCGAGCAGGAATCGACTCTCTTTCTCTCTCCCGCCCACCCACGCGCGAACGCGCGCCCACGCTCACGGCGTCGGCGAACGCAACGCGAAATGACGCTCTGATGAAGTTTCGCTCCTGCGGATCACCGCGGAGGTCCGACGAGCGAATAGCTACGAGGGGATCACGGCTTCGAGGGATTAGTACATCTGAAAGTTTATAAAAGTACCCGGGTGCCGGGTTCCTCGATGCCGGGGGGGGGGGGGGAGGATCGGGGAGTAAGGGGAGGCAGAAGACCAGTGGCCTCGGGGATGGGGATGAAGGGACCAACCGCCACCCACTTTCAAAGCCCTTCGCGATCCCGTATCCCGTACACGTGACGAACGTACCTAGCTGCGGGAAATGAGAACGGGGGTGGAACCCCGCTAGAATTAACGGAACCATCGCCCGAGCCTGTCTGCGGGAATTTCGGAGCATCCCGATCTTTCGACTTTCGCCGATTCCTCGTCGCATCGGACACCGCTCGAGAACGGAGTATTTGTTTATCCACGCAATCAGATCTGCGATACGAGAAGCAATCGGATCGACGATAGACACTCGTTCCGATAAACAGCGTCCGACGGAGCGTTCGATCGGATCGATTTTCGTTCGCGCGTAATTCGGTGATGCGTGGCCACGCGCAAAATATTCGATACGTTTTTGCGCGAGTTTTCGGACGTACGAATGCTCGTCGTGATTTTATACGGCTCTCGACGTTCGTTGCCGGACGATCGTTGCCGATCGTTGTGCCAAGCTCTGCGACGTTTGAAAACGTACGAAACGAGCGTCTCCTCGATGTCGAGGAGCAGCGATCGGGTATCGCGCGAAAGAAACGAAAGAAGCGAGAAACTTCGTCGAAGATATTCGCACCATGAGTGGCGCGAATCCGTTGCTTTACGGGGACGGTTCGTTAGGTGCACGCGTGAAACTCGTCGTAGCGGGAGGATGGGATCGGGGTGTGATCACTCCGGGTGACGCTAATCTCAGGGCTTACGCGCGGGACCGCGAAATCCCAGAGGCTATTCACAAATACGTAACACGCCGCGAGACGAAGCGAGGCGGACGAGCGAGCGAACGGACGGACCGACGGACGAAGTCGCGCGAGGCCTCGTCCTCGTAGACTCCCGTAAAGCTCTCGTCTCTTCGTCATCTTCGCTTCTGCCTTCGACGACTGCGACAGCGGCACGGAGAGAATCCGCGGGAAGACGAAGAGGAGCGGAAGAATCGGGGAGGGAGAAAAATGCAATTATACGTCGACTGGTGAATGGCGGGTAAATTGCACAAATTGCCTATTCACCCGGTTCGCGATTTGGCCAAACGATCGACTAATTAACGGTACGAAAATGTTCAATCGGATCAATGGATGAAAACGTTTCTAATTTTTCTACCATTACCACCTCTCATCCCTCCGTGATATTTTCATCTCGTCGACGAATCAAACTCGATTCTTGCCAGCTACAACCACCGTCCACCGATAAATCCTCGCATTTTATTCGGCTCTTAGCCAGGATATTATCGGCCGAAGAGTCGGATCTCCTTCTCCCCTCTCCCCCGATCCCACCTCCGCATTCTCTCTCGTACGCGTTCTCCAGCGTGAACGGAACAAGACCGTTGGAATTTGCCCTCCGATGTTCGCGGCTAACGATGGTTCCGAGGTTCGAACGCTTCGGGCCACGGCTATGAAAATTCCCAAAATTTCAATCCCGAATGGGAATAAAACACTCGTCAATTTGGAGCCAAACTGTTTTACCGTCCAACATCTGATACGCGCGGAAAACGGACGACCAACATTGGTAGTTCGTTTATCGCGACGTCGCGGCGCAATAATACAAAGTCGTGCTACCCGATGCGCACCGTTTCGTCCGAGGCGAGTACTCGGATTTCGATTGGATCTAGGTCGATGTTACGTTGATTTTTTGATCCGGTGGATTCGGAGCGATGAGAAAGAGAGGAAGAAAAAAATAGAATAGGCGAGCGAGCGACGGGGGGATGGTCAACTCGATCGCGTTGACGCGCGTAAACACCGGGATAATTGGTCAGGAGATTGAAAAAAATGTTCGTCGAACGTTCCCGAGTCCTCGATCGTTCGAGTCGCGAGGGCCAGGGGGGGGGGGGGGAGGGGGCGAGAGAGATAAAAAGACGAAGGGGCTGGACGCGGAGGTGGAGTCGTAGTTGCAGGCGAAGGAGAAATCGTTCTTGCTAACGGGTGAGGTGTGCGCAGCGTCCCAACAACCATCCCGCTCGTTCCCGAAGCCCCTCGATTTCACCCTCGACGAGACGACGGTGTGTACCGTCGCTGCGTCGCGTCGCGTCGCGTCGTAGACGCCGGACACGTCGCTTGTCAACTATTCAATAGTTAATTTCCATTCAAATACATGCGCCACCGGGGTCTCCGGCAACGCGTAGCCCGGACCTTCATCCAAAATGAATATCGTTCCACCGAGGTTCGTGCCTCTATAGCGTCATTGCCTTCGCAGCTTCCTACACCGGGAACCCATCGCCACCGCGATCTTAATTATAATACGGTCTCGAGCTATATGCCAACCAATTTCTATGAAAACTAAGGAATTCCGCGCGAAAATTCACGTTTCTTCCATTTTCCTCGACGACCTTCGCGAAATCTTCGTGAAATAATGGAAAATATTCGTCGTCGATCAAAATCAGCGACGATTGCGACGCGTGGCCAATTTCGTTGCGCGACGATCGAGATAATCAAATTTCGTATCCGCGTCGTTCGTCCGTACCGAAGTGTCTCTCGTACGCGTTTCGATTACGCGCAGCCCGCCGAATCTGAATCTCGTCGAATTCCGAAAACGCCTCGAGTCACCTGGCCCCTCTGGCTCATCCGGCGAAAGAATTGCCCCTCAGCTACGGGAATCACCGATCAAACGGAAATTTTACCGACGATTAGCCAATCGCCACGGTGGCGGAACCCGGCCTCTTTTCGTCGAAATCTCATCGTTACTTCCGTGAAAAATTCGCGCGGTGACATGTTCCATTCCCAATTTCAACTCGCGCAACGTCGTGATCGCCTCGAAGGAGCAACGATAAAATCACGAATACGCTTCACCCTAACGACTTCGTCGAATCCTTCGTACATACATACCTGCAGTTCCTTCGTGGATCGGAGATGCGGTTGTTGGAAAGAAAAGTGACACCCTGGAGTGAAAATTTTTGAGAAACCCGAAAATAATCATAGTTTTCTCCTGATTCTCCGTCTCAGTTCTCCTTTTTCCTCTCGTCGTCGATGCTCGAGAAAAGGAGAAGAAAGAAAAAACCTACGACTCCCTTGCTGACGTGACGCTTCGCTAGCGTCGCGCTACGTACGGCGTTACGTCATCGAAATCACGAAACGCGGGACGGTTGATCTCGAACGTTTAAACGATTCGATATCGTCGATGCAGCCGCGCGACACGGGCACGATATTCGAAACGACGGGCTCGCGGCACGAACGACCACGTAAATTTATACAGGTGGCTCGAGGTTCGCGCTCGCTCACCCTCGATCCTCCCCGAATCCCCCCGCTCGCGCCGTGGTATATGTCTGATAACGCGTGTTTGATTTGTGGATTCATGGGTTACAGAAGGCAACAAGTGCCCGACGCCAGGCTGCACGGGGCAGGGTCACGTGACCGGTCTCTACTCGCACCATCGCAGGTGAGCAATTATCAGTAATCGACTGGCCGCTCGGCGTCGATCGAATCCTCGTTGCCCTCGTATCGGGCTACTCGCGTCCCCGCGACGATGATTAGGTATCGGTGGAGTGCGCGCGACCTTCGCGCGAGGACCTCCGCTGTTGGGTTTCCAGCTCCTCGGTTCCTTCGTTCGTTCGTCGAACACGCGCGACGCGTTCGACGAACGAAGGAGACGCGATCGCACCCGCGAACGAAGTAGATACCACGACGTGGTAACATTCGAATAACGTTGCTCTTTTCTCGTTTCAGTCTCTCGGGGTGTCCTCGCAAAGATAAACTGACGCCGGAGAGTGAGTAGCGATGCCCTTGTCTCTTTGACCCTTGCGATACGGCGAATACGTACACGTATTTTGTTTGTCCGTAAAATGACTTACGATTAGTGCAAGCCCGATTATGATTTTTGTTGAATCTGTTCACGAACGCGATTCTCGCGCATCGACACGCGCATACCCCGCGTCCACGCTTCGGGAGCAACGAAACGAACTTTCAACCGAGTACCGTCGAATCGCGCTCGCACCTGTGCGTCGTTCGTTCGAGACGTGCGGAATTCGGTGATATGAAATCGAGTTTCATTGCTTCGAGACGCGAGAGGGACGATAAGCGGCGACAGCCGAACGACGATTCATCGTAGATCGAGCCGATACCGACGATACCGACGACGGACAATAGCGCGAGGGGCGTACTTCTACTTGCAATTAGACGAATGTGTACATATATGTGTGTTTTCCTTCGTTTGTGCTTTTCGTTCGCGGGGTAGAGAGCTTTATTGTCTTGATTTATTACCTCTGGTCACGTTATCCCTAAGTTACATTCACTTCGTGAAGTTATGTTTGTAGATTAGCGTTACAGTAGAAAATACCTGGTCGGCACACTTCTTGGCTTCTTGGGTTTCGTTGTTCTGTTCTGCCCTGTATGAAGAGAGCTCGAGACCCCGGACAGGCGAAGCCGGGCATGCGCAGACGCCAGAATCATTCGACGAGTCATTCGAGATACGTAACTGTTACTTGACGCTCGTAAAATCGGAACAGCGTGACGGGGGAACACTGTCCGAGAGAAATAAACTCGCGAACGAACGAACGAGCGGTGAACGGACAAAAAAATCCCGAGTCTCCTGATCGCTACCCGATTGCTTGGATCGACCGGTGCTGGGGGAATCGACGGTGTACGTGGCTTGCTCGAGTAGCTGAACGTTGTTTTTGATCCTCCTCCTCCTCCTCCTCCTGGCCGTTGTCCTCGTTCAACGCCTCGCGACGCGGATGAAAAATTCGAGGTCGTATTTATTTTCCATCCTTCGGTGTCCCCGGATTTTCATAGCAATTTTCGTCGTACTGGTAATTATTACGCTATCAACAATATACACGGAACGTTGCAAGTTGATGTTTTATCATTTCGAACTTGATTGTATCTTTGCGTTCCCTTTTTTCCGTTTTTCCCCTTTGTTCTCTTTCTTCCCCTCGTTTCTTTCTCTCTACCCGCTCGGCAAATTACCTTACGTTTGATCCGTGACGTTGTACGAGTTTTCGTGTGTCGTGCCTTATCCTACGACCGGATGTATCAAGGTTACCGGCAATTTCGCATTTTTGAATTGGATTCGCTGAGAAAAAAAAAAACATCCGTATCGTCGTCGTCGTCGTGAAAATCAGTTCGTCGAAACGTGGCTCGGAACGGTAATTGCGGCGAGAGGGGGTGGGATACGCGACTGTGTACGGGTTTGGGGCGCGTCGATGACACTCGGAGACGCGCGAACGCGTTAACCTTACGCGATCGCGCGTAGTTCTGAATATGTTCTCAATGATGACATTATAATGATTCTGATGTGTCCGTGACCATGTGTCTGAAATTTTGCCCGCCTGGGTTCTCGCAGTTCTGGCGATGCATGAGACTATTTTGAAATGCCCGACTCCTGGTTGCAACGGACGTGGGCACGTCAGCTCCAATCGCAACACCCATCGAAGCCTCTCGGGGTGTCCCATCGCCGCGGCCAATAAGCAGGCCGCACGCGAGGCCCGTCACAGGGCGCAAGGTAAGGCTGATCACTGCTGGTCATTACGGTCGATGATTTCCCCATCCGCGCGATTCCTACTCGTCCCGATAACTTTCCGCCGCTCCCGTCCCCCATCTCCGTGCCGAGACGATGCCTGGCTGGGATGGCGAGAGATTTCCCGGATAATGCTCGTTAATCGGCCTCGGAGCTGCGAATGAACGGCACTCGCGAGTAGAATCCGATCTGCCGGATGAAGGAAGATGCGCGCAGGTTGTCGAAGATCACGACGTGATCCGTCGAAACTTCGATCCAACGATCGTTGAGAATTGCCCGCTGGCGATGAGCGAGGCAAATTCGAGATCGGGTAGATCGAATTTTCAAAGTTATTCGTAGATTTCACGCGGGAAGCGTGCATTTCGTTGCTACGGGAGGACGGAGGAAAATTATGGTCGCGTCGTCTTTTATGTTGTTAACAGTGTCGGGAATGCCGCCGGAATATATCAGTACGACCCTTCTGCCGAGATCAATCGAGACGAAAAGCTATCCGCAGTACGGTTCCTCGTCTCAGGACGGCAAACCCGTGAGCTCGCCGTCGTACGACTATTACGCGGCGACCAAGGCTGCCGGGATCAACATAAAGCCACCGAAGACACCGGAAGACGGTGGATCGCGGTCGGTCAAGGTTGTCCCGAAGTCGGAATCATCGGGGAACAGCAACTGTTGCAGCGCGCCACCGACCGCGAGGAGCCAGCAGTCGGAACTTCTGGTGCCAAAGTCCGAGGAGGTGTCCTCGTGTCGGGGAAATTCACCGCCTCTCCCGCCGCCGCCCGTCAGACACGCGTACGACTCGTACTTGAACCAAGACTCGAACTCCTCGTCGATGTCCTCGATGGAAACAATGGGATCGAGGTCAACGATGGGACCGACGATCGGTCATCCGGGGCAACACTCGAGTCAGCAGCACCACATCCTCCCGATGCAACCGACCGTCGCCTACCCCATGCCGATGGTGGACGACGCGAGGATGACGCACCAAATGGCGCAGAGATCCCCGTACGAGTCCGCCGCCATGATGACCACCACCGCCGACGATCTCTATCATCACAGATCCGCCGAGCATGCCAGAGCGTACATGCATCCCGGGGCCGGTAACATCGCCAGGCCCGTGGTGACCTACTCGAACGAGATCGTAGCGGCGAGAGCTTACGACAACGCTATCGTCAGCGCGGCCAATCATCGCCCGTACGATCCGGGCACCGGGTCGGCTTACGACAGATACGACGCTCCACCTTGCACGCCTCTCCAAGCCCAATCCCAACAGCAACAACAGCAACAGCAGCAGCAGCAGCAACAACAGCAGCAGCAACAGCAACAGCAACAGCACCAGCAGCAGCAACAGCAGCAACAACAACAGCAACAGCAGCTTCACTCCAGGGTGAACATGTACTACCTCGGACAAACGGGGATGACGCCCGAGGAACAGGAGAGAGCCTACCATCAGGAGGCAGCCGCTGCGGCAGCGGCGCAGCAGCAACATCAGATGGCAATGGCCGCTGCGACGGCCGCGGGGATGATGAAATCCGAAGACGGTTAGTTGAAACAACGAGATGGTTTTCGTTATCGATTACTCCCTCCCCCCCCCCCCCCCCCCCTCACAGCTGTACAGCTGTATATTACCATGTTCTGTGCAGTAAAGTGTATAACGGCTGCTCAAGTTCAACACATGCAGAAGTCTGGCGGTCCTCCAACGTCGCCTGGTGGCTCGGTTATGGACCTTTCGACGTCCAGCGTTACCTCGACCAGTCCTCAGGTTCGTACTTTGGCCCGGAGTCAACGAGAATGGCGGGAATAGAGTTTTTCGAGAAACGAAACGTTTAATGCTCCCTTCACAGGCACCACCATACGGATCCAACAGCCTCAGTCCACAGTACGGAGGTGGGCAGACCGTTGGCGGTAGTCCGCAAGCAGCGGCTAGTCCTCACCTCACCGCGAGTCCTCAAGTTCCGAGTCCGCAGGGTCAGACGTTGGATCTAAGCGTGAACAGGCTACACAGGTAAGAAAGACGACCCCGCGCCGCGAAGCCCGCTTACCCTCGTTCCCGTTCGTTCGCTCATATTTTTTCCTCGAATTTCTTCCGCGTCCAGCGGCGCACCGAGTCCCCAGTACTCGACCGCCCACGGCGAAGCTGTACCGGTACCCGTCGGACCCGGATTTCCTCCGCCGCGACCAATCGAGGAACAGACGGAGCCCGTGGATTTCTCGACGGCGAACGAGCCGGTGAACTTCAGCGGTGGTCCCGGAATCAGGCCTGTACCAGGATTTCCACCACCCGGTGTCCACGCGGCAGTCTACAGTCGGGAAAGTACTCCGGACAGCGGGGGATCCCATTACATGGACGCCTACCGTGATCCAAGCGGTGAGAATGATCCCCGCAAAGTATTCTCAAAAATCATCCTCCGCTACGCGAAGCCCCTCCGCGTACAATGGGACGCGGTCGGAACCATCGAGAAATGTCGGAATTGAAATCCATCGTTCTCGAGTCACGCGTTATCTGCTTCCCGTTCGCCTCCTCCTCGTCCTCGTCCTCCTCCACCTTCCACGTCCTCTTACCAATCCTCCGCGATAGAATGGAGCAACACCGAGGCTCCGCGTCGTTCGTTTCCGCACATGTCCAATGTTGATATCAATATTTCACAGACACGTACGAACGCGGAGTAAAACTGTGGCTGGCTTGCGGGGTATTGTTCGTTGCGGACACTGGGGTGCAGTTATTGAAATTGAAACATTTCCAACGCACCAAGCCACGTCCCGTGCCAATTATTATTATACCTGTACGTCTACGGCGGCTACGAGTCCCGCGTTTCCATACGTCGTAGTAAAAGAACCGCCGCGATATTTTACACGGGCCAATCAGGGGGGGGGGGGGGCTTTCGCCATCGCTGACCTCACCGCTGACCCATCCGCGTTTTCCCTACCCCCCCCCCCCCCCCACCCCCTCCGAACAATGGGTACGAAGAGGTGGGAAGCTAATCATGTCCCCCGAAAGCTAATATTCGTCGACGGTGTCCCGAATCCGAAACGATGTCGTTTCCAATTGTGGTAACAGCGATGTTACCAGCCGTGCCAAATGTTACAGGCTATGGCCCGATGAGCCCTCATCCTGGTTACGGCATGGTCGGCGTGCAGGCTGAATATTCAGGGAATACTTACACTCCTTATCCAACGGCGGGATACAATTGCGGGGGTGCTTATCCCGGAGGTCCTGTCACCTCCGGCTACCAAATTCCCGCGGGATACACGCCAGCACCCTGCTACAGCATGCCACCACCTCAACATACGATCGGGCCTCTGGACAAACCCCCTGGCAAGGACGACAGGTACGATTCGAGATTCGCGGTGTTGTTTTTTTTTTCTCCTCCAAATATCTAGTATCCGCGAAGCGAGCGTCGAGCGGTATCGGCGTAGCGGACGCGTCTCGTTCGTTGGTCAGGATTCCCGAACGGCGTTTCGAATCGATGCAAATGACGGTGCACGAAGCTTCCTCGGTCCGAAGCGCGAGGACGTTTCGGATCGCGTAATATTAGACGCGGGCGTGCACGTGACAAATTGTGACAACGAACGAGGTGCAGCGCGTTAGTTCGGATGCGTGGGAAACTGGAAACTACGGGTGCAAGCTGCACCGACGCGACGTACCGAGGACGAGCCGCGCTGTAGCTCCGTTTTGTTAATTAAAGTAATTACTCTTCGTATAGCGAAAATGCCAACCTTATTCTAATTGACGCGGTAGGGTAGCGCGGTGCCAGTCGGATAAGGTTGGCGGCTCGATTCCCGAAGAGGGCGGGGGGACGGGGGCCGTGGGAGGGGGAGCGGGGCCGAGAGGGGCATAATCAGTTGCCACCGCACTGGATTATGGGGCGAGAGACCCGAGACCCAAGCCCCGAGACCCGAGACCCGAGAGATGCGACGGAGTTAGAACCCGGAACACCTCGATCCTCTGGGAGGGAGTCTTCTCGCTCGCTTCCGTCTCGCTGCACCCCATCGTCTTCTCCTTCTCCGACTCTCTTCGCCACCCTCCGTTGCCTCCTCGCTTTACCCTTCCGGCCATCCCCATCATTCCCGTCGCTTGAACCTCGCCAATTTTTATTCTCACGTCGTTCGCTACCTCGGAAAATGTCACGGAGCAAACACCGTTGACGTCGCGTCACTCGACCAATCGTACCTAGAAAACAAATCGCGGCAATGGGTTCGCGCGGGTCCCGGCGATCTTGGTAGCGCTCGCGGGCGATGTTTTTCTCACCGCATCCTCGCGAGGCGAAACAATCGGGAACGAATCGCAATGATACGCGATTTTCTCACGATTATCTCAGCGACGAGTCGGGATTCGAAGGATCCGCATCGGGATCGGGCTAGTCGGCAAGAGGCGCGCAAGGGAGGAGGAGGAGGAGGATCATTGTTGGAAGTTTCGAAGTAAATACTCGAGTCTGCAATAAACGCCCTCTTCAGACGTAATACGAATATGAGTTAGACCAGGTTGGGCTTGGTAGATTGGCCGAGGTTAGACGAGGTTAGACCCGGTTAGACGAGGTAGCCGAATATCTGGTATATTAGCTGGATATGGTTATGGTTGGCTATATTGGCCAGATCCATTAATAATCTTGAAGTATTGCGCTATCGACTTGCCTCAGCCGGGAACCACCCGTGTCCTATACTCCGGATGCTGGACGATCCATTTATCGTCCGAGGAGAGTCCGACAAGAGATTCCGTGGTACGAGGGCAGGAGCAGGCCGCTACGCAACCGAGACAACGGTATTTCGTCGAACGTTTCTCGCGTTAAACTACGACGGGACTTCGATACAATCGGCTAACGAGGTTCAAGAGATGTTGGTAAAATTTCGCGTACCCGTTGTAGATGGTACCATGGAGTCGTACGATCGCTCGCAACAAGTTTTCCATCGTACACGGAGAGAAAAAAATAGTAATATTCACATTGTTACATAGGAATCATCACCGCGTTACCTTGTAATCAAGATTTTTGAGCGAGAAGAGTAGAAAACCGTTACCAGAAAAACGACAACGAGTCCTATTCAACGTAGTATTACTTACGACTTTATGTAAAATGAGTCCGGTTACTACGTTAACATGTCAATCGTTACTATTTTTTTTCTCCGTGTACAGCGAACGCGTGGTACTCGAGAAATTTTTCCTACGGTGGGAAATTTAATCTCCCGATGTACGGTGTCCTTCGTACGGTCGTACCCCTCGCGTGTCAAGTCTCGCGAACGATATTTGAAAAGCTACTTCAACGCGTGCTGTTAGCAGCCCAGAATCGAGGTATGCAGCGATGATTCGTAGTCCGAGGGAATATATTACCGTAGGATTCATGTTCGACGCTGTACTACTCGTCGCTGCTTCTCTTATAACTCTCTTCCCTCGCGTTCGACCCGCAAAGTGCGGGCCAATTCCAAAACCTCGTTTGTCTTGTTCCGTTGGAAAGGAGAGGTACGAATGACGTTCAATTTAGATCCACGTTCCGTTGAATAATCAATGTTGGAATCGTGCGAGGAGAATCGGATACCGAGAGACGATGCGTGGACCGGCATTCCAGACTCGCTCCGTGACTCGAGAGGTCTCGTCGGCGATGGTAGAGTGTGGGAAGAAAATTGCGGATGAATGGCATACGAGTACGGAGTTCTAATGGTGGATGATACAACGAATCTCCACGTAAGGGGCACTAGCACCATGATTGCACTCAAGTCTGCAGCAGTTTCTGGCAATATCGCGGCCACTCGAGAGTCTTCGAGGGTCTCCACGTACGCCTACGAGAAAACAGACCGGTCGTCCTCTCGGTAGCCAAGGATGAGCATCCTTTGTCTACCTGGGAGCGTGGTCATCAACCGCCGGAGTGGAACTCAAACGGAAACGCGCTCGTCGTAATTCGCGTGTAGAATATCAATCGCGTCGGAATGAAATTTTCCACCTCGAAACGGATCGGTTTACATTCTCCGCGCGAGTCGATAGCTCGCTAGGAGAAAACAAACCCATCGATATCAGCGTTGTCGTCAGTCTTACGCGGATAGGAAGAAAAAACCAGCGTTCGCCGAGCTTGCGGTTTAATATAAGCAGCATCCGAAAATGCGAACGACCGAACGTTCTGATTGTGAGATTATTTTGTTGTGATGTCCGATGTAGTATGAATATGAGGAGGCAAACGTTGAATATACTGCGACCGACGACTCGCGGTCGCGACGGCAAGGAGCTCGTGCAATGTCCAACGTCGTCCTGCGATGGCATGGGTCACGTCTCGGGAAACTACGCTACCCACAGAAGGCAAGACATTTCACACATTTGCGGATTTCCCCGTATCGCCGTATCCCCTGTCCCCACGTCTCGAGTGCGTAAGCATCCATTTCACGAACAGTATCCATCATTCGATCGCACATCGGACGTCTTCTCACCGCAAATGCTCGCGTTTCGCAATCCATTCTACGGATCAATCACACTTTTAACTTGCTCTTTGCTCGTGCTGCGCGTAACGCGAGGCAGCGCATCACGACCGGTTACGTGTCACGTCCTATCGCCGTCTTCCGTTCTAGATCGCGGAATCCATTTCGTTTCCGGGATCCATCATTTAGTCACGCGCGGATCTTTTCTCTTCTCTTCCTCAACGACCAACGGTTGCATCTCGTTTTACGCAATCGCGACATCGTTATTCATTTTTCACGCCGCGGTATAAGGATATCGCAGTCTTACGACGAGTTATTATTCGAAACCATTTTCGGTTCGTCTTCTGCTTTCTCGCCGTTTTCCAAGTATACAAGTCGTCGGTAGTGCGATTTGTTTTCCAATACGCGAATACGTCGGGTGTCCAAGTACGAGAAGACGCACGAGATTTCACCCGTATCATTATTTCCGGTGTGGTAGATAGCTTCGTGTTCGATATATCCTCGTCGTGGACCCGACCCCTGCGAAAAGGGATGACTAAAATTTTTCATCGACTCGGAAATTCCACCGGAAACGATCATTTTCAATCATTGAATCATCAATCCCACTCGTCAGCCTTGGTGGGCAGCGTTGCGCCAACGAATCGTTGGACAAGTGACCATGTCGGAACAGCGCGCGTAAACTAACAGGCTCGAATGTCCGGCTTGAAAATCGATATACCACAATAATTGGCAATCGACTAGTTTCAGAGGGGTCAGGTGCGAATCTTCGTTACCCAGCTTCCTTCGGTGTTGTTTAGCAAGTAAGAGACCGAGACCTGGTAATCGAGAAGAATACCGGCCCGCGGCGCGATACCTCCCAAGCGATCCGCGTGAAACGTCGTAACACCGAACTCGATCGCTCGACGAGATTAGTCGAGAAACGTGGAGAGAGAAAAAGTCAAGCCTCCCCGTCGTTTCCGGTTCGGCGGTGAATCGAGGTCGCTTGCGGGGTATCGGCCATCCCGATTATTCGCCATATCCGACGAGTGCGTGATATTTTCGCGTTACAGTTTGTCCGGGTGCCCGAGGGCCGACCGTTCCCAAATTCAAGCTCATTCCCAAGAACTGAAATGTCCGACGCCGGGATGCGATGGATCCGGCCACGTGACGGGCAACTATTCCTCCCACAGAAGTCTTTCCGGTTGTCCGAGAGCCAACAAGCCGAAGAGTAAACCGAGAGACGGACAAGACTCCGAGCCACTCAGGTCAGTACCATTCGTCGGATCCTCGATGCGCATCGGTTTCATGAAATCTGACGTCGTTCCGATACCCCCCGCGGAGATGGTATCGATCCGACGAGACTTCCGTCGATCGCAACATCCGGCGATCGATGGTCGATGCGGTAGGGTACACCCGCGCACGGTTGATTCTCGCGGTTGATACTCCTCGAAATCGATTCCGTATCGCTACCGACACAAACGACAAGTCGCGTCGGATCGATCAAATTCCGCGAGGGTAAAAAGCTGCAACCCTCGTTAAACCTGACCTAAACCACCCTTCGCAACACTCGGTGTAAGTTCTCCGCTCCGCGCCTAGGCTGTCGCGGCTATAAGGATGGCAGTACTTACCAACCCTACGTATCATAGCTCAAAGTCGAGCAGCTAGAACCGCGTGTAATATTACGTTGTGCGAGGTAGAAATGCGGGGAACGTAGACGGACCCCGACGTACCTCGCGATACCCATCATGCCTATATACGTAGGATATATACGAAAGCAAGACGGTGACTAATATCTGGCGGTTTCCGCTAATTTCACGCTCGCTCCTTGTTGGAATGGATATGGATGTATCCTCGTGGACTACAGATGTCCGATCCCCGGTTGCGACGGATCTGGTCACGCAACTGGGAAATTCTTGTCGCACCGCAGGTAAGGAAACTGAACTAATCACGGAACCCGGGTACGGTTCACGGGCGATTTCTCATCGCGCGATGGTCCTGCGAGCCCCCCCCCTCGCTCGGGATATCGGGACCTCGATCGTCGCGGGGGATGACTTAACGGGGGATTCTACCGCGCGACGGGGACAGAGTATCGGGATACTCGGCGAAATCGTTTCTCACCCGATAGCACGCTTTTACTCGCGCCCATCGATTCGAGACTCGGCGGTCTCGAGGAGCCCGTGATTCCGGCGCTCGAGCCACCCTGCGAAAGTAACTCGATACCCAGCATTAAACTCTCTCGGAAATTTGTTTCCTCGGGCACCGCGGTCGCCTCGTCCTCGACGATGCTACGTCGTTGAATTTCCTCGAAGAATACCGCGTAGCTTGACTGATCGTCGCGAGCCTCGATCCTCGAGGTGGGAAAATCGTGGCGGGAAACGCGAGACTCGCGAACGACAATGTCGCGCGCGCGCGCGTTGCTCCGACCCCGAAGTTTTCGTCGAACGGAGGTCCGAAGGAACGTTCGGCGACCGATGCTCGGCCAAGTTTTCGAAATTCTCGTAGCTCCGAAGACGATACGCATCGTACTGTTCGGGCATCGCGAGTGAATCATTGTAAACTTCCTGTTGCAGCGCATCCGGTTGTCCGATCGCGAATCGAAACAAAATGCGAGTCCTGGAATCGGGTGGAACCGTCGAGCAGCACAAGGCAGCGGTCGCCGCGGCGACGGCGATGAAGTTCGAGGGTGTGAACTGCCCGACGCCGGGCTGCGACGGGACCGGACACATTAACGGTTCGTTTCTGACACACAGGTCGCTGTCCGGTTGCCCGGTCGCTGGTCACACGGTGAAGAAACCGAAATTCGAGGACATGTCGAACATGTACAGCAAAGGAATCACCGGTGAGGCCGCAGGACATAAAAAGATTCTCATCTTATTTCACGAATTGAAGGCCGAACAGTAGATCAAATCCGTTTCTCGAGCGTTACGCGCGATGCTCGTCGCGATCGGCCGGAACGTTTCCAAACAGCCGACTTACCGTCAACGTAAGAGACGAAGGAAAAGACAGAAAAATAGAAAGAAAAATCAGCTAGAAAAGCAAAAACTCGCCGCCTTTTATCACGTTTGATCGTATGCCGCGGCGTAGGCAATTGATTCGGTTTTCGCTTCGACGCGCATACGTAATCTCTTCTGGTCGTCAAATTTTGTTTCTCATCGTAGTTACTTCACTTTTTACGCAAAGATCACGAATCACGCTTGTTGGTAAATGAGATGAGAGAAAAAAGAAAAACAAAAATACGTACGAATACTTGGTAAAAGTCGCAGAGAATGTCAGCATGAGAGATCGCATGCTAACGCATCAGTGACCATTAGTTTCGTTCATCGTTTGTCGTTTTTCGTTCGATTGCGAAGCGGAAAAAGAAATGAAATAGTACGAATAGGCATACGTCGTTCGATATTAGCTTAGAGATAAATCTAATATTGTAAACCTGGTATTTTGTACTTTACCTGTATTTTACTTGTGCTATGCTCTGCTCCGCTCTGCTCTGCTCTGCTCTGCTCTGCTCTGCTCTCCGCGCAATGAGGTGCTGTCATACCAAAGAAAAGACAAAAGAAGCGAACGAATATCGAAAGCAACAAATGTCGAAAACTTGAGAATAGATTCGAACCGATGATGTTACGCGAGATGAAGGAACGTGAAATAGTCATTTTTCTAGACGCTCGAATCCAGGTGTTTCACTAAGTTGCGGTCGCTCGATCGATACCAAACGATACAGCGCCTCACATCGTTCCGAATACGCCGATCCGCGCGCCAAAATCCCATTTATCGTTTGCGAATCGAATTCGCGAAATTGAAAATGCACGTGAAAATGAACGTTTCGCAACGATCGCGCGTGCGAGCCGAGAAGAAATCTCGAGATCGTCTAACGAGAATATTACAATCGCAATATTAAAAACAACCAATCGCTCGTAGAGACGACGAATAAACGAAAGAAGACTTTCATGCGGAATATTTCGCTACTTCTCGCCTGAGCTAAGAGAGCATTTTCCGAACGTATACGCGCGCGTATACGGGCGTCCGTATATACATACACGTGCGTAGAACGTGTTCGTTGGAATATTTCCACTATTTTTTCCATACTTTCCATTCCGAGTCGACGAGTTCTTAGTGAAACACCTGGATACACGTAAATTCTTGCAAGTCGTCGAAAGTGAGAGTAAAAGTAACGAGAGAGGTTCGACGAGGTTTCAAAATTCTTACGAATGAAAGAAACGAAAGAGACACGATGCCATTATGACGAAAAATAATGTATTCTGATTTATTCTGGGATCATGATCAGCTCCTTTCCTGTCATTGAGCTTTGAGGAGAACATTTACTTTTGAAGGTAAGGGACTGACGTACTTGCCACTTGTTCTATGTGTATTCGATGTTTGATAAAAAAAATTCACGGAGTGTCTTGTCACGAGTGCTGGCACGATGATTCTCTCCCGTTCTCGCGATTGTCCTTGAAACGTTCGTTCGTCGAGAATACGACGCTGAACGTACACCGGGTCCCAGGAGAGAACCATTCGAGTATCGATTTCCATGACGAAGAATTTTTCGAATCGTTTCGACCTACGCGAATGGAACTCGATCGCATTCGCTACGCGCGCGTAGGCCAGCACCCAGAGCCGTCACTCTTTGTTTCATATCTGGTATGATAGCACCTCACGCTACCCGAAAACTCCGACCCCCCCCCCCCCCCTGCCCCCTGTGTGTGTCGAATCCCCTTATCCCCGGTCTGCAAACGTGATACGATTCGACATTCTTCGCTCGCTTTGTACTCTCGCTATCGAGCCGTCATCCCGGTGACATCGTCGATTCGCTCCCGAATCGAGTTGACAATCCGAGGCATCTCGAATCGTACCGCGAATCCTTCTTATCGTGTTCGAATTTTGCTTCGTCGAACGATTCGGCGCTTCGAGACCCGATGACCGATAACGGCTGGGATTTTTTTTTTCGTTGAAAATGCGAAGATCCAAATTTTGAGCGCCGACTCGTCGATGATCGCGGTTCGTTGGAATATCACCCGATCGACGCGCCAACGATCGCGATTATCTTGTTAAGCTTCGATGATGCCAAATCTTTGGCTCGAGCCGCCTCGCTCGAGGCGAGAACGAAGCGCGTTGAGCGTCGATTGGGTACCATTCGCTGGCTCGCTAGTAGTTTTTCTCGTTCGAATTGCTTTTCATGATACTCTAACCAGATCGATTCCGACGTTTGTATCGACGTTGCGTCAGGTCCGCGGTATTTCCAAAATCTTTCAAGATCGTAACTCTTTTAGAGCTATAAAACTGTTGACGACGCGTCGAGCGACGTTCCTTTTCCCAGGCGGAAATTTTACAATTCGTTACGTTACGATTTCTCATTCGCGGTCACGCGACCGTGGTTCGTTGGACCTTTCTCGAAACGGCCATTGCGACACGACACGTCACCAAAAACACAAAATCAACGCGGCATAAGCAGAATTAAATTATTGATTTGTAATCGTAAGAATATGATTCCCAGACG
The DNA here is from genome assembly GCA_963969455.1 of Arge pagana. Taxonomy (NCBI): domain Eukaryota; kingdom Metazoa; phylum Arthropoda; class Insecta; order Hymenoptera; family Argidae; genus Arge; species Arge pagana. Next base: position 24,819,204 of record OZ018312.1, on the reverse strand, counting down.
ACACCAACGTACACGCACGCACGTACCCAACGTAATCACGGGTGACACCTTTACCGTTCCCATGTAACGATTCCGGTAATCTATCCGGCGACCCAATGCTATCGACGAATTCAACGATAATGGTATACGGGGAAAGGAACGCTGAATTCTGTACTCGAGATCATTGACTTGTAATTGAATTGTAATCGACGTTCGACGTTCGACGCAACCGTCGTACGATGCGTGGACACATATCACTGCAACGGAATGGGAAAATCACTGGCTTACACTACAATTAACGAGCGATAGTCGCGATATGTTGTCAGAAATCGTAACGTAACCGGAATGTCATCGTTATAGATCGATTGGGTTTATAATTGATGGTAAGTTGATTGTTCGGAAACGATTGAACGTTGCGAGCTTGTTTCTGAGTTTTTTTTTGTTCATCTCCTTCGCGATTTTCGCGACGAAACTGTGACGTTTCGAATCGCGGACTTGCAGTGAAGCGGAGATTCGTTTTCCAAAGAGAAATTCTCGGAGACTCGCGACTTTGTTTTTGTCGACCGGTACACTCGCGAATTTCGTTTGACGCGATAGCGTTAGAGCCTGCGGCTGGTCGCCGCCTTTTGGTAGAATCGATGATCCGACACACGACCGACATACGAGATCGGTTCACCCTGAATATGAACGTTTCGCGTATGGGGATCGGTGAATGATTTTAAACAGGGGTTATCCTTCAGGAAATGACACCGGCGGTCCAGGACACGGTGGCGCTTTAGTAGGCGCGGGTCAGGGAAACACGAGTGCCGGTGGCGGTGTCGGAGGTGTCGGTTCTCAGGGCGAGGACTTGTACACACTGGAGGCAGAAATTACGGAGCTGCAAAGGGAGAACGCGCGCGTCGAATCGCAAATGCTGCGCCTGCGCTCTGACATCACAGCTATGGAGAGCCAATTGAAACACGGAGACAAGGTGAGCTTGCCCGGTTGATAAAAAAGCGATCCCCGGCCGACGCCGTCCGATATTATCACCGGTCGGATGCGATTATCCGATCACGGGACGACCTTGAAGGGAGAGCGAGACGCCGTAGGATTTGTGAAAAAAAAAAATTGACGCGGAACGAGGATTTCCGACCGCGCGATTCGAGACTCGAGGGAGGGTAGCGGTAGTATCCGATGACTATCGCGGATAAGAGTGCGGGCTGGGGTTGGGGAGGATTTCGTCGACCGACGGTAACGAGCGGACGGTTGCGCGATCGATCATACGGCTTCTCGACTCGTCCTTTTCTTTCCTCCTTTGCGAATCCTGATTTTTCTATTCGTTTTCCGTTGCAGGAATCCGGCGCGATATCGCAGCGCAGCAACAACCTCAACGAATACTACGAGTCACTTCGCAATAACGTGATCACGCTCCTGGAACACGTGAGAATCCCGAACGCGCCTGGAGGGGGCCCGCAGGAAAAAATGGGCCACGAGAATTTCGACAGTTACCTGACGAAGCTGCAGAACTTGTGCACCGCCGATGGCTACTGCACCGACGAGGCGAACCGGCCTATCTACGAAACTGTTAAGACGGCTCTCCAGGATTTCACTGTCTTACCGACGCCCATCTGAGACCGTCCCGATAACGTGTCGCTCGTTCGCCAGAGGAGCACCCATCGATACCATCCCCAGCGCTAGGACTGCCGGCGCCATTTTTCAATTCAAAAAATCAACGTCAACGAAGAGACGTCATAGGAATACTTTCGAAATGTCCGCTTGGGCGGAATGTAGTTTCGCAAAATCAGGAAACAAGCGATGAAAACGGCTCGTCCGATCGTACCACGGCTCGGTTCGCGTATACTTGAAAGCTCGAATTTAGCGAGACTGAAGGAAAACCGAAGCTACGGCCGCGTGAAAAATCCGAGTCACGGATGTAAAATATGAAACGATTCTTCGGGCGAGGACCGCTTCGCTGCGTGAAAAATTCGAACGTTCTTCGTACAGCAGCAACGGGAAATCGAATCCGCCGTTTGCGAGCGAGCCTCAAATTTTCAGTCGAATCGAGACACGTACGTGTACATATAGCAGCTAGGTGAGATTTAATTGTACGAAAAAGGCTGTTGATCTGTAAATATTGAAGTCCCGGTAAATCGATTCGTCGTACACGACCACACACCCGCACGCACACGCACACGCACACGGGCGCGCGCGCGCGCGAGACGTTACGCGGAACAAGGAGAAGCTTAGTCTTACCATGTAAAAACATAGGCTGTAGGTGTAAATTCAATGCGACGCGATCATCGACGTTCTCGGAGCAGAAAAACGTGCTTCAACGCGCGAACGAACGGTCAGTGGTATGTAAATAGTTGCAAAAAATACTACGCAACATCTCAACGAGGAGGCGATGTAACAAAATAACGAAACAAAAACTGGAATAACGAAAATTCGAGAACATTTTCGAAATTGCCCGTTCGAATTTTCAAGCGTAGCGGGAGTATTATAAATAAGTATTACGGACACCATCGAGAATAGCGAAAGCGGCGATAATAATATTAATATCGATACGAATCTGGCATATTCACGATATAACTACATTGACGATAGTCTTAGGGGCAGATATCGATGATACGAGTATAAATATAAATATAATTATAATAGCGATGATATCGACGATCGCGCGTAGAAGTGATCGTCATCATTACCGAGAAAGGATAAATAGACTGCGCTCGCGGCAATCGAGCGCGATGCGAGCTCTCGCGTCTAGATTTTCGTTCGAATTCGTCGTTGGTTCCTGAACACCGTGCAATAATTTTCATTCCAAATATCGTATGTTATTTATTACTTGATTGTCGTGGTTTCGAATAGAAATTATATAGCTGTAAACATTCGTTACGGTTGCGTTGACTCGTTGCGTAAGGCCGCAAGGGACAAATCACGTTGCAATATCCATCGGGTTTCCTTTTGCGATACAGCAATCGTTATCACTTCTCTGAGATGGGATTTTTCGAGATCCTCGCTGTTTTCCCCAATCATTCGGTTGAGATCCGTTCACACCGTGGTATTTGATTTTCAACATTGTCGCGATCTCGGTATTTGACGACGGCTCGATCGAACGGCCGTACGATGTTCTCGCAGCATCTTCCGTCAAATTGTTTCGGGATTCGAAAAATGTCGACGCGTCCCCCCATCCACGGAGGAAATAACGTGCTCGGACGAATGCCGCTGCTGTCACCTCCGCTCGATTCGATTTTCAGCGGGAGTCGCGAAATTTTTGTCAATTCGCTTCGAACCGATAAGCTTCGATCGTTATCGGGCCAAGGGATGCGAGGGGGGGAAATTCGCGATTACGCAGGGCTGGATCATCCGAAATGTAAATAGATACAAAATTGTTCACGTATTAAAAACCCACCGCACCAGCCATTTATGAAAATTTATGATAATAATAAGGTATACCATATAGTAACTACTAGTCAGTAAACGGAAACACATGGATTAATATTAAATAATCATAGCATAGAATAATCGAGGGTAAAAAGTGTGTTCGATCCAACCACATTTCCAGTCTGGAATTATTTTCAATCCGTACGGTAGCGACATTTCCCGAAATTCCGGACGCCGTGGAGGCGCATAAAACGACGTTGAATTTCACGAGACCGCGAGCGTTCGACCGAAGCGAAGATTATGTTTGCGTACTCGCGGTAAGAATCGTATCGTCGAGAGATCCGGTGGATGGAATTTGAAAAAAAAAACGATGTACCGCGGCATCATCGATGAAAGAGGAAAAAAAGATTAACATAACGTAGGTATTGTGCGTCTGAGATGAATTTTCTCGTATGATTTACATTTTTACCAATGATGTTATATATATATATATATATGATAGTTGACAAGTGTTATCATTTACTTGATCGCGAGAAATGTTAACGCAATATTCGCACCATTCGACGACGATCGTGTAGCGAAGAAGAGCTGGAGACGGATAGCGTGACTGAGTGAGAGAAAACGAGAGAGAGAGAGAGAGAGAGAGAGAGAGAGAGAGAGAGAGAGAGAGAGAGAGAGAGAGAGAGAGAGAGAGAGAGAAAGAGCGAGAGTCAGGAAGCGCGAGGGGCGAGAGGGAGAGTGGGAGAGAAAGAAAAAGCTCGTGCGTTACGTCGGATATCTGTAGCGATAGTTAACGGCATTCAGAAAATACTCTCCGTATCGTTTTGTTGAAAGTATATTATTACTTTGAATTATAAACATTATTACAGATAAAGTTTTACTCTATAAGTTTAATGTTATCGTTTAAGTAAGCATAAATGTTACTCCGTTTGAATAAAGGGTATTTATCGATGAACTATAATTTCCACTTGCCTTTCCACTCTTCGTTCAACTTTAGGCATCGTCGATGGGAAGAAATTTCGGATTGCTGTCTGCGGATAGAAAAAAATGTAAGAAATGGTATCAGCCGTACTACCAAATCGTTCGAAGTTCGAGCAAAACAATCCAATTACGAGAATTTTCGAACCTCGGGACATCGAGCGTTGCTCGTTGAGAACTGGTGCGTATGATAGGTTTAGTGTATTCCCGGTCGCGATCGCTCGAAAGAAGTTGGTTTCCCAATTCAAAGTTGTAGCAAAACTTTGAAGATCTCAGAAGAGACGTCGAGGCTGAACGTCAAGCTCGGGTATCGGATCAAATCGGTTTTCTTGTCGAATCAGTAACCGATAACGAATGATAATGAATACGGGTAATACGATTAGTAGGCTCCGGAATGCAAGCCCCGTACTGCGAATATACGAGTCGATACACCAGCTAGGTTGAGTCGCTAAGTCGATAGGTCGAGGTGCCAGTTCGATTGGCGCGAATCAAGCAGAGATCACCGAGTTGATTGGATCAGAAGTCAACGGAGGGTCGAAAAAATTTGGAAATGGAATTTTTCTAACGGTTTCGTAGACCAGTCCTCGATTCGAAACAATGGTCAGGCGCGCGCATACACGAAACGCGTTCGGATGCTTGCAGAGAAGCTGCGCCGCATGGAAAGAGCGCGAAACCAGCTTACGGTAAGCATTGCGAGTACGCGTACCGAGGGTGGGTAAACGTTTACGCTACGAAGCAGCCGTTTGATGGTCGCGTCGTCCACCCCGAAGAATGTAATTTCGTAAAGTTTCGTTCTAAGTTCAACAATTTAGCGCGATCACAGCAATCTGCCGATGATAACGCGCGTCGCTGTTGTACCTACTCGCAAGCTCGTCGACTTATCGAGTCACCCGCAACTGAGTGACAGAACACCGTGCTAGCGGTTATCGTGGGAGCTTTCGCGGCGCCGCTAGACGACGCGATGCCATTACGGTCTCGTCTCTTTTTTTCTCCATTTTCTACGCGCGTCTCGGGAATGTCGGTCGTACGCGAGTACATCGAAGTGCTACGTGACGACTCGTCGTTACTGATAATCGCTGAACGCGCCTGATTCAAGCGTCAAGCCTCGAGCTTCGAGCTTCGAGCCACCATCGAAACTACTCTTACCTTCGCGAGCCGCGAGTTCTGGTCGCAGCTCGTGGTTGAAAATCGGGGTAGACGAATGAAAGTAAAATCCGAGACTTCGAATTGAACAATGTCCATTATATTATGTATTTTATTTTGACATACACACGGCACGTTGTGAACCTCTTCTTAGTTGATAGTATTAATAATTATAATATGAATTCATTAGATTAATAAATCATAGCAATAATCATTATATTATTATATATTTTATATGTACAGAGGGTTACAATTTCTCTTTATTTCATCTTTATATTATATTTATAATCGTAATATTTTTCCTGTTTTGCATACATACACAATTAATTAGAGTTATCTGCCCCTCGCGTGCTGCGGCGTTTTCTATTTTTCTTGCTTTTTTTTAAAACTATTTTTTTGCTTTTTTTGCATTTTCATTTTCGACTTGCCTCGCGCCTCGACTTCGTCGCGCGGGGTGCGACGATTTTCCTACGAGTTTGCTCGCAAGCGAACGACTTTTGCTCGATTCGCGACATTTGCCATCATCGTCGCTCGCGATCGCGTCTTCATCTTTGCGCGATTCTATTGACAGTTCGCCCTTTTTCATCGTTCGAAATTCGAAACGTTCCCTCTTCGAAATTCAACCGCGAACCGCGCTCTCTCCGCGTTTACCTCGTTAATGATTTTTGTTGTCCGAAAAAACTATCAGGTCGTCCGAAAACAATCTTCAAAAGCCCCGCGACGAAATTCTTCGACGTTCGACGAGGGCGGAAAAAAGCGAGAATGAAGTTTCAATTCGATCGAATCGAAACACGGAAATGTGCTTTGTAAACCGCGAATCATTTCCAAATCGTAGATGAACACGTTCGCTTGGCTCGAGTCGGAAATGTATGGCGATGGAAGGACAGCCGAGGGTTTTCGAATAATTGAAAATCGAATTTCCTTCCTACTCGTAGAGGTTGATATTTTGCTCGCATCTTTCGACCGACTAGTTTCGCTACGGTGCACTTTTTCGAATCGTTCGTGGCGATCGAGCGAAATTTCGCGATCGATTCTCTTCTCCCCGCAGCACGGAGAATAACGCTGTTCGCGCGGAATATCCGTCCATCCGGAACGAGAAATTCGCGTCGAAATGATAATTTCCAAACCGTTATAAAATCTCTAAGCAAAGCACTAAGAGCCCTTCAAAAATGGCCATCGAGTTGGCATATCGAGATGGAAAACGAGTCGAGATTTCCGAACGTTTTCCGCATCACTCGTCGATCCGAGAGTACGCTTTATCCGTCCGCGGCAAAGGAGAAGACAATCGATTTGGAAATAACGCGTCGAGAGCAACGCCGTCGCAGCAGCACGGCGAAACTGCTCGCTTTAACGTAAGCAGGACTACGAGAATCTCGCTCGAGCGAGTTGAACTGCGGGAGAGTTCGCGAATGTTGAATTTCGTCATCATTTTCCTATTAATTCTCGCATATCTACAGTCGGCAAACTCCTTCTCCTGGTCAGTTTTCAAAAAGATGATAATTTTTCGTTCGGTTTTGTTGAATGATTTTTCTCTCTTTTTTTGTTTTCTCAAGCGGACTTCATAAATATTCTGTACAATGTCGTATAATTATAAATAACTATATAATAATCTTACAATTAGGTAATTATTATCAGTAGTGTAAAATTGAAATTTACGTATCCATAGATATATATATATTTATATATTTATATCCATATATACTTTGCCTATATATTCAGATATATATATATATATTTCTGTGTCTGTGTGTGTGTGTGTGTGCGTGCGTGCGTGTGAGTGTGCGTGCGCGTGTCCCCGTGTGTGTCGGCGCGCGTGCGCGCGCGGGCAGGCACGCGCGCCCGCGTGTGCGTGTCGCGTGGTCGCGTGTGTGTCGGTAGTTTTGTTTTTGTTTATTCATTTTTTCATTCTCGTAATATATAATATTCAATGTGTCATTATCGCGTACGTACTGTATATCGTTATGATTAGTAAGAATATGTAAAATTGGTACTAATTGATCAATTTTTTTATTTTTATAAGCATCCACATAATTAATATACCTATATATATGGAATTTACGAATGGGCTTATTGCTTGTTATATTGCAAGTTTCCTCGCTGTGTCTTTTGTTGTCCTCGACGACATTTTTATCTGTTTCCCACGCCTTCATACCCATCATTTGTTTTCGAATTCTCTTTCGATCTTTTCGTCGTTCGCTACTCCGAGAGACTCGACGGAGCTTTCAAGAATTCGCGCGCGCGATCGGAGACGTTCTCATTCGAGACGAGCGCGGCGAGAAAAGAACGATACGCCGGGCGGGAAGCGGGACAACGCGTTCGTCCGAGGTTCGGCTGTTCGTAGCAACGAGTCGACGAAATCCCTCGATCTCACGGTTAATTGATCGATATCACGCTCGTGCTCGTGCTCGTCGGCTCGCGAGGTTTTTTTCTCTCTTACCTCGCACAAAGGAGAAAAAAACCGAACGGAAGGAGAAACAGCAAACGATACGTTTCAGTTCGGCAATATTCGAATGCGATACGATTCGCATTCGTTATATCTTGCGCATTTTCACCGTTCTTTCCTGTCTTCGATTTATTGGACTCGTTTTTTTCTTTCTTTCAAACTCGATCTGAAACAAACTTGATTCGAATTTTGTTTCTCGCGTCGAGTCGTGTTTCCAGACTATGACGGAGTCTATGAATCGGGTGGAAAAAAATGTGAGCTTCGAAAAATCCTCGAACCCTCGAATCGGAAATCAAATGAAATTTGTCATCACCGACAATTGAAAATATTCGTCGGAAATAGAGTTTCCAGATTCGGATGCCGGATCAACAACGTAAAAAGTCGACTTTTAGTTACGCGTGTTGTCTTGAAAGCGCGAAATTCCCATTGAAATCCGATCTCTATCGTATAGGTTGGCGACCGGTAATTCGAAACAAGTCGCTTTTCAGATCACCCTATGGAACCGTACAAAACGAGTGATCGCGCGTCGATCCGAACGCCCATACGGCGCGAAATTCCTGGATACCCTCGACCTCTCCCCGCAAAAAGAGATTCGGAAAAGTTCGCGAGTCTGATAATTGGGAAGACGAGGCTCGATTCGTATTTTACCGAGAAAAATATCAATCGCCTCGCGTATTTCCATGGCGAAGAAAAAAAGAAGAAAGAGAATAAGAAAAGGACAGAGCATCCGTGACCGCATAACGTTTGGGGTACGAAAGAAAAAATATCGCTTCGCAGTTGGTTGCGTTTTGTTGTGGTAGTTGTTGTTGTTGTTGTGGTTGTTGTTGTGGTTGTTGTTGTTGTTGTTGTTGTTGTTGTTGTTGTGGTTGTTGTTGTTGTTGTAGTTGTGTTGTATATCGAGTAATTAGATCGAACAGTTTACTTGTCGAGAATTCTATATGCGTATAATTAATCATTTGTATTGCTTTGGTTTACATAAACAAACAGTGAACAATTTTCGTTATTTCCTTCGCCATCTTATTTCGCCACGGTTATAATAATAATTATTCGATAGACATCGTAATTGCATTATTAATATCGCTGTATGTATAATATGTATATTAATAATATACATATGTTAACATATGGTACATGTGGATATGATAACATATGAAATTTCTGTACAATATTCTTCAAAAACCGATTTCTATCCTCAGGATGATTCGAATTTCCTTCGACGCGAGGCGCAGCGAATAAAACGAAAAGATTTTCGAAGCAAAATTTCATAATTCTCACTCTCGAATTCGTAACAATTTGTCGCTCGTACAAAGAAACGGTCGGACGCGTTCTCGTCGATGACCAACAATTGTTTCGATGCGTAGATCGACGCGATCGACATTTTCGGTTTCACATTCGAATGTTCCTCGTTAAGATCGTCAAGATTACGTACAATTCGACGGAGCGTGGAGTTTGTTCGTTTGGCAGATTTCAGCGAGTCGCCCGAGCGCATTGCTTTCCCCACGTTCGGAGAAGCGATTCCCTCGAGAATCGACGCTCGGAAGTTTTCACCTCCCGCGTACTGTTCTCAACTCAACTCGACGCTTCCGTTTCGACGCGAGACCCGATCGAAAATCGAGATCGACGAGATATTCGATTTTGAACTTTGGTGTTATCGCAAAACGCGAACGAAACGCCCGCTTCCTCTCTCCCTCGATTCTTACAGGCACTCGTCAGATAAAAAGTATAAGAATTCACAAAAATATTTCACAAGCGTCGAGCTTCACCTCTTCGTAATCTGCGATCGATTTTCATGCTCGTTCGTTCTTACGGAATCGAAAAATAACGAATGTTTTGTTTTCTTCCAACGAACGAGAGGAAAAGAAAAACAATACGGTATCCGTGATATCCGAAGGAATGAGAAAAATGTCTGTCCGCCGCAAATCGGCCGATTCGCACGTAATTTTCCTCATCCCCGCGCGATTTTTCTCCCGTTCGTTTTTTCTCTCAAGAATCGTATTTTTCCGAAAAATCGTTATCCACGAAGAGACGAGTTCTTCCCTCGTATCGCAATAAATTAACGGTTCGAAAAGCAATTTCCTCGATCCGTGCAACATCCCAACGGGGCTCGAATTATTTTAATCATTATTTTTCCTTCCTCGTAACGACGCAATAATATTTTCAGATTCCAATCAAAGAACCGATCAGATTCGAAGATCCGTCAAACTCACATACACGTGTGTGCCTGCGTGCGTGTGCGTGTGAGTGCGTGTGTGTGTGTGTGTGTGTGTGTTGTATGTATGTGTGTGTGTGTGTGCGCGCGTGTGCGCGTGCGTTCGTGTACGTGTATTTATATATTTATATAACTCCGACGTGCCCAATGCCTCTCGAGTCTCAACTTTTACAATAATATTACCGTCTACCTGACCTACGAACAAACGAATTAATTTCAAACTGTTTAACAGTAACTTGTCACAATTAAAATTGGTCACGATTCCTTCTTTCATCGAACGTAAAAACAGAGATTTTCTCACATTTGTTAGAATAAATATCGTGTCACTTTATTTCTCGTTTAATCAAATATTTACAATTTACGTATAGAATTTCGTTATTTATTGACTTTCGACGATTACAATTTTTTTCGTCTCATTTTTGCCTCAATTTAGCGATCCTAACGATCGTGCGGATACCGGAAAAAGAGTTGGCGTCCGAGAGAGTGGGCGAGAGAGAGGATTGGAAGTGCGATCGATAGCAGGAGGGATCCGTCGCGATTTGCGAGGGAAACGAAATGGATAAACGAGAGAAAATTCAGAAGATCGTTCGTTCGGAGGTTGATCGTGCGGTTAGAAATCATTCGAAAACGTATCGATGACGAGCGAATTTCGGCGAACGAGAGTTTGATGACAAAATTCGTCGTCCGACCAACACACTTCGATCTCCTTCGCGTTTCCTCGACCCTCGTATTCAACGCACGATTTCGCGATCGAACGCGTGTGAAAAAGTGTTAAAGATCTCTCGACGACGCGTCTTGGAAATGTTGCGGGAAAATGTACGCGCAATGCGAATGACGAGGTGAAAAAGAGAAGATTGAAAGTTCTCGCGCTCTCTCGCGTTTCGATATTTAAAACAAGGGACGAACCTCGTCGAAGACGTTGCCCATCGGTCCAACTTAAGGGTCCGTGACGATGCGTAACGACCGCGCAATAAATCGCAATCGTTGCAACGAATAACGTTGTTCATTTCAAAGGAGACAATCGTTGAAAATCGATTGAACTAATACAATCGTTATATGCCAAAGTCGATTTTCGCAACAATCGTAATACTTTATGTACAATGAAAACAAATGAAAAATATATGGTATCGCGATAAATTACCACTAATGACAATAGTAACAGTATCAATAATAACAATAATAATAGCAATGGTAACACGCGTCGTTCGCTTGATTCGTGACGGAAATCGCATCGATCATCACGAAGTTAACAGAGGTGAAGGAGAAAAAAACCTTCGTTTTGCTTTTCTCGTCTCGTCGGATTTTCGCTATTCGTGCGACGAGATGTCTCGTCAGCGACGCGGCGCGCGCAACAAATTATACCTTCGGCATCGGACACAGCGAACTTGTTCGTATTTTTATTTCTCCGAGAAAAATATCATTCGTAACAAACAATAATGATCATATTTCATAGTAATAATGACCGCTACGAGACTCATAGCGAGGATAATAGTAATTATAATAATAACAAAACACTCGTATAACAGAAATGTCGATGATAACGCTAGGACACGATGATAATGTTAATAATAATGGTCGTTTGTCAATTGTGGTGATTGTTCGGAAAGAAATTACAGCCCTCGCGTTCGCGGAGTCGTAAAAAACTTTACTCTCGTCTTTGTTAGTTTCTTTTTTTTCCCACCCTCAATTTCATAACATCACCTATCTAGCTAAATCCCCTACGCGTCGCCCCCCCCCCCCCCCCACCCCTCCCCCCAATCGAGTACTCCTATCGCGAATTTATCAACGTCCTTCGGCCAGCGCTTCTTCGCGTTCTACCGTCTTTCGTTTCCTTTTTTTTTTCCTCCGATTTTCTCTTCGCAACTGATAACTCGGTAATCATCTCGTATATCCACGTTCTTCCGCTCATTTTCTTCGCGTCGTTCCAATGGCATTCTGCGTTTTCTTTCATATCGCGATGTTTTTTTTTTTGTTTTGTTTTTTCAAATTGAGAATCGATGTATCTAACGTTTGAAATAATCGTCGAGGTTCTTCCTGGATGAATAATTGAATGTTATCGCTTTCGGTTCGACGTTTGTCGTATACGAGTATCTTAAACGAATGGCGATTGCATTATTGTCAATTTCTTGTTTTATGCTCATCCGAATCGCGATTCTATTCGAGTATTCGTGCCAACGACACAGCTTTCCTTCTATTACGGATGTTTAAAAAAAAAAAAAAGAAAATTCCGTGGCGACGACACGAACCGGTAATTGCTCGCGTAAAAAATTGGATATTATTGCGTATTTTATGGACTTTGCACCGTTGATTTTGGTGGTTCGGCGCGCCACTAATTTCGAAAAAAAAGTCTTCGACTAGCATACGACGATGAGTATGTCGACCTTACGGATCGTTCGATCGTGAGAATATTCGCGATCCATCGATCGTTGATAAGATCCTGACAAAATAACACCGACAATTACTGACAGTCGCCGACCGTTATCGCGATAGCCGGCGCGAATACGCGGGTAGCGCGTTTAGGTATATTTTTTTTCTCATCGCTCATTCTTGTTCGCCTGCCTCTTTCGTCGGCGTATCCCCCGCGCCTCGTATTTCGTACCTCCCGTTCCGCGACATCGTCCCCGACAGCAGAATCGTCAACGCTACTGATGGCGATGATAATAATAACAATACGAGTAGTAATAAGAAGAGTGAAAGTATCCCCCGACGTCGCCGGGTGATAATCTCGACGGTTTTCCCAACCCCGTTTTTCCGCTACCCGTTCGTTTGTCAATGTCAGTAGCAACGATGGAAATTTGTCAGCTGTCCGCGAAGCTACTTTCTCGTTGTGCCCTTATTCTCTCTCGGTTCAATTGCAAGATTCGGTCGCGTGGCGAGTAGGTTTATCCGTTTTTCCATCGAAATCCAAGTTCAATAGCGAATTACCAATAGAGAGTCGCGCGTTGCTGCTAGATTGCCCGCCGTGCATCACCACGGGTGATCCCGGCGGAAGAGAGAAACGTTTGCCTCGGTAATAACAAACTAACGATGATGTTCTAAGAAACTTCGTCGCAACGACTCATCGGGCAGCGACGCGCGACTCGATCGGCAATCCACCATTCGAGTTGCAATTCGATGAGAAAGACAGGCAAACGTTGCGACCACGCGGCGGGTCTCGCAAACCACGCATCGGCGATCTCGTCTCTCGTCCGTTGTATCCTTCCGTTAACGATCGTCGATCGCGGTCGTCCAGCCCGATTCGTCCCATGCGTATCGTCCGCGTCTCGTTTGCACCGATGATACAATATTGAGCGTAATTTTTCGCCCTCGTCCGAATTCTCGTCACCGTTTCGATGGATTATCATTCGTAAAGATTTCATTGCCGACGGAAACGCTTCAAAGGCCATGGAAAACACGAGGGAATGGAAAATCGCCGAGTATTCATTGTACGCGTGTCATCGACATTTTGTTTCAACGTTCTTCCCCTCTTCAACGCTATAACAAACGACGAATCTCGGGCACCGCGCGTACGCGTGTACGTATCCGGTTATTTTTCTAAATACGATTGAGATTGAGTTGAAAGTTTGTTACGTTCGAGTGCGAATATTTATGAATTTTTTCAATTTTCAAACGACACTGGGAAAAATCAGTCGCGAAGATGGGGAGAGCTGAAAATTGAGAATTCGCATAAAAATTTGCAGTCCGGTAATTCTTATAGAAAAAAAGCCGAAAAAAATGCACGATAAGTAGGAACCAATTTGCCGATATTCGGTGTCGCGTTATCGCATTTCTTTGTTTATTTTTACCCTGTTGTCGAATATCATATAATCGTTGGAATAATTATCTTCAATATCTGCAAATTCAATAGTCGTATTTACGTCAACGTGTTAACAAATTAGTCTATCACAAATATCATTTTTATCTCCTATCTTTTTATGGTGTTCGAGTCACTTTCGACGAATCGAAAATGTGAGCTATTCGCGTTCGAAGATGAAGTCACCTTCGGTAAATGAAAGTTGAACGAGACGTCACGTTTCAAATGGAAGAAACGAGGAAGCGTGAAAGACGAGTCGCGCGTGGAAATGATTCGATTTCGCGAGCTATCCATCGGATGTTGGACAAACTTTTGCAACCGCTGACTCTGGTAACCGACTGCGTTACGTTGCCGAAAATTACGCGACCCTCTTCAACGTCGATGCGTTCGTTGAATATCGCGTCTCGTTTATTATTAGGTATTTCCCGTTTCACTCTCCCGATTCTATCTGCTTTCTCCAATTTCGTCGATGGACTGGCACCGAACAGCGGTACTCTTTCATTTTTATATTCGTTCCTTCGTAGCGCAATGTTATTCGAATAACGGTTATCGATGTACTTAGCTACAGCGACGACGGGCAACCTCACGTACGACGAGCCGAGTGATCTTAAAAAAAGCGCGGAAACTTAGCGGCATCTGATTCTTAAGTCGCAGCCGGTTGAAAGTGCGAGGCGCACCACGAGCATTGATTTTCCCCGGAGCATTGAAATCGCGATTAAATTTGTCGAACTGCTCTCGATATTCGGTATCGAAGAAATTGAACGAATTTCACGCTACCTCGGCTAACGAGCGAATGCAACGATACGACGATTTATCGGTGCAATCAATGCGACCGCAGCGATGAACCGTGGATCACGGTGATCTATTGCGTAAAAAAATGAGATTAGGACCACGAACTCGACGCAACCGTGAACCGGGCAAACGAATGTTATTATCGCAGTTGATACAACTGACGCGCGATTATACGTAACCGAGGCTCGAATACGTTTACTTCTATTGCGGTGTATGCGGCGAATACGGAAATGTTCTTCAACTGTAGGAGCCGCATATTCGCACGCGTTCCACGAAAAACTCGCGTTTTTGACATCCGCCGCGAACGGATGACGGTTTCGCGTTACCGCGCCATCTCGATGATCATCACTTCCACGCGCGTTTCCAAAACATTACTCGTTTCGCGACGTGATATATTCCATTCTATTCGAAGAGATGTATTTCAACGCGAACGATTGACTTTATCTTGTCGAGATGCGCGCTTCGCTCGCGCAACATCAACCGACCGATGCTGTGCAAGTGTCTCTGGTATAAAAAAACCGTCGGGGCTCGAGACATCTTTGAAATTTGACGAAGATCCTGACGCGGAATCGAGGATCAAGGTAATCCTCGCGACACGCGACGGTCCGTTCGTACGAGCTTGCGTCCGATTTTACGGGCAACGATACGAAAGGTGCGCCATTGATCGAGTTGATTATTCATTCGTTCGCAACGCGTTTCGGTGATGTCGGCAAAAGCAACCTAATAGGAATAGTTCGATTCCGCAATTGATTCGTCATCGACGTACGATTCTGTCCGTCTCGCTCCGCCCGCCTATCTATGCATCGACTTATCTATCTAAAACTATCTATCTAGCTATCTATCCATTCGCCTGTCTATTTCCCAGCCGATCTTTGATCAGCATTCATCGAGACGATTAACAAACACCCGAACGCCACGCATCGACGTTTGCTAGTTTTCGAATCGAATTCGAATAATTCGCATTCAAAATACCTCCCAGTCGAAGGCGCGAGATCTTTCCAATCGCGAATGCCAATTCGACGTTTTGAAAACAAACGCGTAAACGGCATCTGCGGTGGACTGCGGACGTTCGTTTTTCTCTTTTCTTGCATCCTTTTTCGTGGATTTAACAATTCTCGACGGAGTCCTATCCGCGTCGTTGATCATCGTTGCAATCGACAGAGCACGGAGATCGTGACGTACCGCTAGTCACGAGTCTGCGTAGCGAATTGACAGAAATATCCGCGGTCTCATCGTTATTCGTATCAAAACAATCCTAAATCCAGTTTTTCAGTGCAATGGCGTACATTTTTACCGAGGACGACTAGCATAAGCGCGTTGCAGCGTACAGATCGATCGATAAGTCATCGTCGTTAACCGGCGTCGATATATCTCGAACGAAGAGAATAACTTCCACGAGGAGCTTAAATTCCAAAAATAAATATCGATACGTTAATCATCGATGCAACTTTCTCTCCTTCTGATCGCAAGTTCGAACGGCAGTTCGCTTCGTTGGGAAACATTTTAAGAAATCTCCTACGAAAGTGAAACTCAAAGAATAAAATTTATTGGCTCTTAGTGACCGTTTTTTATCAAAATATTTTAAGAAAGCTTCGAATGATTTTTTCACTACTACGAACTACATCGCGGAGAACAAGCGTGGATCTTAATTTTTCACGCCAGGAAAATGTGTTTTCTCGCGTGGAATCATCCAATGGCGTCATATTGTACGCCGAGAATTTTCGATCGAAGTTGACAAAATTGTTCGATGGTACGATCATTATTATCTTCAGATCTGTAGACTTGAGACCGAAAAACGTGGTCGCGAAGCGATGGGAAAGATGATTGAGAACGATTGATGCGGTGAATTTTTCACAAAATGCAAAGTTGGAGAAGACTGTTACGCGTCATTTGGAATTCTCCGCTACGAGCGAGGCGACAACCTCGCACAGGCACGCTAGGTCGACCGCTCCTGACGTTCGAGAGATAACTCGCCGATTACCCGACGATGCTCGATCAATATTGTTGTACGATATCCATAGCTCGTCGAGCCTACGTTCGTCAAACGGAATCATCGTTTACGGCTAACGATGAAATACAAAGGATTCACGGCGACGTCGAAATAAGCGGAGCCCGGTGGCAAAAAACTGGCCGTTGCGGTGAGATCTGAGGTTTTTTTGGGCTGTTGACGCGTGTTCGGTTTCGTCGACAAGTGAGATTTCGCGGAAATTTGTCGAGATCTTTGAAATTTTCCAAAATCGTAGCGTCGCGATTTCGTTATCGAATCGACCAAGCGGATAGGATTCATCGCGAGACGCGTGTGAAATCGCGCGTCCGGCGAACCGAATCCAAGAAGAACGAGACCGAACTGGCTCGAACCAAAGAGGAAAGAAAAAACACCAGAAACGTGTAAAAATTAAGAATCATTGATTTTTCGTGATGATTGATCGAACGATTGGGAAATTCGCGCGTGCATCCTCCCCTTCGTTCTCGATCGATCGACGCATCGACGACCCACTATTATTATTGTTGTTGCATTACAGTATCGATGGGCAAATCAATGAGAAATTAATTCTCACACGACAATATATATTTTATATATAATATTAAACGCTATTTTGAGATGTCACGTGACGTGCAATTATACACAGAGACGCTCGCATATGTAGAGGAGCGTAACGAAGGCGGATGCCCATTTATATATTTTCGCATGTACCGTACGTATGCGTACGTGCATAGCCTTTTCATCCGAGAATCGGAATCATTGTTCGAAAGAACGAGAACGAATTAGAAAAAAAAAGAACTCTCAGGGCGTTGATTAATTACATATTAATTATTCATTTTTTTTCTTTCGTGCATATATATGTGTGCGCGTGCGTGCGCGTGTGTGGGTGTGCGCGCGCGCGCGGGTCGCGTGTGTTTGTTCGGGTGTTCGTGTTCGCGTGCGTGCGTGCATGCGCATGTATATGTATGCGCGTATACGTGCGAGCATACGTGTATGCATGCGCACTCGGATATGCATGTGCGTACACACGCGCGTATACGTACGCACGTACAATCTGTGTATTGAAACGAATTCGTATATATACGCATATGTCTATACGTGTCTCGTATGCTAACATTCATATCAAGTTGTACATATACATATATATACATGCGACGATGATATTCGTAGGTGAATTATCGGTATATTTGTTTTTCTTTGTTGTTCTTGTTTTTGTTTCATCTTTATTATTCGCTTATGTCCTAAAATTATACGTTATCTAGTAATTGTTAATTACTTATAATATATATTAGACTTACAGGTAAATATTTAGCAATTATTATTAATAATTTAATTTTCTCAATTATTTATTTATTTCTCATTATTATATTATTAGATTTATCAATGTCGGAGAATGGGCTGGCACCAATATGCGATCACTTCGGCTGCTCTGGTTGTTAGATTATTCGTTTACTTATTTGTATCTTTTTTTCTACCTCTCTTCCCTTCGCTTCCTCGCGTACGCGCATGTACGGCTACGTGGACGTGAAAATTCATCTCGGCGTTAGTGCGCGGAAACGCGTACGCGTACGCGCGCCTGATTCTATGAACTCTTGTCTTTCCTTTGCTCGTCTTTTTTCTCGGGACTTTTTGGAAAAAGTTTTTTCAATTGACTCGCTTTTTTGCGCTCGTTCGCACTCTTTCTTTCACAGACACGCACACACGCCCGCGCTCGCTCCTTCTCGTTCTCTTTCTATCCGTCTGTCCGTTTCCCACTTCTACCCTACGTTCGTTCGCTCCTCTTCATCTCGCTTCGCAACTCTGCTTCTTTTCTCCGTAACTTCCCCCTTCCTCCTTCTTCCCCATACGCACGCGAGCATACAGAAACGCGCACAGACGCACGCGCGATCTCATTCTTCCCTTTGCGTCCACCCAGCTGCACATCCCCGTCCCGCTTTCGTCCTTCATCTCCGACACGCACGCGAACACGCAGTCACACTCGCACGCACGCACGCACGCACACACGTACATGCCGACGTTATCATTTTTTCTCTCCATCTCTCTCTCTCTCTCTCTCTCTCTCTCCCTCTCTCTCCCAATTTCAGTTTCTCCGTTTCATTCACACCGATCGGCGATTGTTTATTTTTTTGCTAGATTTTTCATCTGATTTTCGTTAACTTTTTCGATCTCCATTCCCACTGAACGGAATTGTGATTCGTTTTCACCGGGTTCCCTGGCTGTAATTTTTTCGTCTTGTTTTTTGCCTTAGTTCACATTTCGCGTGTCAAGAGAGGAAGAAGTTTCTTCCTCTCGTGCTATGCTTTGTTATTATTCATCCTTTACTTTTTCATGCTGCGACGGCGTCCACCCATCTTATCGGAGGCTTCTGCCTGACGTTCTTCTCATTCGATATATCTTAGATTTCTTGCGTCTTTCATAATCCTGATCAAGTAGAAGTGACGATGTTGATGGTGCGTGGTGGTGGTGGTGGTGGTGGTGGTGGTTGTTGTAGTGGTGGTAGTTGTGGCGTCGGTCGTAGGGATGAGATGGTGATGGTGGTGGTGGTGGTGGTGGTGGTGGTGGTGGTGGATGGTGGTGTCGTCGTCGCTGTGGTACTGGGTATGTCGCGTGTAATGATGATTATGTTCCGGTGTCTCTTGCCGTTAGTCGACCGTGCTGCATTCTGCCCTCTCTTCCATCCTGCAGAGAAACGAAACGTACATCACGACGGGTGACAAATAACGGCAACGATATCGATTCAACGTGCAAAATCACGAAAGCCTAGTTCTCTCAACGTCAAGCTCGCAACATTGCGAAACCAGAACTTAGCGGGAATGTTCCGACCTGCGAAATACAAATCGACAGTTCAAAGCTGTCGTCGGATCTCCGACGATCTTGACACTACGAAGCGATGTCCGCGACGCTTTAGAAATACGCTACCGGTCATAAAATGTCGAAGTTTGGAAGAGTACGTCCGATATGGCGTTCGAGAATGCAAGCGATCGCGGATTATCGAGGGTTCCCGTGTTCCACGACTCGCGCTTACGGAGCGAGAATACCCAAGCGCGTCGCGCGACTCGCGCATGTTCGAATTCCAGCGGACGATAACCGAAACGATCCGAAACGTCGTCGAGTTTGATCGTTTTCAGGAGGAATATCACCGAGGAATTCCTCCCGAAAGTTCGATCAAAGGCGCGAGGAGTTCGAAACGTCGTCGATTCGTCGATCGTTCATACACACCTGTTGTTATGTCTCAACAAGGCTCAATGGTAGCCGTTAGTGAACGCCGCTGGTATCAGAGGTCCCTGAAAACAGACGAAACAATTTCCCATCAGCGTTTTCCCACACGTCCAGAACCACTCTAGCCCGAGTATTAGCATTAGCGCGTTTCGCATACACGCCGTGAGAGAAAGAGCCGGTAGGCGAGGGAGCAGCCGGCGCGTTACGCGCATGTAATTGCGGTACTTGACCCGCGGAACTTCGGGGTATACCGGGCTCCTCGGAGCGCTACCAAAGCGGCGATTCTAAAACTGCGGTAAACATCATCTAGGAAATTGCCGGTGAGAAGATTAAATAATACACATCGTATCACATACATATTTGATAATCGGCGAGGTAAGCATGCACGAGTAACGGAATCGGGGGAAACGCTGCGTCCCCGAAAATCGATTTCTCCTTCCCAAAATCAACATTTCCGCCCAGCGGGCCGAGCCAATTATCGTACCTCGGAGAAAGGGAAACTTTTCGTCGTCCGAGGAGAAGGAAAAGTATCCGTTACCATTCGACGCTGACGATTCTCTCGGCACGTACGATTTCGAAGATATCGATTCTCCGGAAGCAGTTTAACGTTTCGCGTAAGGGTGGTTGTAGGTGGGTAGTGTTTGCTCGACTCTGTCCGTCATTCGAAGAAAAAAGTCGTCGCTCGGTTGCTCGAACAAAGATAATGTACACTACGACTCGTTTCGGACGACGAATGGAAGGACAGATGCCGTCGCGGCGCCCGAACGAACGCCGAGTCGTACCACTGATACGCGATTTCCACCGACCAAAGAGCAGGGAAATATACCGGGACGCTCGTGGCGATCGCGCGGTGATCGGAATTTGATAATCGTCTGCTCCGTCGGAGCTAAGTTAGAATAAAACAAGGTGTAACAAGGCGTGACGAAAGCGGCGTCAAATTTTGCCGTCGCTTCTTTTCGGCGTCGACCGTCGCGACGTCGTTCGGAATCGGGCTGATCGAATCGAAGTGATTCGTGTCGTCGATGTGTTCCGCGTGGAGGGGAATCGCGCGAGGGAACTCGGTACTTACGGGGCTGTAGTTGAGCGGGGCACGGGATACGGCGATTGCGGGAAACGCTGTGGTAGGTGGCTGCGGGCTCGCGGCTGCCTGGACGTAGCTCGCCACGCTGTCCGCTGCTGCAGCCGCGGCTGCAGCTGCCGCACTCGAGCTGTAGATGTCTATTGGTCCGGGTGAGTTGGCTGCCGGGAACGAACGATTCTGAGGTCCTCCGTGACCAGCGGCCGCGTGCGGAGACGCCGGCGGGAATCCAGCTTGCGCCGCGGCTTGGTAGTTGTTCATCACTGCAACGAGAATCGTAATGAAGCGTCGAGCGAAATAAAATCACGCGCGATCCGAAGAGGAAGCAACCGCGAAAGTTGGAAAAAAAAAGAACTCCTCGGCGGGACGAATTCCAATTCCGCGGAACGTAGTATCAGCGGCGGAGGAAAACGATAAACGATATTTATATCGGATTTTCCAGGATTCTGTTACGAAATCCCGTTACGATGAGACGGATCGTTGTATTATATTACCACGCGTTATGCACCGGTTTTGCATTATATTACGCGAATCGCGAAGTCGTCTCGTTCGTCGTTATTCAACGTCCGTCGCAAATCGATTGCTTTATCTCTACGGATTCCATCGATTGACCGATAACTGTTGACGTTGGCATTACGATGGTCGCGGCATCGTTCGTTCGTACGTCTGGACTGGAATAACCTCGTCCCGAAGCGAGCGTGGATTTGGGAAATAATCAAGAGCGATAATGTGGAATCGAGAGAAGATTTTCATTGAAATACGTCAGATTTCATCCGAAGCGAACGATCGAGCGGACTTCGCTGATACCCACCCTGCTTGCCGCCCGACTCGGGTACCATTATCGGAGGTCGATTATCGGAGGAAAAACGCCCCGACGTCGATCGCAAATCATCGCGATTCTCTCGACCTACTCGATCTCGTCGAGCGGCAAATCCTCGTTGGAAGATACTCTCGCCAGGGAATCTTATCGCTCGTCGCGTATCGCGTATCACGTACACGGGAACGTCCGCTATGTTGGAGGGTACGTCGCGGCAGGAGTAGCCGATACGGCATTGTCCGAAAAGTCAATTTGATCGAAGCACGAGCGTGATTAATTAACAAGACGAATCGCGATTGAGATTCGCAGCCGAGTCCGGTGGCGCGCGAACAATTCTCGATCTATGGAGGGAGGTTCGAATGATTCGCGTAATATCTCAACATCGTTTGTCTAGCGGAACGAACGAATTGGCGAGAGTTTGGCAAGTTGGCGAACGGGCGCCGATCGTATTTTAATCACCTCTCGATATCGAATCAAGTTGAATAATTCGGTAGTTCGCCGATGGGAAATAGATTCGTGATTCGACTCCGGCGGGAGTCGCGGCGTACCCAAGGTGGGTACGGTAGGAGAACTCGACGGCGCGAGACGGGTGAAAAAAGTTTGGAAATCGATGCGCGAACGCGGGATTATCAGAAACGAAAGCCACGACTCGCGAGTCGGGACACGAGTCGGCGGAGGGACGTGATTCGAAGGGACGGGAGGACAAAGCGGAGCGGGATGGAGGACGAAGGGTGGAAGCCGAACGACGGCGGAGGCGGAGAGGGAGGAAAAATGGCCGGCGACAAAGCAAGTTGGCGCAACAGACAATCTAAAACCTATTCAGCTTTTAAACTCTTGACAATGGCGAACGGTTACAAAGTTTTGCGGCGGGGGGGGCGGGTGGCGGCGGTGGCAGCGGTGGTAGTGGCGGTAGTGGCGGTAGTGCCGCCGGGGGGTTGCTCGATTCAAAAGTTTGATTTATTTCAAAGAAGATTGCGGATGGCAAGAGATGGCGACGCGAACGAGCCGGAGGAACGAGAGGCCGAGCGCGCGGAAGTAAAGGAGAAGAATCTCCCGGAGATGGGAACGGGGATGCGGAGGGCGAGGGGGGGAGGAGGAAGCGGCGAGGAGGGTGGAAAAGAAGGCGTCGTCCCGTTCTGCCGGCGGCATTCCGGCGCCCGCGTACGAACGATCGGCGTCCGAGGTGTAGCCGACGATGCAGGCGAGTGCGCTGATTGCCGTTCGCTGTTCTCGTCGACCGAATTTCGCGGAGCCCGTAATTTCGACGAGACGCGGCTTCGAATCGACGACCGAGAGATTTCTTAGCGGTGTTCGCGCATCCGGGCCGACCGCGAGGGGCGAACTCGCAAATCGTTGACCGGCATCGCGTCGGGCGAGAGACGGGCACGCGCGGACGAAATCGGCAGCGTCGCGAACGTTGTTTCGCCGAGACATGGAATATTTATTTACGCAGCGACGTACGTCGCGTGAAAAGAGCGGTACGAAAATACGGCTGAAAATATCGTACCGCGAAGTTGATTTCCGAGGCAAAGATCGAATTACGTTGAAAACGCGTCGATGTTCCCGCGAACCGCGTGTTTGCTTTCTTCTTCGTCGCGATTGTTCGGGAAATTCCTGCAATTATATTCCGCGATGAAAGCTCGCTCGCTCTGCCCGTTCCGGCCCACTTCGAGCGCTTGGCAACGGACTGGACAACTTCGGAATTGTTTTTTTTTTTTCATTCGATTGATATTACTTCGCGCTGACGTGTTGTTCGAAGCAAGTACGGGGAAATATCACTCCGCGATTCGATTCCCGGACGCGTTCGTCAAATTTCACGGTTGAAAAGCACCTCTCGCGCCGTCCGTTCGAAAAACGATCGACCACACGGGCTACCCAATTTTCTTAATTTTTATCGCAAACAACAGGCCCGGTAGCCGTTTAACGGAGAGCGGACGTCGTAGAAATACCAAATTAGTACTTCGCGATCGAGCGGGTCGAGTTAAAATAACGCGCTACCCGCGACAACCGATTTAAAAATATCTTTATCGGCTGGTCGATAAATGGAAGCTTCGCCCTCGGAGTCGTTCCGACTCGCGTCGATGCGAGGAGACGGAGATTGGTAAGCTGTACCGAGATTCTACGAAATTCCGAGCCCCAATGAATATTATCGATCGGAGTCGATTGCGTGTTGTACGAACGTCTGCGGTGCGATTTGTCACGCCGCTCGATCCTTTTGGTACAACTTTGCGATCCCGTTCGCAAATACGCGGTACCAATCGCGGAGGTGTTCCGAGAATCATTTCGGAACGGAGGAGTGGAAAATTCGACGAATCGAAGGGATCAGAGACGACGAGACGGAACGGATGCGCGATGAGGGTTCGAATTCAATATGCAACGGATTTTTCACGTACCAGATAAAGCTTGCGTGAGAAGCGGCGTATTGTTGTTAGGTGTGAGCTGCCCGTTGGTCAGATCCACTGAAACACAAAATTCAGATGACAACCATTCCATGCAGAGATCAGAGTTTCGTAATGGATTATCAAAGTCGCGTGACAATGATCGTCGCTCCGCGTCGTCGCGGAGTGATCGCTCGTGATCGTTACCAAGGTGTTGCTTTCGTCGGTAGAATGAAAAAGAAGAGGAAATGTTCTTTTCGAGCGACTCGTTTCGAGAAAGCGCGGCCGTATCGTGGGAACGGAAGCGAAGAAGCAGAGAACGGAAGAGAAAAAAAAAAAACGAAACAAAAAATTCGTGACGAAGCGAGATGGATAATGAAATTCGAAAGACAAACGAAACGTATGATCTGATGGATGAGACGATAGAACATATCAACGTTCTCATACATTTTTTGCGCTGCAGAGTTTGTTGCACGTGTTGCATCGTAGCCTCCGAATACGCGCGTCCAACACCGTTGTTTCCGCCTCCGGGGTAGTACATAGCCACTCCTGACATTGCAAACAATAATAAACGAAAACTGTTACGCATGGAAAAAAGAAATAATCGAAGAAAGAGGAAAAATGGATGATCGTGTTGAATCGTATTTTTCCCAATTGCAAGTATCGGTGTCGTCGTCGTCGTCGTCGTCGTCTATCGCGTTGTTTGTCTACGAATGAATTCGGGTGAACGATATTTACCGCGAGGTCGAACAAAACTGCGTACATCGATAAAAGAAATATGAAATTGGCCGAGTAGAACTTTGGATGTACGCGGAAGAGGGCAGGTTACACGCGAAACGCCGTACTCCGGCTCGTGCATTTCGCTCGAAATCGATCCTTGCCCCTTGTTTTTCGTATCCAAAATTCCACGTGGGTTCATTTTTTTTTTTTTTTTTGTATCACCGCGAATGATTCTACATAGTGTCGGAATCGCGAAATCGCGAACTCTCGGAAAAACAAATTCGTGTATTTTCTCGAGTATCGCGATGCTTGAACTTCCGCTCGCGAATCGCGAGATTCGAGATTCGAGAAGGTATCGCGTCACGTGTACCTCGGTTCGTTTGATCGAAGTTGCGTAACTTTTCGATGTAAATCCGTGAATCGTTTCAGGTTTCGGCGAATTGATTGGAAGAACGGAGAATGATGAAGAGAACGTAGGGTATCGTATTATGCGAAGGGAGGCGAAGATTTCGCATCGTATGGATTGTTCGGCGCGTCGAATAACAGTTCCGAGGATCGTTGTCCTCCGAGGGTCCGAGGACCGGATCGTTCGATGGAAAACTATCGCTGGAGGCGGAAAGAAAAGACTTCATACCAGGTGAACGATTCGAGAGTCTCGAAGATTGATCGCGAGGTCAGGGTGAGCCCGATGGCGCGAAATCGAACGTCATTGTTCGCGACTGAACGCGAAGAGAATAATTGGACGGGCATTTTAAACGTAAATAGAAAGGGCGTCGTGAATAACGGATGGAAGTACGAAATGAGCGAAGGTTGTACGCTTTGGAAAATAACGCGCGAGCGGAGTCCGCGAAAGCTTTGATAGAATTAGCGGATCCGTATCGGAGATCCGGTCGCAAATAGACGGTCGAAGGGTACGTCCAAAAGTGCGCGAGACGAACGAAAGCGAATGAATACAGGCCAAGAGTTCATCTGTTCCAAGTCAAACTCCATATTTCATCCCGACGTAAAACCGATCGGGACGAATAGTCGAGCGCATGGCAAAGGCCGTTCAGAAATAACAGTCCAGCAATGATTCTCCAACTCGTGAGAACGCGGGTCAATTTCCCCGAATTAATTTCCATAGCTACAACGGAAAGCAACACGTTGGGACGAATCGCGCTCGCTGACGCGTGTCACCTGAAACGTTCGAAGCATCACTCGGCGCACGCGGTGAGAATTTGCAGAAATACGAGACACCGAGGCGAGATTTCGCGGCGTACCGATGGCACCGGTCGTTGAAAAACATCAACGAATACCCGTCAAACTGCGAAACGTTCGGCTCGATTACGATCGAAACGCGTACGGATCGGAAAAAAAATCATATTGGCGCGGATATTCGGAAATAACGACGATGAAATGAATAGAGATATACATAGAGCGTGTCACAAGTCGACCGTCGGTACGTTCAGGCGGAGGTGAGTTTTTGAATGCGAATCCCTTATTCCAAGAATGATCGCATCGGGAGAATCACACGTTTGTCGCGCGTTAAAGATATTCTCCGGCTAGCGAGGTCAATGATTCGTCTCGACCGTTCTCGTCACGTAGACCGAGAATTTTTCGGTGGAGAAACGTTGTTTCGAATCAAAAATCGGATTCTCCGTTCTGCAAAATCATTTACCAATTCCCAACGGGAAATTCGTTCGGATATCAACGTTTTACGCGTTGGTTGTTCGGATGGTCGTAGACTCGAGAACGATCCCCGCAAAATTTCATCATTCCAACTTTCAAGATTTTTCCTACCCAGAAACTGACGAACCCGATTCAGTACCGGAGAGTTCCGGATTTTCAATTCCCGATTTTCTCAGTTTACGGAATCTCTGCTCGCCGAACGGCGGACGACGATAGGTCGATTCCGCTACTCGTTCGGTCGATAACGAAAAGAAGTTTCATTTTCAAGAAGCAGATCAACGAACGACGATTCGAAGGAAGTAAAAACACGGCGCCCTTGTGACACTCTTTAAAGACCGTTGATAAGAAAACACGAGATTGCGTATCCTTGACGAACACGAGACGAATAATCTTCGATAGTTTTGCACGGATTATTCATTTGTGTCGAAAGAATACCACCTTCGTGGCGCGACGATACTCGAAATAATCACGAAATAGCGTTCGGCGGAAAAAAAAGGAAGGTGAACTCTTTGAAAATAAGTTGCTATTCACTTATGGAACAGGATACGAAACGTCGGCTAATTTCGTCTTCTAAGTTCTATATGTACTCTGAAATCAGGAAGCGAATGCTTATGATCGTTGTGAAAAAACATCGCGGATGACAAATGACATCGCGTGTTATACGAATACATGTACATATACATACACATATACGTTTACATACATACGTACCTACGTGTATATTTAAATACTTATGTACGTACACGTGTACGAGTAAGAAGAAGAAAATCACAGATTATACGAAACAACGATATCAAATACAGTTCCAATCAACTACGAATACTCGACTACGGACTAATTTTCACGTATTCACTAAACTATCGACGGCGTAACGTTGCAGGCGAGGCGATGCGATCCCGCAGGTTTATCAATTTCCATGAATTACAATACTTGAGATTCGCATCGCCGGGATGCCCCAAATTTACGTCGTACCTACGATTTTCTCCACGGTCTCGTCGTAAAATTACGCGACGCCACTACGCTATCGTGAGATGAAAATTAATGTACTTGGGCTATTCTCTCTTTTTCACCTATATATCGACTATTCGACGCAACGCTAGCCTACTTACACTATTTCCAATCGAAGTTTACATAATTATTATCACTTGGCGCGCATCGTATGTACGCTTAGGTATTATAATATATACGTGTAAATGACTACTGCCGCTATTCGTTCGTTAGCGAGTTAGAAACGATCTATTTGTCAAATTTTCTCTCATCTACACCGTGATCGCTGCCCTGATTAGCGATAGCAGGATAAATATCGCGGAAAAAGCGATGTAAATTGCTTTTTCGAGCCACTATCCGCGGATCTCGTTCATCCGCGGAGCAAATTGCGTCGGAGCTTGCGCGAAACGCCTCGGGAAGTCGAGGAGAACGTTGCAGCGCGAGAAAACTGTTGGACCACGTATTTATATGCATGTATACGCAACGTATACGGATCAGCGTGAATATTTATGCATGGCCGGAAAGGCGCCGGGGAGAAGTTTTCCAGCGGACAAGTAGAGCGGGAAGGAGCACCTCGCGGACGCCGCGGATGGTCCCGGAATACGCGCGGGATGCGGGTCGCGCGGTCGGTGGAGAGTTTAAGGGCGTCTCTGAGAAACGAGGACGAGCCGGGGAGAGAATGGCGAGGAAAGCTCGCGCGTGTTCGTCGCACTTCTCTTCGCTTCTCCGCGATGCGAGAGAGCTGAGATGCGACTACGAAGCATTCGATAGGTACTCCGCACGGAACGCGGAAGGCGAGATCAGACAGATTGTCCCGCCAGGGCTTGCGAACACCTCGCGTGTGACGCGCAACGAATCATATTCTTATTTATCACTTCGTACTCGTTACTCGATCGAGGGCGATTTATTCAACTTGTTTCGAAACGAAAAGAGAACTCTAACAACGAGTGAGGATGAGACAAACGTCGATCTCGTTCGTGCAGTTGATTTTTCAAGCTCGATTTTGAGCAAAGTTTTTCAATCACGACATTCCTCGTTCCAAGGGAACGACGGTTTTCAAACGAGGTTCGCGAAATTTTGGCTCTCACGAGGTTTTCGTGTATCAGAATGGAGATGAAAAAACGCTTGCAAACATTCTCCGAGCTGGTTCCTGTAGGAGAAAGGAATTTCTAATATCGTCACGAGGATATGCGAATTCAATCTCGATCCTACGACGTTGGAAGGTTCTACTTCGAGTTTCTACTTTTCAGAGCGGCGATCATGGCGATTCTAGCGCTAATTTTACACGTTATACACGATTAATATTTCTAAAGACAGTAGGTTAGGTAGATGTTAGGTTACTCGCCCCAGGGGTGAAGTCGTCTTCGGTATCTCTTCGTCGCATTTCTGGCGGACGCGGAGTGCTCGCAGCCGCGTGCTCTTCTTCTTTTTACAACGATACCAACTCAAAATATGGACCAAGAGTCAGAAGTGAAAGTGAAAAGTGCAGAGAACGATTCTTCACGTCAACGGAAGGCAAAAAAAAAAAAAAGAAACAGCCGTACCGAAAACCGTTTCTTTGAACATTTTCGGAGAACGAGAACGATGCGCGTGTACGCGCGTGCGTGCGTGCGTGCGTGTACGAACACATAGGCGCGTTGCGAGTGGATTTTCATCGCGGAAAAAAATCATCAGCATCGTTCTCGTTGTAGAACGAACAAAACACGAAGGAATAATGGGGAAAAATGATAATGAACGGTGCGTCGTTGCGATTTGCTTCGCAATCGTATCGCGCAGCGACCGACGGCGCGGATTGTTTCATCGAAATGGTTCCCAAACGTCAAGGCATTTACTATGAGCTAGGCAGTCATCCAACACCAGTACGATACAGAGGATAATGAAAACTCGTTACAATACTTTTAGGCTATTCTAAGATCTATACGAGAAGAACGAGACAGCATCTTTTAATAATGATACGTTAATGCGCGTCTCGATTGTTTTCTCCCCCAAATCCCCGACACGTTTTATCGAGGACGTCGATCGGATCGGAAGTGTTTCGTTTTTGCCCGCTCTCCGTTTCTCTTTCTCTTTCTCGTTCCCCTTATTTTTCCCTTTTCATTTACCACCGCGATACCGTACGTACGACTTCGTTCGGTTCGTTTCTTTTGTTTGCCGAACTCGCCCTAAGTTTCCCATTCGAATCACTTCCGGTCGGTTTTTTCGCTCGTTCGCGAGTATCCGCGGCTGCGTAGACGAGCGAAGGAAGTCGATGAACGAGAGAAGTAATTTAAACTTGGTTTTAGGCAGCCGTGCCGAGATTATCCTCGCTCGGTATATCGACGTCGCGGGTCGAGGAGGGTCGGGGAGGCAAAGGGACAACGTTGAGTCGAGAAGAGACCTGGCTCGATAGCGCGGTTCTCTCCTCGTCCTCGTCGCCCCCTGCCGCTGCCTCCTCGACGCCGGATTATATATCTTTCAATTAAATCGCTAATTATTTTCGTAACCAACCCGCAAGAACAATACCGAGATATAATTAGACAGTGGCGCGTCCATGGAATCGAGGCCCTTCGAGATTTTCGCGATTTTGAAATTCGTCGAACCGTAAAGTCTCTACCGCCAATAACGATAATACGCGTGTCACGGGCAACATTTACAGTTTGACTATCCTCATTTTCGCCACACCGTGCCACTTTTCCAACGACTTTTGAAAAACTGACGATGTTGTATGAAAATTCAATCGCGCCAATTGGGATAACCGCGAAGAACGAAACGTTCGCTGACCAAAAAACATGACCGCCCGCGAGCGGATCGCCGATCCGGAGCAATATATAACGTTTAGCTACCGCTTCGGAAAAGCGACCGGAGGAGCTTGCAACGATAACGATAATCGTACCTGGCATCGGTATTCGTTCTAACGATGATCCGATATCACCGAGATCACGTCACTATCGGTAGTATCACTCTTCTCGCATCATTATCATCATTACTCGAGGAACAAGGGTGGATGGGTATTCGTTCGTGCGTGCGTATGCACGTATACGTATGCTGGCTTAACAAAACTCTAGCACTACGCATTACGGTTACGAGTTTTACGAGACACGCGAGTACTGCGACAAACGAACCACTCAAATGATAATGTTGGATGCATGAATGCTAAGCGAGCCGGCATTTCAACAAAGAAGGGAGAAAACTGTTACGGGTATGCGTATACTTATGGATGGGATATGCACCGCGAATGGATCGTACGTGTCAGATTTCGCTGGCGGCGTATCGAGACCCTTACTCGCGTACCGACCGATCGCATCCGTTGATAAGATTGGTATATCTACGTTTCGTGGCATCAACGGCAGCGATCGATTATACATCGCGGCAAAGCGAAAGACTCCGACCGGTCGTCGTGTTTTCGAATCGATCTAATCCCGATTCGTCGAATCGAAATCTTGGCAAAACTCTTCGTCCCTTCTCGTCCACGCGCGTACCGCTATCATTTCCCAAAAGGTGGGAAGCAGACGAGCGCGTTTCGGTGAACGATCACGGGTCATCGAGAAAACGCACGAGCGAACGTACCGAGAGCCGGCCCATCGAACGTTCGATGCAACAACACGAGTCTTCGACCGTGACTCGGAAATAATGGCAGCGCGATCCGTTCAACCGATGATGATCGATTTCCCCAAAATTACCCACGAACATGACAGTCGTCGCGAGGAGCGAGGAGTCTACTCTTGTCGAGTCAATTGTCGCGTCGGATCCAACGCGCACGATGCATACGCGTGCTTATGCGTACACGCGGGAAGATACGTAGAAAGGGATGTAGCGGGCGAGGGCGAGACAAAGGAGAAACGAAGCGAGGGAGTATGCGTGACAAGATGGGTAAATAACGAGTTACACCGATTTCGTGGGGAGAGGAGAAGAGATCGTTGCTGGGGAGTTGAGCTTACCGGCACAACCAGCGGGGTTCACTGCCACGCGACTCATGCGTGGGGCGACGCGAGGACCAACCGCGCGATAGACGAGCGTTCCTACCGAGGTAACATCAAACCATCAAACCGTGACAAAGGATCTCTGTTCATATTTACATATTCGTTAGAGGTACGTCATAAAGGCGGCAATATCTACTAGAATATCCTACTCCTTATCCTATCTGGGTATTCGTTATCCGTAAACCGCAGCGAACCCTCGACGCTCCCGACGAATGCCCGTGAAATGCTCTTCGCGACTCGTGAAATTGGAATCTTGGCTTCTTCGCGAAAATCCGTCCGTAACGCTCGCTTGAAATACATAATTCCTCCGTGCATCGAAATCAACGGATGGAACGCCAACTCAGGAGTCATCCCAAGTTCGATATCAGCTTGGGCAGATTCCGATCGATCGAACGTCTCGATGGTTCTCGAACCGTGGCGGACGGAGCGTCGAATCTGATTGTCGGATTTAATAATCGTTCGGTCGAAGAGTTTGCGAATCGGTTCTCGCAGGTGCATTCGAAGGAGAAATCAGAGGTTCGCTGGCAACGAGCACCTCTTCCTGATCACACGATTTTTGGATAGGCGAGTAACGCGCGATCGTTTCCATTATCGTTATTTCCACCCCGTGCCGATAACGTACTGTGGTTCGGTGACGGACTTCTAGCTCATAGTGATCGCAGTCTAGATCGATGGTCGTAGCTCGTGTTGGAAACGACGACTCGAAACGTGGCTCGTTTTCGTACTCCGTACGATCGGGCTCGTCCGTAACGCGAGCGAGTTCAACGGCGTCGACGCGCGAATTCGCGCGGTGATTCCATCGCGCGCGGTCGGTTCCATCGTCGCGGCGTCATTTCGAACACGGAACTTCCAAGACGATTCGCGCGGATCGCTCACCGTCAATTACAAATGATCTCGTTGTTGCGTGATAATATATTTATTACAGACACATTTATCAATTATTATCATTCGTAATACTTATTTTCGTACGCATATGTATAGACTTACAAGAGCTTCGGCGAACTCCGTGTCGTTCGCTCTTCGTCGTTTTCGCTGCTAACTTAAATTTTGTTCGGAGTAAATCCGAAGGACAGCATTTGTCGTCGAGATTATTGAATATTTGTACGAGAATCGCCGATCCGTTCGCTGAAATAGCGCCTCGACTAGCTATCATCCCCTCGCGCCTCGCAAAACGGAGATCAATCCTTAGCGCATTTTTAACGATGCGCATTTTCCTCTCCCGATGAAAACGCACGTTCTCACCGAACACTTCGGACGCGTCGGCTTCACCGGAATCACTCGAGGAATGACGAGGAAATGACAAGGGACGGGCCGAGTGACCTTCTCGAAAAAAACATGCTCAACGGTCGAAAAGTATTTGTGCGAGCAGGAAACGCGCGATCAATAACGAAGCTCCGGTCGCGAGGTTCGAACGACCAAACGACCGTCGCGAATGAAAATGAACTATTCGAACGGTTGAAGTATCGAATTCGAAATTCACGCTCGAAGGAAAATAAACGCGAAAGAAAAATTGAATTCAAAGAAATGTACATTTTCTAGAGACAAAGGAGAATGTCAATGGGAATAGAACGTGAACGAACGCTGCGTTGAATTTTTTTACCAGGAACGAAAGCGGGAGGCTACAGCGATGGAAATTGGTCTCTCGATGCTTCGGAATTCGATTGCGGAGACGCGTGATTTTGATTCGAATTTGGGGAAAAAATTCTACTCGGATTGGAAAAACAATCGGTTGCGAATTTTGACGGATTTGAGTTTGAAAAATTACGAATCTCGGATAATAGCCTCTTGATAACGTAGAAATATGACGGAAAATTGAGATTCACCTTTATGTTCCATCTTCGAAAATGAAGGAAAAAACGGCGGCAGCGTCGAATTTCTGAAATTCAGGCTCGTTACCGCGATGCGCAGATGATTCTGAATTTGGCCGGATCACGGGGGAGGGGGAGACAACGGAAAATAAACCGCATGGAAATGAAGGAGGTGGAAAATTGCCGATTACATCGAGCCAGGGGGTGACGCGTGAGATTGGCTCGGCTCGACCACGCGAAACGGAACATTGATAACCGACGGAATCGAGTTGCGAAAGAAAGTTTGGATAATTTTCGAAATCCAACCGCCCCGTGGACAAGTTCTTCGTCGAACGATTCGCGGTGAAGTCGCGCGAACGTGAAAACGACTTGGAATCACAGCGATCAATTGATTATGTAATAACAATCTTAGGAATAGCAACAATTCTGCTGCAGGTCAATCGCGTTAATTAATGACCGACGCGTTCGATCTGCGCGGCGGAGAAAACGGGAAAAACCGAAGCGCGAGTCGCGCTGGATAGGCGAGACGAAAAAACTGGAAACGTTAGCTTCCGAGAAAACGTCGAGCAAAAATTTAACGCGAACGATCTGTAGTCGAGCGTAAAAATATTATAAATTATGATATCGTTAAGCGTCGTGTAAATAACAAATGTAAGCTCAGGACAGATGGTTTCTTATTTATTTTTAATTTCATTTGTTTGTCTTTTTTTCCTGTCTTGGCTTCTCAGAACTTTGTCCTCCCTCGCCGTCAACTCGTCGCGCGCGACGAATTTTCGGCCGAGTTCGCGAAACACCATTCTTCGAATTACATCGAACGGAAAACGGTTTCGCGGTTCTCCGCTCCGCCCATTTTGCCAAGGATGGAAATTTTCCGAGTTCCAAGATTCGAAGAATTTTATTTCCCAGCGAGCGGTTAACGAACAACCGTGCGAGCATGAAAATAACAGATCCGAACGTTACGTTACGTTCGCGTACGCGTATTTCCCGCGATCGCTTCAAAATTGGCCGGTTTTTTTTTTCTTTCACCTCTCGTCGTCTTTTTACCATCGATTTGACCAAATTTGCCATCCTTTCCATCGTTCGTCCTCGCTTTTGCCTCGAATTATTCGCTAATTGGTAGACAGGTGACGAGAGAAAGCGAAGCAAAATGAGACGAGTCGTTTCGCGATGCGATTCCGCGGGCCGAAAATGCTCGATCGACGTCTTTTAATCCGCTTTCTCGTCATTTCGGCTGCTACATTTCGCCTCGCTTTCCTTCTTCGATATTAATTCTAACGGTTTCTCGATTCAGCGGAGTCCCTATCTATTAAACTACTCGAACGGCACGAATCATGAATCGGAAAAGGATCAAAAATATGCGCTTGTAATGTCTTCCGTCGCGCATTTCTCTGCCTCAACGTCCTTTGAGAATTATCGTTTCGCACGCGAAATCTGAAATTGTCGCCGTTTGTGATTCTTTTCCGCGATTTTGTAACAATGATTATATCTAAACACTACCCTAAGAGTTTTCGATTAAGGTTTTTTCATAGATTTTAGAATACATCGAACACGCTACGATTGACTACGATCAACGTCTACGGAAATGTTTAGTTGAGAGATTATTTAATTCTACACCAATACCTCCGCGAGTCTATGTACTTTTTTCTCAACTCCGCCCGCTCTCGTTCTCTACATCGCGTAGCTGACTATATTTTCCTTCGCGCCGGTTTCGCTGTTCTCCGTTCCATTTTCATCGCTGGTTTCGGCTGGCTTTTTCAACGATTTCGAGAATTAGCTCGCCTCCCCGTTCGAGTTATTACATATTTGCGGTTGAGCATCTTGCATCATACTGAATCTTACTCAAAACTGGACAGCTTATACGTTCGCGCGCGAACACTCGACCGAAGAGTCGCATGCGAGCGTCGAGGAGGTGTATTATCCAAGTAATTTTAGCGCGGATACTCGTTTTTTAAACTCCATTCGTAGGTGCGCGCAACGCGACAATGCAGATTCGCCGAAAAATAATTGGAAATTCAGCTTCCATTCCGGATGAAACTTGCGAACGAATATGTTGCGAAACGCAGCGACACGTTTCAGCGAAGGTCGAGTTTGGATTTTCATTCCCACGTTTTCGAAACTGATACGATCATTGCCAGCAGCTCGGAAAATATAGTCGCGATGTTTTTCGGAGAAAAAGTTTCATCCCGATATCATCAACCCGGACTACCGCAGAGAACGGAGCTAGTTTTTCGAAAGTTGCGCCTGGTCAGAGTTGGTTTCGCGGAAAGAGGAAAAAAAATTGCGAGCCTCCAGCCTGTGCGTTTCCGCTTCGTACTCGCCTTTCCCGTTGATATTCATGCGCTCAACGATTTTTCGCGCGGTTGCGAATGATGCAATTACTTTTATTCGCGTTCGAACCTCGCGGAGAAAAAAATATGAAAAAATGTCAACTTCCAGATCGTCGAAACAACGCGTTTTCGCGGCCCCTCGCGATGACGCGTGGAAAGACGCGAGTGACGATGAATAAGCGTGGCGCAAAATTCTTTTTTCCTCTTCCTCGCCGAGACATGTTTGGAAAAGCGACGATTCGATTCGATCATTTGATTGTCTGCGTCGACTCTACTCGTCCGGATATTTTTCGGACGCGACGATGTTTGTGCGCGCGGATACGTTATCGAGGGTGTACGGCGCTCGCAGACTCCGGTTCGTGGGTAGAATACAACGGCGAAACGAACGTTCGAGCGTGGGTTAACATTATCGTTGGAAATTCTCGGTCGGACTTATTAATACTATTGGTTATCTCAACGTTCGACGTCTAATGGAATGGGGGTAGAGGCAGGCGACGTTTTGCCGGACGAAGGACCACCGAGTTTGCCAGCCACGCGTCTGTGAACATTTCTCGTTTTAACTACCATCCAAAACTGCATTTTCCTATCGCATAACATTTTCACTATTTTGCTTTTCCCCCTCTCGTAGCTCGGTGTCTGGGCGCTAACGCCGGCCACTCTCGCACGCGTGAGACATGCAAATTGGCAATAAAAATCGATTCTGCGCAGCGAAAAAACAAACAAAAGAAATTACAAAATATCGCGAGTCGGACGAAACAACGATTCCTCGACCGTTTCCTCGTTTCGTCGTCATCTTAACAACGATACGGTATATTTATAGGGGTGATTATCGTAGTACGGCCACCTGCCGTGGTTGGACATTTTTTATTTCGTTCGAAATTTCCTCTCTCTTGGCAAATTTTCACTCGTCCACCGTAGCGACGAGTATCGTACGGTGGTCGAAGGATGATTACGAGATTCAACTCTGATCGTCGATCAATCAACGAATCATCCGTGATACCAGTCACGATTCCGTCAATAGACGGTGACCGCGGCTGAAATTTCTTCGGAAATCATAGCTCGTAATTGGGATATTCGAAACAATCGCTGATCGGAATTACAACATTTTCTCGGTCATCTCTATCGGAATAACGATTTCATCAATGTCGTCGATCGTTGAGGCGGTTATGATTGTAACGAGTGGCGTTGATTAAAATGTCAACGTCATCGATTAGCGTAACGCGGTATCGCGTCGCGCATCGTCGATCGTCGTAAATTACACGGACGACGTAGTTGATTAACGCTTTAATAGTAATCGCGACCGCAAATCGTTAATTTCGAGGATGATATCGCGCATTACCGTTGATCACGATTGCCCGACAGCTCGGCCAACGTCATTGAGTATTTTCACAATTTTGTCGTTACCGACCAGCAATCACAATTATTACTCGCGATACGCGTAGCCGAGCAACGTTATCGATGATTCGTTGATTTATCGATAAGTTGGTTGATTTCTCCACGATCATCGGTAATTTCGTTCGATAATGATCAATTGTCCTTGTACGAGGATTACGGAGTAATCGAGAACAAATTCAATGGCAGTAGAAAAGTTTCGTTTTCTTTGAAAGCGACGAGTCTCTTCAAACTTTCGCGTCTTCCGAAAGTAATTTCGTGGGCAATGGAATATTTTTCTAATTTATTTTCGAAGGGATCGAGTCGTCCCTGCGATTCAATTATCGGTAACCCTTTTATTTTCGCAATATGAATATCTTCCTTCTCTTTGCATTCCAACGCTGAAAGTCCGAGTGATTATCCGAATTGTTTGGTACAATCGACACGTTATTTTTACCTTTATTAATTATAACACGAGCTATATGGGTTTACGTGTGCATAACATTTATACATGTATCATACAGCGTTTTTAATATTTATTTATAGATATTTCTTTTAAATTCAATCTCATTTATATTCTCGCTATCAACGTTGCACGCGCGATTTAGTTGTCTTTTTTTTCGTAATTCAACCCGTTGTTACGATTCTTTATCCCCCAATAGTATTTACAATATATTATATTACACAGGAAGATTCGGGCACGTTGATACTTGAGCAAAACTGAATATAATGGTAGAATTACAGTTGGGCCTTCGATACGTGGGCGATTCCTCGATCGACGTCGTAAGATTATCGCGTCGTCGAGAATATCGAACGCTCATTTTCGCCAATCACTACTACTGAGAGCAAACCAAGGAAATTTTCAGCGTATTATTGGCAGGACGTAGACTATCAACGCTGTTTTAATATTCGAATCGCGATACCGAATTGGTATTTTTCAACTCAACCTGCGTCACCTTTCCCGCGAATTCTCCACACGTTTCGCTCTTCGCTCAAGTTCGTCATTGGTTACCCATTTTATACATCGTGCTACCTTCTCTGCAGCGTCGCCAAGTTGACACATTTTTTTTTCAACATCGGAACTATTCGTTTTCGCGTTTGAATTTTTTCCGTTCGCGGCCTCTTCAACGCATTATTTTTGTCGGTTTCGCCATTTATCGAATATCTTCGTTGCCCGTTTTCCGGTGTTTATTCTGGATTTTCCTCCGTCTACATATAGTACGGTTTTGCATTTCGTATTTTTATCCGTATTCTTTCGCGACTCCGATTTCTCAACCAGTTTCACGGTATTCGTTTCATATCTCTGCTCCGTTCTCATTTCGCTCGTGTCTTCGTACCGCTCCGTTCGTTTACATTTATCACAGAGCCGTATGCATATCACCGGATCGCATTTCGTGCGGTGTTTCGTTGGATACTGCGAAAATCATATTTTGGTTTTCTAGATTTAGTCGGATCAAATTTTTCGGCGACCACGTTTACGCGTACGTTTGATTGACATTCGATTCAATCGTATCGCTGCGTCGGAAATTCAACATTCGACGGTCCGGCGTACGGCTATCTAGTCGTAGCATCTAAATACGTACGTTTTTCCATCCGAATGCAGATTTGGACGATGATACGCGTCTATTTCTAGATGGGTTTTCCGGTAGCGTCGATATCGCATCTGGATATCGGTGCCGATGACACGCGCACGCCGTCGCGCTCGACGTTTGGATCCGGGTCGAACCAGTCGCCGACTCTCGCCACGCGTATCGAAGTGGTTCTACCGCCCGAATGGTCAGACGCGGGGCGACAGGTTCCGTACGAGAGTCGCGCGACTTCTCTCGCGGCATCCAGCCGTCGGCTATGCTTCCCTCGCTCACCGAACCGCGATGACCGTACCGTAAAAGGAGCTCTTCTACGAAGGAGCTCCTCTATGATCGTCGTATTTGCTTTAGTCGTAACGGTTCACCGTGATCGTTGAAAAACGAGTGTTTCGCGGGAATTTAATAACGCACGCATCGGAGCGGGCTGGAACGAGTACGTCGTCGTCGTCGCTTCGTATTTCCGGGGGTGGCATCGACGCGAGTTTTGTCCGGCTCGTTCCGAATCCAAATGTTGTCGATATCTCGAACGTTTCGTCACGCGCGTTCCTCGATGCGTCGCGACGGCGAGTGCACGCGAATATGTCTCTCGTACGGGCGAGGAAAAGATACGGGACGGAATAACAGGCGGGCGGACGAACACAGCGACGACCATGGAAAAACATACATGTATGTACGCGCGACGAGTCCGAGAAAAGAAACGGAGACGATCGATGTCGAGAGGGATGAGATCGACCGAGCTCGACTCATTGTTCGCGAATGATTCTGTATTCCGGAGAGTAGGTGTGTAGTAGCATCGTGGCCGGTTCCCCGGAAGCGTGTGAAGTGAGTGGCGGTAGTCCCAAGGCACCTGAAAGTACCACCAACTCCCTAAATCCCTATTTTCAACCTGCTACCAGCTCTACCTACCTACATCAGCCAGCTCAACTTCGGGCAGCTCGAGAGAATTCGGCACGCTATCGTTTCCGAGTCGCCTCGGCAATACCTCGAATTCCCACGAGCAGCCCGAAGTTGTCGCTCTAGGAACTATGAAAGCGGCTTCGGACCGATACCCGAGAAAACTGCAACTCGTATCTCGCGTCGAGGCGAATCGATAGGTACGGCAAGATAAAAATCAGAGTTTCGGCGAATCGTCAGCGGAAACGAAGGAAAATGCTTTTCGGACGTTGGCTCGCGTCTCGTTGCTCCGCGAGAACGCGAAATTGAAAGCGAACAGCGCCTACGTACAGGAATGAGTATGGATACGTGTTTGGGGGATACGATCGAAAGCGTGACGAGATGAGAGGGAGCGGGATCCTCTTTTCACCCCGAGCGACCCTTCCGCACCTGTGAACGCGCGACCATGCCTCGTGAACTTTACCGAAAGATGTAAAAATATCAGAGTACATCAAAAGTACCGGGAATACGCAGAGCGATAAGGACGGGGAGGATAAATTCGGGAAACGCGCGGAGCCATCCAACGTCCGAAAAACATTGTGCATTATTCATAAGTTGTTTTGCCCTCGATTCGGGGAAAACAGCGCGTAAAGTTCCATTTCTACTTTGGTCTTGTCTCAATCTCACGCTTCTTTTTATTATCAAATTTCGTATTTCTTCGGTTTTCGCTGCCTTGTCCTCGTCATACTCGTACGCGTACGAGTTGCAGTTTACTTCGGCCTAATGCATTTCTATCGCATGCTCGCGTGAGGATTGGCGCGATCGTACCTATCTACCGATGTTTATTTAGCGCTACTCGCGAAGAAGAGTACACTTTTTTCTACTATTTCGCGTCGCGATCCACGCTTCCGTTGTTTTTAACTGTTGTTAGCTTCATTTCCCGTCACACTTTCGAAACGGACAATGCATTGTTATTCGCCAAGATTGGACGGGGTTAATTCACGCGAGTGTTGTCGTTATTATTGCACGCGGAAACAAAGGGTCCGTGTCCGTGTACGCGGGTGTATTGTAAAAGCCGCAAATTATGCAGCTGAGATGCGAGCAGCTAGAATTGCAGTTGCGTACCATGAATTCCGAGGGACCAAATTAACTACCGACGAACTGAGGCGAGCTATGATATTTTTCCGAAGAGCTACGTCGACGAAACGATGAATTGACGCCGATTTTTCCCCCAAAAATTCCACGTCCCCGTTGCTGTGCGGAAAAGAGATTGGAAGGGAATAATCGAACGCCCGAGATGGCATATCATCTATTCGTTATTTCCGTGAATAACATTCGCTTGTATCGTTCGCCGAGACGGAAATTAAAAATTCCACCGTGAATTTAAGAAAGTCGAATGATAAAATGAGATTTTCCGAAGCGATATCTACTTTTCGAATTCATTTCCTCCAACGTCGCGTGTCTGATATACGTTTCGGATCCCTCGCAACAACGTCGGTCGGCCGTGAGACCGCGGATCACGCTTCGTTACCACATTCTTCTTGGTATCGCTAATTGCCAATTACCGCAAGATTACCGAAAGGTACGAACGTTACACATTTCCCATAATATTCCATTCTAACACAGTATTTAAGCTGCTCGTAATTTATAACGCCGAGGATTCATCGGCCGATTTGGAATTTGTCGCTCGTAAGTATTTTCATGGAGAGTTATT
Source organism: Arge pagana (assembly GCA_963969455.1). Lineage (NCBI taxonomy): Eukaryota > Metazoa > Arthropoda > Insecta > Hymenoptera > Argidae > Arge > Arge pagana. The sequence continues at coordinate 24,778,018 of OZ018312.1, read as the reverse complement.
GACGAGCGTTATGATTCAAGATTCAGCGCGGTTTATTTTTCTCTCGAGCGATGAAAAAGTTGTTTTTTTTTCCCGTTTCGTTTCGGGATCGCGAAGCGGCAGAGAGACGGAGTACGCGGAGATCATCGGTGAGTTTATCCGAAAGCATATACTTGTTACGCACCGAACTGAGATTCGTTTATCGTGGGTCGGGCGGAAAAATGTCGCAGTCGTTAATTCGGCAAAGTACACCGCTTTTCACTCAATTAGCGCGGCGTAATCCTTTCATAAAGTTGATCCTATTTTCCAATTCGTCGCACCAGCGCGGCTGGAATTCCGCAAAGATGGCTCGAGCTACCGTTTCAACGAAATCGCGCGGAGAGGAGAAAATATTATTCGAGACCGCGCACGAATGCTCCTTATTATCAATATTGTTGTTATCATTAATGCTACTGTTATTTCCTCTCGTTAATATCCTGACTCCGAAGTTTTACACGGTCCTGTCTGCGCGTAGTGTTTACCACGTTTCGACATTCTCGGTTGAATCGCGAAATAAGTCTGTCTAACGAAGTGCTCGCGTACGATGATATAATTGGCATAATTACGCGAGTTGGGAAAATGAATTTCGGAAAACCTAAGTACGCGGATGAGAAATTGATTTCGATGCCACTCTTTACGAGAAATTTCGATTATATTTATACGTCAGCGCGTTCGAGAAGAAAGCTGCCGCGTATCGCTAAGTCCGGCTCCATGCAACAGTCTTTTGTTTTCGAGCACACCTCGCCGTAGCCATTCTCTCGGTGGGATAAACTTATTTCCGATCGAAGCGTTGAGTCGTTGTTTTATTGATGAAATTTTTGTTCGAGGATCGAAATGTTTGGTAAAAATGAATTATTTATCGCTCGATTCGTCTCATCCGAATAAAGTCTTGGTTTACGATATGACGGATCAGGAAACGGAATCGTTGAGCTGCCGTTGAATTTTTATCAATGTCCCGTGCAGCATTCGTTCGTCCTTTTCGTTGCTTTCCGTTCAACGGAATTATCGGATAGTTCGCGGTTGCATCGGAGTTTTATTAGCTGTTGATTTTAGATTCTGCGATTGCGCTTTTTTCTTCTTCGATTCCCTTGTTCAACGTCGATTTCGCGCTCGACGAGAGTGATCGAAAGATCACGGATATTTAGGGTAATTGTGTTGTTTTTTTTCGACGAGGCTCTCGTTCGACGGTAATCTTTCCGTATGTGTTGCCTTCGCATCGGGATTCGTCGCGTGTTGGACGGTTTCCAAGGATACGCTCCGTTCGATTTTCGGAATCGGGTAAGGTTCGAGTCCTCTCGCCCTTGAAAACGCAAATATTCGTCCGTATCGCGACGTTTTTCCCGCGGTTAAACAGATAAATCGACGAGGGCCGTTGATTTTTTCTTTTCAAGTCTGCATTATCGAGTAAGGAAGGCAACTTTTGGCATGAAATATTCAGGTCAAGGTTCAGAAACTTCAAACCCGCTGTTCGGAAAACTTGGCCACGGCGATATCTTCACCGACGACCCTGGAAACGTCCGACTGCGAGTATCGAAATACAAGAGCAAAAGCCATTCCGAGTTCGGACGGGTTTCGAGCCTCGGAAGGGAGTCTTTTGTTTCGTATCATTCGGAGATTCGGGAAATCAAGAACGCGCGGAGAGCCTTCGAGCTTCCCTGAAAATCGAGTGCCTCGACGAAGCTCGCGTCACTTCGGTCTCATCGAGGGACGAGTGGAAAATTCGCTTCGCTGAATATTCGCGCGAGGCGGCTCGCCACGGAAGCAGCGAACGTTCGAGACGGCCGAAGGATTCGTGGAAATGTCACGAGCGGACGATTACCTAAAACGAGCTACGCGATGATAACGATTCACGATCAGAGAATTTCGTAGCGTTCGCAGAAAGAGAAGGTCGATCGCGTTTCCGTGATCATTGTTATCATCATTGCTATCGTTATCGTTGATAACAGCATTGGGCGGTTTGTTTAATCGTCGTCGCTGTCGCCGTTCACGTTGCGGTTGTTGAGACGTGGTTGTTGTAGTTGTAGTTGTTGTCGTAGTTGTAGTTGTAGTTGTTAGTTCACAGAGGCATGGCATTGTAAAGGTCCAAATTCGGATGGTAAAATAATGCCGTGGCCGTAGCCGTGGCCGGTGGTGGATTGTGATGAGGAGTTGCTTGCGGAGGGTTCAGGCTCGCGTGTATATGATTCAAGTTAATGCTAAGGGGGGCCACGTGGGCCGCGTTAAGGTTAAGGTGGTTAAGGTTAAGGTGGTTACCTGTTGGGTAGGGGAGACCGAAACTAGGGTACCCCGAGTAGCTGCGCCCCGCTGCGTATGCCGCGTACGCTGCCGCTGGAAAACCTGAAAGCAAACATTTCCGAAAAAAACTCGTTAGTCGGTTCGCGATAACGCGCAGTCTCCTATCACTTTTGTTTCGTTCGCGGTTTTCACTTTTTCTCCCGCCTTTTCTCCCATATTTCTCTCGAAGTAACGGGACGGAGAAGCGTGCCACAACGGATCCATAAATCGAAAGTGGTTGGCAATTTCGCCCCGACTTCGACGATCGTTCGATTCACTTCGCATAGTTTTCGGCAAGTCGCGATGCAACGATTCCGAGAGAGATCGAAGATCGAACTCTGGCAACTTGAAATCGAAGGTTTGTTTTGAAATTCTGTTCCACGTTTCGTGGAAACTGACCCGGATACCGATAATTCGCGATGATACTCGGATAGCGAGAGAACCTTCGAAGGAATCGCAACTGATCGAGAAATTCAAGCTCGCATGTTTTTTTCTCATCTCCGTTAACCGTAATCGTAGGCCGTTGAATGGAAGCGATTGCTGCGATTGAATGGTATCGATTAATTAAATGGTTGTCGACTCACCGTCGGGTAATCCTCCCAGAGACCACATGAAATCTATAAGGAAAAATGCTCAAGTTAATAAAGTTTATTCCACGGAATTAAAGGGAATGAGATTCGTGTTAGTAACGACCGAGCCAAGTTACAAATTTCTGTTGACTCTCTACCGACGAAAGATTCTCAGGATCGTATGGCCCGAAGTTTAGATTTTCCGTCAGCAGAAATTTGCAATTCGTAATACGCGTTCCTTTCGCTCGGTCCGGAGAGAAAAATAAGGTGAACGGTGAAAGAAACCCAAAAAATTGTAAAACGAAAGTCAACGTAAGGTAGTGAAAGGAACGTTCGAACGAAACTAAGGAGGTCGAATTAAAAATTGAAAAGCACTATGTTAGAAAGAGGCATCCATGAAATTTCATAATTTGTTTACTAATAAGAAACCACACAACTAAATTTTCACTATTATTCGACTAGTTATAACGCTCGTGACTAAACTGTGACTAAATTGACTATTGCTACGCGACCGTATGACCTATACATAATCGTGTAGAAAGATTATGTTCCAAGCTACCAAAAATTAAACTGCCCTATAAACTATTGTTATTAATAGCCATTTAATATATTGTTAATTGGGTTTTACAATTAGATCTCATTGTCTCGCTCATTTTCTAAGCTCTTTTTGTGCTATGTCTTATTTCATAGTAACTAATTTCACGTTTCTCCGACGTATCTCCGCCGCGCATATTCGTCGGTCGATCTCGAGCAATCGAGTAATCTAGAAGTTTCCGCAGCTTTTGAATCGCAACTTCGATGTCATCGCAGATTACGACGATATCGCTCCGTAGTCGTCCTCGTTCGAATCGATCGCTACGATCTCGATGTCACGTGATGCTTATCGACAGAACGAGAATCATTCTCGCGCGTAGCTACGTTGAAAATATTCATCCGGGTTCGAAAGCATCGCTCCGGCGTGGTTATCGGCAAGGTGTAAGCGAATTTCATCGAATCGACACCGTCGCGTCCGCTGCAACGTGTGCCACTAATCGTCGCAAAACAGAGTTTTCGTCGATACGGAGCTGAATTTCTGAGAAACAAGTTTCGGTTGCGTCGATCGAATCACGTTTGTAACACGACGATGCCGATCATCGTGACCGTAACCATTTCCACGTCGGCTTAGCGTGAAAGCGAAATCAAAATCGAGATAACGCCGCATCGATCTTCGATTGTTCGAATCATCGGAAGGCGAAACGATGCGATAATCGCTGTAACGAATATCGAAACATCGCACGTAATTTGGTTGCAATTGGTGTAACTGGATGCAGTTGATTGTTCGTTTTTCGTGTTTCGCCAGTTAGAAACGCGCGTCGTTGAAAATCGAGCAACGACGATGCGACGCCGCTCGTGGCGCTTCGAAAAGTCTAAACTCGGATTCGGATTCGAATTCGGATTCGGATTCGGATTCGACCTCTTGCGCGGGAGAAACGTGAAGTCATCTACTACAAACATTGAAATGATATAATGTACAATATTAGAACAAAACACCGATCACAATCTACACTACTGTAATAATACCTATGGCTAGTCTAACAAGATTAATGTAGTGTTTGACATTTACGTTGATGAATCGAATAAATATTTATTCTAGCCATTAAATACACGGATATTAAAAATATTAATAATTTCGTACCTATTATCTACCGGGCCGGTTTTGATTCTATAAATCTGTTTATCTCATTTCGCACTAGTCTCCGTCACTTTTTCTCGTTTCAATTCCGTTTCTCGTTTCGATCTCATCGTCAGCAAATAAAATACGATTAACTTCCACACTCGTTTCTGTGATATTTATTATTATCATATCCGTATTTATGTACCTCCTCGTATGGACTAATAATCTTCCACGATATCGTACAATAATTTATCATTGATCAATCGTTCGTCGATACAATAAATGAGGACAACATATGTAGTTACGCCTCGTCTCGGCAAACGTTTACAGTAGCGTCGCGATCGTCAAAAATTTCCACGGCACCCCGCGAGAAGAAATGTAATCGTAACAGCAGCAGCAACATCAACAACAATGACAACAACGTATATATGCGTACATCTAACGTTATTACATACATACTCGACGAGTATTACTCGTGTGTATCGTCGCGTTTAGCGTTGTGGAATGTCGTATCGTTGCGTGACGAGTAACGAAATATACGCTGTATATATATTCAATCAAAATCTGCCCATGGCATACGATCGCATCGTTCGTTGTGCCTCGAAGATTCTCGCGTTTTTTCTCGTTCGTTTGAAATAATTTTGTTTTCGTTTCTTGTTATGCGACGTCTACTTACGAAACAGAAATTGTAGAGCCTCTCGTAGGCTAAGGTACGTACTTCTAGGACACACTGCTCAAATATTAATCGTTAGGTATGCTATAGCTTAGACGTGTTAAGTACTATCAAGTACTATATATATGTATATGACAATTACATGTATTTAGTATGAATACCTACGTTTACAGACAATACTATGACAATGTAGCCTGTAAATAGAGTATGTTATTTTAAGGTGTTTAGTATACAGCCGCTGCTCATCGTTCGCTCGTTCTTCGCGGGAGATCGCGAAGGCCGCGATCGCGTCGACGTTTCGCGTGACCGCTCGATCAGGACGAATGGCCTCGCACGATCGAGTCACGCATATTTTTACCGCAACATCGCGATCGATCGTGTCACAGAAATCCGATCGACGTCGCGCGACGACGCGATCGCGCCGATGCTCCGTGTTATCGCGACGCGATCTCCCGGCGAGAATTCGTACAAAAAATATTCTCAACTAACATTATGGTAATAATAATAATAATAATAATAATGATAATAATGATAATTTCTCAATGCTATGTCTATCCGAAAGATAGGAATGTAGTTTTCAAATATATCTAACTAAAGACCTAATCGCCTATCGGTTAACTAAGTGACAAAATATTTACCTATGCCTATGATAATTATTTGGCCTTGATATGTAATCGACTATCAGACGACTATTTGGTAAATGCGGCTGTCAAAATATATAACATCAGGAATTTGTTCAATACTGGAAGTTGAATATTTATAAAATAACGTATATCAATTCAATTGGAAATGAACGAATGAATACGAATACGAATGAATAATACAACTCATTTTCATACGCGCACGCACGCGCACACCCGCGCGAATACGTCCGAGTCGTTCGATTTCTCATCGGAACTACCGAGTATTCGTTGCAAATTTTTTCGCAACTTCTCTCCTCGGACTCCGCAACGTCGCTGTTCGTTACCGACGTCGGGCGCGTTGTCTCTGAGCAATTATTATGAAATTTCATGAAATCATGGAAAATATTTCGAAGATTCAACGGATATCGTTCGTGATGCGAGTAATTCGATTGTAAATTCTCACGATTCAAAGTTGTATTCGTTCGTCGCGGATTTGCTGCAAACTTTTCGACGACCCTCGGCGCGGCGACTTGGACGATTTTGATTTTTTGTCGCGTTATTGGTTCGGATTTCTCGTTGTTCGGGTATACGAGGCGATTATTCATACTTTTTTCACGCGATCGTGCCGCACGGTTCGTTACGATAACGTACGCGCTGCCCGTACGCCTTGTCGAACCGTAAAACCGATCCGACGTGATTCATCGCCGGGGGAAGAAAAATTTACAGCAACCCACTATTTTCGAACTATGGCGATATTCGTTTGTTTTATCTTCGTCCTTGCTTTCTCTCTGTCCTCTTGCACTAAAATCGTCCCGTTCGCGTCACACCGCGTGCGATAAACGTACATTATAAATTTCGCGCGCGTAGACGGGCGCTCGCCGGGGATTCGCGTTATTTTCACGCGAAATTCTTCGGAGAATCTCATTCGCCAAACTTCCATATCACCGACATCCGCGAGGGCGCGAAAAAATTACCGATAAGCACGGAACGTACTCGCGTCAGTTCGTCGGTCGGTCTTCGCGCGCAACTAACGATTCGCTGCCCACGAACGTGACGTGCAGTTTTTGTTCTCCGATTTTTCGTATCATTGTCAGACCAATCAAACCACGTCCACGAGTCTCTCGACCGAATCAATTATCGACAAATTGCCGCGCAGTTTTGATGCGAACGAAGCTGAAGGCTTCCGCGAAACGGATGAGGTACGCGATGCGCATCATTCTCAATAGCGATACAATTTCGCGCGGGGAAGGGAAAAGATCTCGAACTGTGGTTCGGGAATGTCCGTTCGGATATCCTGGTCTATCGGTAGAGGCCTACTTGCCATAGGAACGATACCTGTTCGATAATATGCCGCTCGGACGAAAGGTTCCATTTTCGCGTTGTGTTATCGGTCCAAATGAATATTTGTCCGGAAGGCTTCGTCTAGCTGCCGTCTCCGCTAACTACCTACGCGTTGAGCATAATTTCGTTGAAAATTTTCTTTGAACTTTGTTGACACGTCGAATTTTATTACCTTCTAAGATTCGTACGCCTAGCTAAGAGAATTCGACTACCAGTCTTTCGTGATGTACTAACGTTTTATCATTTATAACTACTTAAAATGAGGCCCCGTTGGTAAGCTACGCTCGGCGAACTATCACTCTAATGCTACCGATCTACGATCACAGTGTTTCTGAACTGAAGGCCGAATCGGCTCGTTTGCATCCCTCGGAAAATGGACAAGTAACCAGTTGTCAACAAAGTCTCGAACGAGACTCGCTGCTAAATATTGCACTCGTAAAACCGGAACGATCGTTCGCGCAGGTATCACCCGGGTTCACATCGAATTCGGATCTGGCGGTGATTCGCGATGGTGGAGCGACGTCGCGTATAGTATATCTCTGTTCGCTCGACCCGCTACCGAAGTTGCCCGGTACGGCGCAACGGTGCCCGAATGGTCTTGATCGACGTGGACTGCAGTCTGAGATTCAGTTTGACGGGAACAGGGGACGAAGGAGGAAAGTCGAAACGCAGGGTACGGGGTGGTCGAGAAGGAACGGGGGAAGGGAAGGTGGGGGGGGGGGGGGAGTGCCGATACGTCGTCCGCCGTCGTAACCTTTCATTGCGGACGGGAGAGCGGCGTAAGGATCGTGGGTCATAGACCCAGCGTCGGGATCGGATGATACATCGCGCTCATATCGAGTCCTTGTACGCCGAGTAGATCGCTCATCGAGTAGGTGAGAGTAGCCGCCCGCGGCGCCGCCGCCGCCGCGGCAGCGGCGGCCGCAGCGGCGGCAACGGGATGATGAGGTCTGTACGCGGCTGCGGCGAGCGCCCGTTTAACGTCGAATACGGCGGCAGCCGCTGCAGCTGCCGCGGCTGGCGCTGAAGCGTACTGATAGGTTGCCGCCGACGCTGGCGTGGCTACGATTGGCCCTAACAAGTGGTGAGGGGTAGCGGCGCTCGCAGCTGCAGCCGCGTGCGCGGCCGCGGCAGCTGTCGCAGCCGATGGGAGGGGGTACGGCGCGTAGCGATAAGTGGCAGGGGGTGTCGCGACCATCACCAACTCACCGTAAGCACCGCGACTAGCTGCTCGTGTTTTGGCCAAGTTTGCTGGAAGCATCACCTCCTTCGGCTGCGCCTTCTTGCATTCAACCTGAAACAGAGACGACCTTCATTGTATGTTGAAACGTCATCGTTCGCCAGTTTTCTCGTTGGTACGCGTATCATCGCGAACAGTTTGCCCGTTTCACTTTCGCGAGTCTCGGACAACTATGGATTTCCATTCGTACGCTACTCCCCGCTTCTGGCTGGGGGCACGGTCTCAGAATTATCGCAACGATCAGGATTCACTCGTGCGAAGCTCGCGAAAGACGCGCTGGAACTTATTTCAGGTTCTCGACCGAATTCTTTGGTTACTTTCGTTCGACCGGGCTCTTCCCGCACCGATAGCTCGAAAATGGACTCGCTCCTCGCGATGTACGAAGCGTCCTGGAAATCTGACTCGCGATTCTCGCGACCGAAGGGTGAAAGAGGAATGATCGGGAGAGTCTCCGAAGCGCGAAGGATAGCGAGATGAAACGAGAATATCAATGCGAACGTTAATTCACGAACGACTGAATACCAGCGGATTGCATACATGCATTGGGAATCTCGACGAGGGGCACGTTCGCTCATACTCTCGAGGAAACAAAGAAATCCAGGTCGTTCACGCGATTACCGGATCACGTCGTTGGTGTTGTCTCGTTCGTCCTCTAGGAAGGATAGGATCGGTGACGAAGGTGCCTGCGAGTTGGCGTGTACTCGCGATAAATAATGCGAGAGGTGTTTACGCGAGGGTTAGGTTGGGATAATCTTTAGCTGATATCGAGCACAGATGTGGGGACCGGTGGAAAGGTTTATAGGAGTTGAGATGGGTTGGTAAAAGGCGGAAGGCGGGGGTTGTATAAGTTTGGCTGGTTATGGAAGCGTCGAGAAAGTTCGGTCCACCGTTCGCTACACGATCGTGTCGAATAGTTCTAGGTACGTCGTCGGCATGCGGTAGGGTGGATCGTACCGAGCAGAACGCGAGCCTCGTGTGTGCCAAATACAAATAGCCTTCCGAACGACCCTTCTCAATTATCCAGAAAATTAATTCCGCCCATCGCATCGCCCAGTTAGTGCAAATAGTCGCGCTGGAGAAGGCTGCGGCTCGCCAGTTGAATCGTAGCAACGAGCATAACCGCACGCTTATATCGAGTCCTTACGGACGACCGCGAGAGGGAGAAGAAGACAAGGAGAGAGAGAGAGAGAGAGAGGGGCTGCGGTACGTACTCACCATTTTATTGTTGATTTCGTGAAAGTGAATCTCGCAAACTTTGTCGACGACGTCCTCGCTCTGAAACGTGACGAAGCCAAATCCTGAAACAAGCGAAAGTTGAGAGGGCGGTTAGTTAAGATTACGTTCCTCGATCAGACGAGTCTACGAGGCGCTCATTTCTGCTGGTTTGCGCATTTTTTTCTTTTTTTCCCGTACCAGCAGACATTTTGCTATAATCCAACTGCCCTCGAACCCCCCCTCCCCCCCGACAACGGAGCTTAATCCTTTCTCTCGCAAATTATAACAACAATAATAACCGTAATCCGCGGTTAAACGCAACCTCTGCCCCGAAACTCGAGGGCGGGATGGAGGCGCTCCGCGCAGTTGGCAACCTCGGAAGCACTAACTCTCGATTATCTCAAACGACATCTTTGCAGATTCGTAACACGAGGATGGCCGAGAGGGGTGGCGCGAGGCGACGGGGTGGAGTCACGAGGAGGGTGGTAAGGTGCGCGAGGACGAGGGCCGCGGGGTTGAGAAACTCGAGGGCGAGGAGCACGGTAAGCCGAGGTAAATTACGAGTAGCACTGAGCGCAGCGAGATTAAAATCGGCCAAAGAAGCTCGCGGGAAGAGAAAGTTTTTAATATTCTTGATTCTTGATTAAGTTATGATTCTTTGGAGAAACGTCGTCCTGGCGCGCGTGAGGAATTAAAAGCGCGGAGCGAAGAGAAAAAAAATGAAAAGTCGAGGAAAAACCTCGTTAAATTGCGTGGAAGTACCCCCATATCCAACGGAGCAGGCAGCCATTGATACCGGCGTACCTTTCCTACCCAAACTTTTTTCCCCGACCGCCAACGTTCATTCTTATCGCCGTCCCGAGAAATTGTATCGCTCGGTCGCCGAATTACGCCGCACACTCGAACGGAGCCAAGAATCGGTGGATACGATTTTCTTCGAGACGAGCGACGATGGGATGAAACGTGACGGACGAACGGGAGCTGCCGCCTCGCGGACCGTTTCGCCCGATTCCTCTGCTCGCATCCTCGTCCGTCTGTTGTTTCTGAATTTTCGTGCTCTATCATCGCCCGGCAATCGGTTACGCCCGCGGTTGAACGGGACAGGCGCGAACGAATAAACGGGAGTTCCAGGCATCGGTATACCGGGAATATTCCGTCGAAACGGACGAGGTACGACCCTTTTCGCTACATAATTCCGTTGCGGTCCTTCGTCTCGCCCTTCGCGGTCGCTTTGGGATTCACCGGTGCCTCGTGCTCCGCGATACGTTGTCCGCGCGTGCGAGACCGGCAACCCTGAATCCAGGGCAGCATCGAACCCACCAGCGAGTCTTTCCGTCGCTTAGAGAGCGCTGGCGATTGAGTTATAAAGTTGGCAAGACCTAAGATGCCTGTTGGAGTGGGAAGGAAGTTACTTAATTCGTGTAATTTATAGTCTCATAGCCTCCCATGACCGCGGCGTGAAAGCTCGGGAGGTAGCAGCGGTGGTGCTCGTCGGTTAACCCCGTTCTCAACCTGTACTCGACTCCTTCCATCGCTCAAGTGATAACCGTAACGTCTCGAACATTCGTTCGCGAGAGGTCCGACGGAATTCGGTCGGGATGTCGACGAGGAATCCGAGCAGCGATAACGAGATCAATTGTTATCGACAGAGACTGCAACCATCCGGAGACAGACGACGCGCAGTCTACGGGCTTTCAAGCATATCGCTCGTCTCGTAGTGTCCCATCCGACGAGCACTCGCGTGTCAGACACGGGTCGTTGATCGATGCACGGACAAATGAGACTGGTATCGATATTTGTGGCATTTGGGTCAAGCCGAAATCGGAATGATTCAGCGAGCGGGATGTGGTCGACAAAGTACAGAGTTTATTCGACGCCCGTTTGACGCATCGAAAAGAATCTATCGCGCGTGACGACCGAATCGACATCGTCGAGAACAGTTCGCGGAACAGGATGGGGTATCGCATTTCTCTTATCTTCAACGCTTCTGGTAACCAATCAGCATTGCTCCTCGCGATCGCTCTTAGCTTCCATCGAATCCCTTCCGTCTTCACGATGCTTATATACGGATGCGGCTGGTGGAGCTCGTGGAAAGAGGAAAGAGAAGCAACAAGATTGCGGCCGAATGTTTCGAGGTTATAGAAATCGATTCCTTACGAGTCACCGAATATCGCTGCCTATAGCTTCTGTCGGGCCGAGAGAGTTGGGTAGAAATTTCGGATATCCAACGTCAGAATCGAACGTGAATGGTGAGTCTATCATCCGGATGTTTTTAAGCTGGGTCTCGATGTCCATTCTTATCAGGGATCGCAAACCATTGCATTTATGCTTATCCGTGTCGTTCGAATCGACGTTCGTGTCGGGGAAGTTTAATGAGATGATCTCGAAAACGACAAGGTCAAATCGTCTCGAAAACGCGGATTCGCACGGGTGGTATCTGGTGAATTACCGCGTGGAATTTTGGGAAAAAACCGGTAATTGTTTTGGTTTTACGGACGAACCGTCTTAGGTAATAACATTTCGTTGCGAGTAAAACGAAGATTAAAAAGCCTGGGAGGAAAAATTTGAATATTTTAATACGCGAGGCGGTGTATTATTTTCTGCTGGTGAAATTGTGAAATGACTGATGGTGGTGGATGGCGGAAACGCGTGGGGTCGGCCGCGACGCGGCTCAGCGCGAGGTGGCAGGGTGAGGACTGCCAGAACAGAGGATGGAACGAAGACCCCCGCGACCGCTCGCTCCCGTGGGCATACTACCGAGCAAGACAGATTATGTCCTGGTTATTTAAATACGCCGAGACCGCAGAAATTGTTGGGCTTCCTCGTCCTGCTGCTGCGGCGCCGACGGTATTACGACTCTTCGCAATTATTTCAACTTCATTTCATCTCGAGTATCCGTAATATAATAGACTCTGAAAAAGATTTGAAACAGGTGCTCTCAACGACCAGACCCGTTACCCGATTTTTCAGCTTCTTCGTTTCAAGACCCCGGTTTCGTTCGTCTACCGTCAGAGCATTTGGAAATTCTGAATCTCGTTACGCTTATCTACCGTCACGGTCGTCGATGACGCAGCCACCGATTGTGAAGCTGTACCGCGACTAGGAAAGAAACCGAACGGAACAGAACCCATGCAAAGTCAATTTCACGCGGAAAGAAAGCGAAGAGAACGACGACGACGGGAGTGCTGAACGGACAGTTTTCTCGTCGGAGGAGAATTACTACTACTACCTGTCTGTTGGAGCCGTGCCGCCGCAAGCGATAACATCCCACGGTCCGGGCGTCGCTAATAAATTATCTTATGAAAATTTCCCCAAAAGAGATCTCGCTTCGGAAATTTATTTAGATCCCGCGCAACTTTGGGACTATCAACGTCCATCATGCTTTCCAACCTTTCCACACCGCGAACGCCGAGTCGTCGCTCTTCTCTCAACTTTCTCTCTCGCTCTCTCTCTCTCTCTCTCTCTCTCTCTCTCTCTCTCTCTCTCTCTCTTTCTCTCTTGGTCCTGGTTACTCGATCTTCTGTCCATTCGAATCACCGACGAAGCTGAGTCTCCGAAGATTCGAACTCCGAGCATTCGCCCGCACGAGCTGGCGCTCGGTTCGTTTTTCACATTTTCATCCTATATCTCCGCGAGTCCGCAATCTAGAATCTCGGGTTCTCTTCGCGAGAAAACCATGGATTTTTTAGTAATGCTCCATTGAAATACGACCGGAAAGCAGCAAGCCATCGGAACGTTTAAAAAGGTCCTCGGCAAAGCGAGCCCAAAGATGATGTATCAAATCGTTGCTACTCTCGTCATCGAGCAACGCTCGCTCGATCGTTTCAGTTCGGATATTGGATTTCAAGATTCGCGCACCGATCCCCTCGCGTGCTCCACGGTCCTTTTCTTCCTTCATTTCACGCCGCGACTCTGTCCTCGTCGCCTCCTCGGCGCTCTCCTCACGCCGCGTCGTAGGAAATTCCGAACACCCCGAACTCCATCGTCTCCGGTCGCGAGCTACGATGCCTCGGTTTTTCTCTCCCACCGCCACCTTCCCTTCTCGCCCCTCCTGCCCTCGTCTCTCTTCAATCTGTCGTTCTCGCCATCTCAAGTATAATGCGAAACTCAACCGGGCTACACCATTGTCGCCGTATTGTGTAACTCAACTGGGCATAAAACATGTTTAAGGCCAAGCGCTGTCAGGTGTTTGAAGGAGACGCGAGCTCGGGGTTTTACGAAGCGTTTGCGAAGTGTTAAAAGGTTCTCGGGGAATTTTTTCGCCGCCAAACCGAAATGAAACCGACGAAACGTCGGGCGCACCTTCACCGAGGTAGTCACAGATGAACGACCTCTCGGCCATCACGCTCTGATCTCGGTGCCAAAGCCTTCACCGCGTCTGCTTTGTCGCCGGTGCGCGGGAGAACGAGGAAAAAAGCATCCCACCACCACCACCACCACCACCAACGCCGATTTACCAACAAAGACCTGTCGTTCGACTTTTCAACCGCTTGACGCGTTAGGATTATGCTGTCGCGTCATCGATCGTTGGACGTCTGGCAAAGTGTGACGGCGCTAGCGCGAAATGTTTTTCACGGAACTTCGCGACGCTTCTATCACCGTCGCGAAGAAATACTCTCCTCCGTATCTGGATGAGAAACACGTACGTGGTTTTCCAATTAGAGCACAGAAGTGCACGGTGCGACACGATGCGCAGCGCTCCAAGTTCCAATTATCGCGGTGCGTCGCGCTATCGAGCACTGGAAAAAACTGTGCGCGTCGTTGCTCCGCGTCACGGATACCAACAAAACTACGCAAAATTCTAGCTGCTTCGTTTACGAACTGTTAATGAACAGTGTTCTTTATCTTAACCTCGACAGAGGCCGCAACAAAGGATATAAAAAAGAAAAACAACCCTAGACAGGCATACGCTACATTTGAAAACGCGAAACTTTCTTCTTATTCTTTCAACTTTCCTTGACTATTCGAACGCGCAACACCGCGATACCGTAGATAATTAGCGATGCGCATCAACGTCCAAAATTATGTAAGAAGCGCGTACCGCATTTCTGATAGAATATCCGAATAAAAAATCGATCGCGCGCGGTAGAAACGGATAACGCGCGACGCGTGATCGGAGAGTGACATCCACGTGATTAGCGACCGGATGACCGAAGCTGGGTCGAGTCGAACGTCGGAGTGAATCGCGTTACGTGAGATCGGTGGGCGCGAAAGCCGATCCCACTGGCGATTTTCGAATAATTGAACGAGAGTAATTGCGGCGTGACGTCTATCGTATGGAATTTGAAACCTGGATTTGACAAACTGATAGCCGATATTCGATTCGATTCGGTGGGCATGACCGATAAATCGAAAAAAGGGTAGGATTTGATTAAAATCGACGCTCAAGAAATGACTCGGGGGAGACCCTCGCAATTGCAATAATGGAACGTTCTTTATCCACCGTGCAACGTGATACCGCCGGATAAATTCGAGCAATCCCACGAATCATCAACGTTCGCCGATATCGTTCGAGTTCGTTTCGAATCAACGCGCGCCGTATATGCTGGGGAATCGTAACCAGCAGGATCCAGAGGCTATTAATTTTGGCGGAGAATGAAAACGATCCTGATTCAACTTCCGCTCGAAGATTCGCGAACGGAATCGGATACTTCTCCGATCCGACATACGGTGGGATTGCGCGGTGCATGGTTGCGTAACGTCCATGTCGGATATCAACTTGTTGATTTACAACAACCACAACCATGTGGTCTGGCATGCCTGACTCAGCCCACAAACTTGGAGGTAGCTCGAGGCTTCGGGAGAAGAGGAGTTGGCTCTCCGTTTCCTCGATCTTCGCTCGGAGCAGCTTCTGCTCGCGTTTTGCGCTCACCCCGGGCTCGTTGTTCTCTAACGAACATTCTCGATCGATTAGACTGCGAAGCGAACTGCGTTGTCCTCGAGAAACGTAACAGAAACAATCATCGCCCACCAAACGCGACGACGCGACGTTCGAATTCTTCGTTACGTATCGAATCCTCGATGTTTCGCGTCATTCCGAAAATCGACGAAGTGGAACGTGATTCTTCGCCTCGAAGAAATATCGTGCTCGCTCAACAACATACTTTTTCGAAATATCATTCGGTAGCTTTGTTTTCGGTGGGGTTGAAACAATCGGAGATGTCGAGAATCTCAACGAATGAACAAACGCGGATCGCGTATTCCGTTCCGAAGGACGACTCCCCAATTCGAGTCGACGGATGTTTTACCAGTCGTAATTCTCTGTTCAAAACTTTGTCGTGGTTGGATGGAAAAAAAGGACGCGTGGATGAGAAAATCCATCAATTATATCGGAAGTAACCTTTAATCCGATCTAATCTCGCAGCACGCGTCGAGAACGTCCGCATAATTTTGCCTCGTTGTTTGCCGCAATATCCCTCGGGAAGTTTGGCGAACAGTTAGTTGGCCACGTGACGTGAACGGTGCGAAGGGTTCAGTTTCCCGAAGCCTGGCTTTATCGATCCGAGGATTAATTATAATTAATTACAGTCAGTTGTCTCTGGCAGTGGATTATTATTAGGATATTAGCCTGACTCGCGGTGCAGCTTTCATCCATTCGCCAGCGATAGGTTACAATTTCTGCCGACCCAACGACAACGGTTCGTCCTCCTTTTATCGACGGACGCGTGCGGAATTTCCGGTTCCGCATCCGAGTGGGGGGGGGGGGGGGGGAAGAAAACGCGAAATCCGTTGCCGATATTAGAAACCGGGTCATCGGCAACGCACGGAGATGTGTCACTCGAAATTCGTCGCGAGGATCGCGGCCGCGCCGTATCGACGTTACGATATACGAAACGAGCGTTGGGAATTATTGATAACAGTCACGAATCCGATTACCGAATTATTTGTGCGTTTCGATAACGAAGGTTGAAAATTTTATTCGATCCGCGGTACGCGAGCATCATTATCCGCCAATTGAATTTCTCGAATCGTCAAACGCGCAGTGATTCCCAACGCGGTGACGAAACGCAGCGAACGATTTGGAAAAACCACCCTCGCGATCGCCCGCGGCAAAGGCGCGGACGCGTCGGTCGCAAGGAACACAGCCGCGAGCGGAGGGATCTGGCGACGGGAGATGCGGTAAGTTTCCGAAGGGAATTGCCATTTCTGCACATAATCCGAACGGTTGAGCGCCAATTCGTTCGAGCGTGTCATTTTAATTTGTTTTTCACCCTAGAAAACACCGCGAGGGTTTCGAGACCCTCCACATTGCGGCGCGGAGAGGATTTCCTCGTATCCGTTCGCCGCGTCGTTCTTCGATTTTCTTCCCAACGCCGCGCCCAGATTTCGATCCCCGTTCCTCGTCTTTCGTTTTCCCACATTTTTCACCGGTCTCGGCAAAAAATCTTCGCTATCGCGTTCTACGGCGAGGTACTGTCGTTTCACAGCGCCATTACTGACGGAGAACCATGCCATAAGGTATAATTGAACGGAATCCCTCGCTATTAGAGGTAGCTATAATTTTCAAGCGGTTTGGCCGTGTTACCGTACACCGGACTCATTTAGCGGATGAAGCTTTCTCCCCCGCCCACCTTTGTACCCCCGCGTTGTTCGCGGCCCCATCTCGTTTTACCCCGACCAACATCGCCCCAGTTCGCTCTCCCCCACTTCTCTGCCTCTCTCCTTCGCGCTCTGCTTTTATCCCTCTCTTTCGCTCTCCCTCTACGTATCTATGTATCTATCTATCTGTCTATCCTCCTATCCGCGCCCCCCCCCCCCCCCCTGTCTCCCGCTCGTCAGCTATGCTATCGCTACTACCGGATCTGTTTTGAGAGAGACTGCCTGCTGCCGGGATGCCTTGCCCCGAGTGCGCGAGAAGTGGTACACGAGGTGGCATTTGTCAGAATACCCCATTCCGTATGTACGTTGCGTGTTGCCCATCCGGACCAAAATTGCACCAATTTATCCCGCAAAGTGGCTTAGCCCTAGGTAGAGGCAATTTTAGGTACCATTGCCTTAACCGCGATGCATTTACGAACTACGTCTATCTGGATACGCGTATACGCGATGCCGTTATAATTTTCTGCTCCTGCGGTTTGTTTTTTGCCAAATTCATTTTTACCAAACGCTCGTTGCGAACCGTTTGCGAAGCTTATCGATCGCGAGGCAGATGATGCGAGCCCGTTCGTGTAGAGGGCAAGCACGACTTTTCGAGAACTACATAGTTCTACCCCGAGAGCACACCGATTCGTCAGTTCTTTTACTCGACAAACGAGGGCAGATTATGTTTTGCGGGCGTACGTATGTACGAGCGTATGTATCCAAGGATCCTCTTGGACTTTCTTGAGATGCAGAGTAGAAGTTTCGGTCAAAGATATTACGTAAGGAAACAAATAACAACAAGAAGGTGAAGAATTGGGGTTGTTCGCGCGTAAACGGGACCAGCTTGGCGATGACGCGTTATGTTTCTTTACTCTCCGAGCGATCCAATTTGCAAGGACGAAAACGACGGTGTTACGTGGAGGCTCGGTCGGCGAACTCGGATGGAGTTCGATTGATTCGAAAAACGGTATGCCACGATACGGGGCACATCGGTGTCACGCATCGGCGTTTATTTGGAACCTGGATAATTACGACGCTAACGAGGATGGTGTCAATAACGACTGGTGTGATTAAAAAAGCTTCTACACAGCCTCTAGATCATATTGTAAGGCGAAGGTAGTCAGAGATGGAAAAAAGAAACGAAGGAACGGTGGAAAATAACGAGCAACGAAGAATCACTCCTAAGGAAACGTCAACGCTGCAATTATTGACGGTTTTCGAACCGTATAACCGTCGCTCGCCCTCTCGCTTCCTTGGTCCTGTTTCCTCGCCTATCATTCGACTCGACGCACACCAGAATCGAGCTTGCAATCGGTCTTTCTTGGCGAACCTTGCCGCGTGAAACAAGGATTTGGCAGGTCTCTTCCGACATAGCAGGAGCAATTGTTGCATTTGTATTTGTTTGTCGGCAAAGTCGAACGATCGTCTCGTCTCGCGGAAGAACCGGCCGGATTTGCGCCGTGCTGCATCGCGACATCTAAAAGTTTCCAAAGTCGTGCAATTCGGATCGTATGACGTGACGCGGCGATAACTGCCTTCAAAGTTACGTACAACGTAACTTCGATCGTGAATCATCGAAGAAGCGAAGATACCATCGCGGTCGAAGCTGGTGCCGTTTGCGACATTAATAAAAGTCCAAGGATTTGGAAACCCCACAGGCGATGCGTCTCCGTCTGGCTCGTTCGGAAAACGTATTGCTATCAGATTTCCCACACGCTTCGTGGCGTGTGGCAACGAGTGCGCACTTCAGCCGTCAACCACGCGTGTTTACGTCGTGATCCGGCGTACCTATTGACAAATCTCGTAAGCCTGCAGCGGCGAGAGATGAAGGCAGAGGGAGTCGGAAATCAACCGTCAAAATCAATCAACTCGGAGTCTCTGAACGCGGGATCTGTATTTCTGTCAGTTCAAATTCGAAACGTTACAGCTACGTCGCGGCGAATCATCGTCTGATATACCAATCGTATACGATCCCGAGACGCATAAGCGAGGGCCGTGGCCGTTGAGGTGGCCCTAGTCCCAGCTGCGCAAGCGTCCGATGCGGTAAAAGGGTCTCGGACACCGGAAGAACGACGGTGCGATGTCCAAGCCTAGAACGGCATCTCGGCGGTGGCTTGGACGGAGGTTGGCCCGAAGCTAGAAATCTACAGCCCTTCGGAGTCCGTTGGACCGCGTTAGATTAGCCCATAGTGTTACGAGTAATCTCGGCCATGTGTATCCATTTAGCTACGGAGCACGTAACGCCGGTTGGACGATGTAATTTGTGCGTAATTGCTGCGAATCGATAGTGTCCGAAGGTTTGATCGATCGTAGAGGAATGGATATAAAGTTCATAGGCAAAGAGAAGCACGCACGTACACACGCACACACGCGCGCATAGAGGGGGGGGGGGGGAGAGAGAGAGAACTGGCGACGTGATTTGATGTGGTGGTGGTATCGTTTTGGGGTACGGAGAAGTGACGGCAAGTAAGGTGGAAATAGTGGGTTGCAAAGGCTCTCGCACGAATGTAGGGCATAAACCGCTATCGCTGACAATAACCACCCGCTCCATAAACTTCAGCTGCTCCTACGTAACGAGAATAATGCGTGCTGCTAGCGTTTGGTATCCACCGCTACCATTAGATTTCAACGACGCTGTGACCATGTCGCAGCATTTTTGGTATGGATAATGGGATCCGAATAGGACTATGGGAAAAAAACCGACAGTTTTTAGCACGCGAGTAACGTTGACGATAACGAGATCGTTGTTTTCGATACGGGATCGATCACGGTTAGTTGGAACGATAGGCTAGGGGTTATCTCGAGAAATAACGTCCGACCTGACGTCGGGAACGCTTTCATGCGGATGAAAACGACGAGGTTGCAGACTGGAATGTCGCGCACGCTCGGAAGACGGACAGTTTTCGGTACCTTCGGCTACAGCTGCGGCGTTCAACTCGGATCCAAGAACTGATTCGAGACCCCGTCGCCGAAGGAGGATGCGAGTTCCAGGATGACACCGAAGGGTGTAATGAGAAATGGTTCGGTACCGGCGCGAAGGCGTTGAAAGGACCGCTAGTAATACCAACCTCGTTCAAAGGAGCCATCAGTCAAGTCGACCAAACGTAAGTGTGGCTGATGGCGCGAGCTATCCTACGCGTGGAGCTCTATTGGAATTTCAGCAATTTTCAACAAATATCGTCGTCGAATCCCTACGGAAGCCTCGGCCGCCCTATACAGCGCGCGGTGGATTTTTGTGCCGACGAGCAGCCAACAAATACGACCTGCCTCGAAAACACCGCGGTTTCTCGTTTGCCGTTTGGAGAATCACAAATTCGGCGAGTCGCACGGTGCGCAGTCCTCGAGGAGTGGAAAGGAGAAATTTGCGGTCGTCCCGATCCTACGCGTTTCGGAAAGACGACCTCGCGCGCAAAAACTTCCAGCCTGTTCGATAAAAGGGACGAGTAGTCGAGCGAATCCACGAGGCAGGTTGATAATTTCTCTGCTCGATAAAACCATCAGGCGTCCAAAGCGATTCCTTCACCGCGACACATTTGACGACATCGATGATGTCAGTTTTATGGCTGAAACTTTATGGCTCGTAAAAGGAAAAATTGAATGAAAAAATGACAGTAAAACCGAATGGTTTTTACTTTTAGCTCGCAGCTGGGTACAGATAGAATAGGTTCGCCGAACTAAGTACGCAGCAATGGAAGCACGTGCCGCGAATCCACCGTTCTACCTTCAAACACGTCGTTCGCGGACAGTCTCGAGATACGACTCGGCGAGCTCGCCACAAAGAGGAAAAGAGTAACCATCCGAGACACCGCCGACAAGAGGCGTAATGAAACCGCGGGAGAAGAAGAAACGCGAAGGACGAACGAGAACGGGAATCTAACGAGGCGCGCGAAATACAACGAGGATCGCGACTGCCCGGGGAGTTCGCGGTGGGTGACACTCGACGAGGTTCAATTGATTCGTATCCTCCGCCTGTCGACGCTACTGCGACGGTTGCACGTTTTCCGGACTCGAGATCGGCCGAGCTATCGTCTGAAAGCCGGTCGACGATCGTTCAACAGCGAGATTCGATAGTCGGTCAGTCGGTCAGTTTCGGAGAACGAACGGGGACGCTGTCGAAGCGACCAACTATTTCCCTTCAAACGATACGTTACCCCCCCACCCCCCCGTCCGTGTTCCATCGCCCCAGCTGGAATTCGGGCGGTGACGGAAGTCGCCGAGTGACCGGAATTCGAGGAGCCTCGTCTCGTCGCCCGAACGTTGCGACTGCTTCCCCCCAGCGCTTTGGGAAACTCGTCAACCTCTTCATCCGGCCTCACGGACGCCGCGGGCTCGTTTGAAGGTTACGGTGTAATCAGCCGACATGTCGCGCTGACAAACGAGTGTCGCTAATTATCGACTGCGAGACCGGGCAAGTCGGAGCAGCACGGGTGCAATCGGAGGGCGGGAGAGAGAGAGAGAGAGGGAGAAACGGGGAGCGATCGAGAGAGCCGAAGGTGGGGTGATACCACCGAGTGGTATCGACAGAAGGGCCACGGCACCGATACCGACGCACGAGCTAAAACCTCCCGACGACCTTTCATCCCCTGTCTTCCGCTCCGCTCCTCTTGACTGGCGACTGGTTCATTCCGGTTCAACCGCCAGCATCTCTACCGCCATTACCGTGACCGTATCCCCCGCGACCACTATCGCGGGACGATCGGGTATCGTCGTTCGTCAACCGCGTGAAAAGAGGGCTGCAAGATTCGGGTTCCCTCGCCCGTGGCTCGTAATCGAACATTCTCGCTGAAAGATACAGCGGAAGGACGTGATTCCTCTTCGGTCAAATCGCGCGGGTACGATGGAAGAAAACACAATCGTGATGAAAAGTCACGGGGGAGGGTGGAGTTGACGAAAACAACGTACGCGCAAAGGAGACGCACCATGAGAGTGGAACCGATCGTGAGTCGGATGTCGTATCTCGCGAATAGATGACGATGAAACAAGAAAAATCATCGCGATTGTCGTATTGCTCGAAGGTGGAGAATACGGTGGTCGGAGAAATTCGGCGACGCGTATTCGTAGCGAGATTTATGCGAGGAATCGTCACGGTTCGTTGAGAATTATCAATCACAGCTAAGTGCCAGTTCGCTGTAGGGAGGGAATTCGGAAAACACAGGTAACGAATCGAGCTTTGATAACGCGACTACGTCGCTCCGCGTCAGAGCTACGTTTCGCATCCTTCCGTCAATTTTTTCATACCGATATCGTTTTTCGTCTTACACGTTGAAACGTGCGTTTTTTTGCTCGCGTTTCTTTGATTCGTCTCGTTTCGTACGTTGAATATGAAATAAGGCGGGTACGCGTACGCCGTGACATGTCGAGGGATGTTCGGCTTTCCCTCGAGGATTTACCATATTTGATGTCGCGGTAAGTTCTACACGGGTTGATCCCCGCTCCTCTTTCGCTTTGTACAACGAGAGGCGAACAATAAACGACAAGTTGAGCCCGCATCTCCGAAACTCAATGCGCCGGGCCTCTGACTCGCGAAATCAAGACCTTAGGCTTGAATACGGCTCGCTCGAAGACTCACCCGAGCTCGTTTGAGACCCGCGAGACTTACGAATCATGCCGAGGCTCGATGGGTAACCCGAACGTGAACGCTCACGCGACGCGTCGCTGGTCCACGGAACGGAGACGACGATTTCCGTCCCGTTTTCATATCAGCGCTAGCGGAACGATCGGAGGTGAATCTCGAAAAACCGGATGGAAAAAGCACCACCATCGCTCCCACGTTTCGCGCAACCGGTGATTATTTTGACTCGTTCCACAAATTCAACGCACTCTCGTGATACGCTCTCGTTGGAAGAACGTTCAGCCACGCAGCTCCAAAGCACTCCGGCGCCGTGCTTTCCGACAAAATCAGGCTGAGACGCTTTCAAGTTTCCATGCACGAATCTGTATTGTTAATTAAATTACTCGAGCGGCACTTTCCATGGCGAGGACTGCGGAGAGAAATTCGATCGCGGCCCGTGTTCGCGATAAAGAAGCGTCGATTCCAGATTTTCGAAGGATTCGAATTGCGTGGCCCGTTTTTTCAGCGTTGGAGCGGGAGTGACGAAGAATCGCGAGGGACAACGAGAAACGGGAGAAAGAGAAACCGGTCGCAGAAATTCAGAAATAACCTCGTTTCGGGAGGAACGAAACACTCGATCCGGTGCAACAACGGACAACGGGATTTCGGGAGTGGAAAATAAAGAGGGGACGCGCGGGAGCGCGGGGTACGCGCCGAGCAACGAAGAGACGTACCCGCCGTCTACCCTCGCGTAACTGGAACGAAGATTCATCCGGGCGCGTAAGATCTTTCGACGTTACTCGCCGCTCCGCAGTTTTAGGCTCCCATTTGACGATGAAATTTTGCTAAGCTTATAGTCGTATAAATGTATACGGCTCGAGAGATACGCGGCTCGTGGAAGATTGAACCACCTGAGACACGGGACGGTGAGGGATGTTCGAGGATTCTCAGGGATGGCCGGGGATGCTCGACGATGCCGAAGGAGGCCGGCAAGGGACGCGGAGGATCTAGGAAAGCGAGGAAGTCGAGGGGAGGACGAGAAAGGCAAGGATTGGTAGAGTTGAGCGCGTGTTTTCTGACCGTAGACCGGGAATATCCCGGGATTACGCCACCCTGACACGGGATGCTACTACACCAACCGGGAGATCCCGCCGAACGGTCGAGGATTTCTGTAACTGGGAGTCGTATCTGTCCCGTCGCGACGCGTAACGTACGTGTATGTACGGGTACGTAGATCGATCGGTCCTCGTTTCCAGCTCTCAGCCCCTGTCCCGCGTTACGCGCGCGACACGCCGGTTCCGCCCTACCACGGCGACGCCGGCACCGACGATGCGATCGAACGCGAGGTCCGATTTCGAAGAAGAGCGTAGGTAGTACGCGTACGCGATCCGCGCGCGTGAATCTCCGTTCCCCGTGCTCCGCACGAGACGTACGAGTGCCGGACGACACGGATGGCCCGATGCCTAGGCTCCGCGCGGAAGGCTTCGTCCGGGGATCCGAATGCTAGTCCGACGAACTGCCGCCTAAGTGGCTTACATCGAGCACTACGCTCGGTCTCGGTTTCTCTGATCCCAAATTTCCCTCGCCCCGCGTCGGTGGTCCGGTCTCCGCTGCTCCCTTCGGCGCGTTGTCCGCTCGTCCGTTGGCATTTCCGCGCCTCTCCCTCGTCCCAGTCCGATTTTCACTCGTGTCCGAGTTAATTATAGCCTCGTTTTTGCACGGTGTTTGTCGTGCCGCAAACTTTGAATCTCCTTTGCCCGACAAAGTTTTTTCATGCCCGCTGCCCGGGATCCCGTTTTGCGTCCACGGAACCTCAGTCGCGGCGTACACCGCATTCGTTCGCTCGAAAGTCGTATTCCGGGGAACGAGTTGATATAAAGCCGGATCCGAGTCAAAGAAAAGTTGTCCCGCTCGGCGATTGTTTCAAAGCCACCCGAACTCCACCCGCGGTTCTTGCCCTATCGAGCAGCAGTCTTCCACTAATGGAATTTTTTACCTTTGAACCTACTCTTTGAGGAAAAAACGAACGCTTCGAATCTCTTTGCCAACGACCTTGGGGCACTGGGTACACATGGAAAGGGTGAGATCGGCAGCCCCTCGGTTATTGCCAGCCGCAACAAGTTTCGACGATTTTACGCGGCAGAAGAGTCAACCGCAGGATTTTCGGAGACGCCATCTTACGAACGTACCACCGATTTTTCAATCCATAAGTACCTTTATGCGCGGAGAGCGCGAAACTACGACGACTGACCTTTCGAATCTTTGGAACGGACGCGAACAGCGTGATAGGCGGGACGCGCGGGCCGTGACCTTTTGCCGAGGCGAAACAACGACGAAACAGCGACGACGCTTTTTCGTCAGCAGCGCGATAGCTGGCTGATCGAGCGATCGAAACCGGCGATCGCCGGTCTCCCCGCGTCCGCGCTTGTTTTTCGGCCGGTGCATCGGGCGCCACATTCCGCGGCCGGACGCGCACCCCAGGTGTGATTTACGTTCGAAGGTAACAAGCCCGGGAGGCGGAGTATCGACGAGCGCGAAAATCGATTAATTTCAATCAACGAAGTCAATTTATTCCATCCCTTTTCATCGAGCTCTACTTTCCAAATGTCCGTTGCCCGGTGAAAGCGTTCCGGTCCCGTGGTCGCAATTAGTACACATAGATCTTACGCTCCGTATGATGATTCCACGCGAGGTTTCCAAACGCGTTGAATAAATTACAGCCACACGTGTGCGCGCCGTCCCGAGTTGTACGCGGGGAACCGTATCACGAATTCGAAACGCATTTCATTTCCCGACACGTTTCACCGGATTTTCATGTTCCATTGGAATCAAATGAATGCGAATCAATCCCTTCAACGAGGCGGAGAACAGACTCGAAAACGTTTCCAGTGACCCCGATTTACGGTTCATTTTTCCGCGGTCAGGTACGCCGAGCCGCCCGTCGCCTCGAAATCGCGCGGGATAGACGGCTGCTGCTGAAAACGCGGAAACGGAGGAATCGCGTCGCTCGAAGATCATCCGCGTTTGCGGCACGCGAGGACGCGTACCACGGACAGCTCGAGGCGACGGTTCGCGAAACGGTTCCGAAGATACGGATAGCGAGGATAGCCGTGGAGGGGAATGCGCAGCGTTGGCGGGTCAAATCCCGTCGACTCGTTCGCTCGCTCGGCGATAATTAAATCTATTCTACGGCAACTTGTTGTCCGTGGAGTTTCGCATACGCGCGAGCGCCTCGGCCTCCCGGTTGGAGTCTCTCGTTCTCCGCGTGGGTTGGTCTCGATTCGACGGGGGATCCGAACGACGGCATCCGAAGGGTGGCTCGAGGGTAGCTCGTCGAGGGCGAAGAGGAACGCGGAGAGGTTAATGCTGAGAATACGTAGCCGTTGACAACGCCACCGCGGAAACCACCGCCGATGCGATTGCCGTCGATTATGCTAATGGTTGAACTCTCGCGTTTCAAACGAGAGTTTCCCACCCCTGGCAGCCTCGTCGATTATGAGAGTTCCGGTAACGCGCGATTGTCTCGATTTCGTGGAACCGGATCGATCCGAACGACCCTGGTATCGAACGAGCGACGTTCGTTTATCGCGGCGACATCGCGCTCCTGTATTTATGGACCGGCGAACGAACAGAATCGCCGTCTCGCGGAACGATTCGTTGATCCTGATTTTTCGAAAAATGTTCGCAACGAAAGTGGAGCAGAGACGAATCGAACGTTTCCGGCACCAAGATTGGGGCTCGTATTCCGTACTCGCGACGAGCCAGAGTTCCGGAGCGCCAGCCTCGCTTCCAATCCCCTCGTTATATCTGTGCGGCGTGCATTCGTACCTGGAAAACATGATTTGTTCAGCTTATCTTTTCAGTCGTACGAAAAGTTTCACGAGCGAGCCGCGGACACGATACCGCTGGTAGTATTTTTTTTTCTCGTCGCGTGGCATTCCGTCGAGAGGGCGAAATAACGTTGATACGGATCGTTCGCGGGGCTACGCTGAGATCTATCTCGGCACGTATCTGGAAATATGTAGGGTGCGGCGAAATGTTTTCCAGCTAAAACCTTAGCTCGTCTCTTATCGGCACTTCGAACATCGTCGAAGCTCTCGGGTTGGAATCGTGGGTGTGGCCGGCAGTCGCGTTCGTATCGCGTGGCCTGCGCGCTATACGCGTTCACATGCTCGTCGTATATTTGCGATGGCCGATAGCGGACCTCTCCTTCTGTTTTTGCGTCTCGAGTTCTCATTACCCTTCCCCTCCGCGCGAACGGCTTTGATCGTATCGAATGCTAATATCGCGTAACGTAGCGGATGGGCGTCGAGCGTCACAGCTGACCGATCACGCCGACCGGATCCGGGACGGAATGATCCGGCGAAGTGTCAGCAACAGAAACGCGAACGGTACAGCACCAACGGACGAGCAGGAGCGATGCAACCGTGGCGTAGGTACGCCCGATGCAGCAACGGAAGTAGGGGAAGGACGGAACGACCAAAGCAGAGCGGATCGCGAAGTGACGGCAAAGCACGAACGCCAGCAACTTCAGGAGTAACAACGGTAGTAGAGCAGAAGCAGACGCGGCGGACAACGAGGGAAATAGCCGTACACTTTGCTCGCGGTGAACGTATCGAATGATGCGCGATCTCCTCCGGCCACGAGATACCACCACCCCCGGCAGTCGGGAGCATCGGGCAGTCCGTAAGCTCGTCCGTAAGCCCCCGTTCGCACCGCCGACATTCAGGCGCGATATAGCCGTCATTCCATTTGATGGACTAGCCGTTTGCTGCGCTGACGCTCGTATGGCCGAATCACGCTATTCGTTCTGGGCCGTCCGAGGGCGGGGGCTCGTTCGGTGTTTCTGACGGTGCCGGTTGCACGAGAGGCCACGAGCTACGGTGCGGTTCTTTCGAATTTTTCGCTCTGATTTCTCGTCGCACGTGAACGGGTCGATCCGCGTTATCGCGCGAGACGCGACGAGGTGACTCGGTTGTACGCGAGCAATCTTTCGAGGAGATATCGACGTTTTTGCCAAACTTACGTCATCGACGGTCGATGATTTATTCCGCGACGGGATTCCCCGTCCCTGCGCCGCTGCGATTAATGTAATTGCGTCGTTCCCGATAAGAACGCCTCGTCTAGTCGGTAAGAATAATAAAGCACCAATTAATATCGGAGGGGTTGAAAAGAACGAGCAGTCGCGGAACAAGCGGGAATATAACAGTTGAAAAAACAACAATAACAATAGGACCCCTAATGGCGGTGATAATTGTGACTATCGCTCGTCTCGCTATGCGTCAGGCGTATCGCGCTGCTGGTTATTGTGTCAGTAATAGCCGAGCGTTACGCGGAGCGAAGGGTGGATGGTTCGGGTGGAAGTGGAGTGGCGTTGTTCGGGGTGAAATTCAAATCGAGGATCCGCCAGCAGCGTTATCTTTTCACGCCATTGAATCATCGCGGGAACACTCGCCGAGAGATCTACCGTTCGTCGGGAGAAACGAACGACAAGCGACTCGGTCAGCGGCTACCGTGGAACGACTCGTAGGAACGTTTCATCGGGTTGTATTCGCTCGTCCGACCTCTACCAAATCGAATGACGAGTCGACTGTCCCATCCGACGTGAAATTGATAATCATTCGCGTATCGTTGGCTTCCGGGTGTTTTTTCCTTCTCATGCGGGCCGCGATCGGATTGCGACAGCAAGAGCCGAAGGAAAACGAACGACGCGCGACCCTCGTGCAAGCGCCGGTTGGCGAAGGATTTCTCATCGCAAGCCGAGCAGGCGCGCGGGTGAGGTGGGTGGTAAAGTAGTAGGTATCATTGTGTGCCGTACTCATCAAGCATTACGAAGTTAGATAAAACGGACGACTCGGATAAAGTCTCTTACTTTTCACTCTTCTTCTCAGTCTCGTCTTTTCTGCTGCCGCTACTTCCATTCAATTTTCGCGTTATCGTCAAACTGGGGAGCTTGGCGAAACTTACTTGTCGCTGAGATGGCGGCTGATATTTTCCGCAAAGTGAGTCGTAAGACCGCGACACCGCTCCTCACCCTTGAAGCCAGCTACGAAATAAGGCCGTCGAATATTTTCGTATGTCGCGTGCCACGCGCGTAGGACGCGGTGCGATGGCACAACTGTTTTCAAAACGAACACGTCGCCGAGAATCCGTAGAGAAATACCCGACGAGCTTTGCCCGGTCACCCTGCATCAGCGTTCACGTCAACGTTCCGAGAGCGAGTGTATCCCGGGATGCATCTCGAGGCTCTCCGTGCCTCGGTCCTTGGCGACTCGGTTTGCAGGGCGATACAGATGTCGAAGAGGTCTCTGGAGGAGAGCCTGGGGAGGTTTTCGGGCAGAGGTCCGTCGACCAGGACGGCAGAAACCGTGCACGAAGGAAATTCGAGACGGCAGAACGAAGGGTAACGTGGCAAGAGTACCCCAACTATTTCGACGATTGGACGAAGCGCAAAAAATGTCCCCAGCGGAAGCACAAAACCGAAGCGGGATCTGCTATCCAGCGATTCGATCGTGTAAAAAAAAAAGATCAGCTCGCGAAAACCTTTCGGAAAACGGCACAACGAAGGCTCGAATGTAAGTGGCTGCGATGAAGACTCCGATGTCGACGCAAGAAAAGTATCTTCGAGAAGCGATTCGGAGTAGAACTATGACGGTCGGCGTTTCATTCGCGTGGATGTAGCTGTTTGATCGCGCGAAACCCGTGCACGCGACTCGCGATCGCCTGATATCAATTCATAATCTCCGACAATGGGAAAGTGCGGTGAAAACGTCCATCATCATTTGTTACGTATGGCGAGACATTTGTTCGTTCCGAACGCGGCTATCAACGAATATATCGTTAATCGTCGTCGGTACCTATAGCCTCGTAGCAGGAATCTCTGATGACGGACGATGAAAATAAAAATGTAATCGCCTCTGAATCTGTTATGCCGTCATTTTTCTCTGTCCCGTGTCTCCATCCCCGCGCCCTAATTCCAGCTCGCTGATTTCCCGTCAGGCCAACGGTACCTGTACGTGCTCCGCGAAACGTGCGGATGATTTTGCTCGAACAAAGACCGGAAAGACAGGGATTTACATTCGCGCGATATCTGTATTTGCCCGAAAACTGTGTTCGAGACGAAATTCATGCGAGAACAAGGCATGAACAGGCAGCTTAGCGCGAACGATGGAGTTGGCAGAAGTATATCGAAATCAAGTTACCAGTACCGTGCGATAACGGCTCTTTCATTACGCGAATGATTGCCAAGCACTACCTACTTATTCGTGTCGTTGAAAAATTCCAGTCATCGGAGGCAGGATTCCGCATCCCGGGAAACTCGCTTTAATGGTCGCGACTCGAGCCCACGTTTCTGCGTAGCGACGAGTGGCGATGGCGCGAAGGCAAAATGGATTTCCAAATGCATTGCGATACGGTGGATGGAGGGTAGTTCGGAAATGGCCACGAATAGGTTGGATCGGCGATACCGCGTTGCCTGGAATTTATTGTATCCCAAATATAGGACGAAAAGGCCTTAATCGGGGCGCGGACCAGAAAACGTTTACGAAATGCGCGTTCACTCGCGTAAAGTGGAGAGAATCTATTAAATAAAGGGTGGATGGAGTGGTTGGAGATCCGTCGATGCCGATAATCGCTGTGTTTTTCGCGATACCGGGGTAGCGGTAATCCGATACGCCTACGGATTTAATTCCGGCACTCGGTGTGATTAAGCCCGACAGGTTGACAATGCAAACTTCCACGATACGTTCCTGTTGTTTGTACGGTTTCGAGCGATTTACACCGGAGCGCGAAGATATCGTTAAGGAATCGACGTTCGACTACCGATAGGGGATCTCGGTTCGATCGCGGACGAAAGCGCGACGGACCTGGAAAGCAGTAGACAACTACGCGAATGAGAAGTCGATGCGGGATTCCGAAGTTGACGCGGTTAACGCTACGTTCGTGCGGACCGCGCGAAGATACGAGCGCGAGCAGCGACGAGTCCTCGTCGAGGGACGAGAGGAAAATTGGCGATACGCAAAAACGCGCGGAGCTCGAGACAATAATTGTAATAATTGCGCGGAATGTGGGTAGAGAGCGGAGCGTTTGTTCGCGAGAAAGGAGTGAGGCGAAACAAGGGATACTCGCCCGTTAAATTAATTAGGGCTCGACGCTAAACAGATGGCTAGGATTATGCCGCGTAACGTAACGTTACGTAACGTTAAGCGAGAGGAATACGCGGAGGTTGAAGACCGAACGAACGAGCGAACCGTACAGATCGCGAAGGAGACCCGGGAGTCGCGACAAATGATCGGCTTTACCTTTGACGTTCGTATCCGTCACCGTCACTAGCGGTCGTGCCTCGGCTGCTCTTGCTCTATGCCGTTTGGCAAATGCTGAATAAACACGAGCTCGACGCTACGTAACGTCTCGGTCGCATTCTCGGTGACCTTTCGAAGATCGGTGAGACGCGCCGTTTCGCGCGGAAATGGTTGGACGGTCGTGACGGCGTTGTTCGGTTCTATTCAGCGGCTCCGAGAAGAATACGCGCGTAGAACCGAGCGAGCGGTAAACTCGGGCAACCGCTAACAGGGGTTACCTATGATCGGTAGAACGTGTTTCTAGCCTCGCCGGAGCCCGCTCCGCTCTCGCTCGGCGACCCTCCAGCATCGTCGCGTTTCTCCCACCGCGCGCAATTTCTCTTGATCGAGATTCAATTAAAAATTAATGACTTAGCAGACCCTCCAGGCGAATCCTATCGGCAAGGATCCCGGTCGACTCTACCGGCACCCGAGAGAACCTGGATCCTATCGACCATACGACCGGGCAACAAAACCAAGCGTTCTATAACGCGCGTCGGCATACGGTTTTGGCGGGAAACGAAGACAGATGAGCATCGCCGATTACCGCCCCATTAGAGGGGTGACGATAACACGTTCGTGCCCCTCGACCCTCCGTTATATTTGCCCCTTAACCCTCCGTTCAACCTCGGTAAGGTTCCTCTCGACAAAGTGTAGAGCGGCCGTGTGTGAGGCAGCGAGAGAGAAAGAGAGAAAGAGAGAGAGAGAGAGAGAGAGAGAGAGAGAGAGAGAGAGAGAGAGAGAGAGAGAGAGAGAGAGAGAGAGAGAGAGAGAGAGAGAGAGAGAGAGAGAGAGAGAGAGAGAGAGAGAGAGAGAGAGAGAGAGAGAGAGAGAGAGAGAGAGAGAGAGAGGAGAAAAAGGTGAGAGGGAAGTAGAGAAGGGAAAGGTGGTTAGTGGGGGGAGCGGACGTAGCTCCAGGGTAAGAGAAGGAGCGAGGCAGAGAAGGCTTAATAGATGAAACGAGGGGCTGATTCAAGGGTTGGAAACAGGTGAATTTTCGTTCTCGTATTGACGGGAAAAAGGAGGAGTGACGCGGGCATACGTTTTCAAGTTCACCCTAATGGATCAGTGATGTTTGGACAGAACGTTCGGATCATCTTGACCTGACCAGGTCCGTTCGCGATTCGGCTCCCGTACCAGGTCCACGCTACCCGAATGACGACTCGCAACGAACGCCCACGAGTATCGTGCAACGCTATCGGCCAGTCTCATTCTTATTCGTGGTTAGGAAAATTTGACTTGGAACTCGGCAAGGGGTAGACGAATTTAATTTTCATCGAATCACTATCGTCGAACACCAGCTGCGACTCGATGGATATTGCTTACCACTTGCAGCCCTCTCTTTCTCGCCATCGTTCTATCTTTAACTTTCACCAATTATAACGCCCATACTTCGGGACGTGGATTATTGATCGCCGATTACCGAGATCCAGTTTGATGCGCGATCCATCGCGAGGTAACGTCGTCGTTGTTCCTCGGACGACAGGGGAACGGGGTACGCCGGTCGGGGCGAACGGTGCGTCGGGAGAGGTGGGGCGGAATCTGAAAAAGGGGAAACGATGTCCCGGCGACGGAGCTCGAAGCGGAGCATGATGAGTTTAATTTCCATTAGGGTGTCTGGATGGCGTTTAGCTGCGAGGAGGAATCATGTAGCTACGGGCACGCGAGACGACGGTGCCGAGCTTTCCGAGCTACATAGTCGAAACGGTCGACGATACCGCGCGCTTTCTCTCGCAGGTACGACGACAGATCTGGGATGGTTCAGGGCAAGGGCGAAGTACTCTGCGCATGACGGATCCGGGATGAAGAATGGTCCGAGGAGAGGATCGCGCGTCAACTCTCAAATACGAGGAAAACGCGCGGTTTTTACGCGTCGCTGGTCCTAATCGAGCGCTGGACCACTTCGAACAGTTCTGTACTAATTGGATCGGCCGTTCGGTGGGGCGCCCGGCCAGCGAAAACTCTGGCATTACATCGGGTCGTCGAGGGTCGGGTATCACGCCCCGCACGGAGACGAACGGAGTTGAAATGGATGTCGGTAACGAGGCACCACGGGAGATTTTGCTTTCGGACGACCTCGGTTCCCTTTCTCTTTCACCTCCGTCACGGCGTTTCCTTACGTATCGCTACATTTCTTCACTCCTTCCCCTCATCCCCGTCCCCGTGGCGATTTCTCGGTGGCGAGAATTAGGAAACGGCATGGAACGGAGGAAACGACGACCGAACGAACGCAGCGGATGGTAGGCCATCAGTTCTCGTAGGTCCGGGTCCAGTCGACGCCTAGTCTTGGTCGCCGCTTAGGTCGGATTTCAGGCGAGATTTACTACGGGAACGGTTCCACTCCCATTCTCGTTTACAGGTACCGTTCGACCGTTTGGTTTCGAGCCCATTATTGCTGATATACCGAGAGATTAGCTGCACGTGTTACGTGCCATACGGGTACTGCTATACGGGTTAATTTCCTCTCGAATAATGCATAAATGTATTACGTTGTACATTTTGAGCGAGATATAATCTCACCTGGACCCCGAACGAGTCCTGAAACAAGCTGTTGGGATCAAGAGAGCCGAGGGAAGGCCGTGCCGTGTCGGTTTATAGTCACGCCTGACCAGGATCGAGTACCGCGGGACATTGCGGGATGATGGTCAGCTTTTCGGAACAAAGTGTTACGGGGATCTCGATGGAAGATGGTGACTCGATGAGAAGAGTTCGGAAACGAATCGTAAACCGAACCGTGAAATTTTCGCCTTTCATTTACTTGTCAGCCGGACATGGAGTGGTTAATAGTCACTGGAGATCTTTCGAAGATACCGGGAATTGGAAACGATGTTTCGCATCCGTTGGAGCATACTCGAATCGAGGGGAAGAACTGCGACCTCTCGACCATGAAATGAAGTTGACCTTTGAAATCCCGTTGCGAAGAGTATCACAAACGTGGATTGGAAACTGATGAGCGTTGACCGGTACTTTTCCCCACCCCCTCGCCCCGTCCCCCCGTCGCCGCTTTCTGTTAGTTCTCTCGGCATCTCATCAACGTGCGTATGATCGGAACAAGAATTAATTCGTTTTCACCATCGACGCTTTGGATGTGCGCGATCTTGGGCTGATTTCTCGATGCTCTCGATCCAACAGCGAGCTTTTTACGAAACCATGCCCGACGTGTCCGCTTTGTTGGAATAACAACGCTACTGATTCAGCCGACACCGCGTGCCCTCGCTGATTAGTGGTAGTGTTCGACGTCGCAATCTGTTCTGCCAATGCTTAGTCTACAACGTTGCGAGGATCAGCATACCGCGAACTTGCATCGACCCATGGATCATTGGTGGTCCATTGGCGAGGCTCGGATCGTCGGAACTGCGGCTAGAGCCCTGCCTGTTACAATGGTTACTGATTCTCCTTGTACGGTACAAGTCGCGTGCGAGGTAATCATCGTAGATTCGGCTCAGCTGTGCAGCGAGCTGTGAGCCAACGGGGTCATCCATAGAATCATTATCCTTGTTCTTGGCGGCGGATGCGACGAGGCAAGTGCGAAAAGATTTCGATCGTTGAAAATTCTCAAGACAAGCGGTTCGCGTCTTCTACGTACGAACAGGTTCGATAACGCGCGCTCGGCTGAGATAACGAGAAACGCGCAACGGCCGCTGACAGTCAAGCTGACAAGTGGGCGGACGAAAGGGTAGCGAGGAACGAGGGTATGATCAAGCGGATGCGTGGAAAAACGAGATAGAGATTTCGAAAAAGCCGGGAAAGAGATCGAGCGAAAGCTAGAACCAAATGTACCGGCCACCGAGATTCCGCGAGTTATGGTCAGTCGCGTCGTCGAGAAACGCTTGCACCGGGCTCGCTACCCGTCAGCCGCAGCCTCGTTCGCGACGAGCACCGACGTCGTCACATTTTCTGACCGAGTGATATTTCGAGCATGCCATGGAAACTTGCTACATTATGTAGACGGTACTTAGCACGGCTTAACCGGTACTCTCGTATCGAGCGAACCGGCGTATTGGCGACTCCCTAACGACGCTCTCGCAGCTTCGCTTACGCGACGCGCAGGGGTGGCCCGGAGCTACGGGAATTACGCGAGGTGATGGGAATCGCGTGTGAAGCGTACAGCAGCGATGGACACTCCCCTCGACCGAGCTTCGATCCCAACTTGTCTATTCGTCGCGTCCGCGATTCGAACGTTGATACTTTTCGGTCCGATAATCGAACGGTTTCTCCGAGATTTATCGTTATCGCCGTACTTATGAGAGTTGCGCGCGGAATAGTAGCCGACACGCGCTCGGGCTTCCCTCCCATGCCACAAAAGATCTATGACGCCTAATATCCGATAGAGTTCTTATAATTACTCGCACGTACACCTCATCCATCAACGGCGAACAAACCCACGTCCTGTTCGTGGCAGAGAACAGGAAGGTCGGCTTGTTAGGCACTTTTATTACATGCGAACCTATAAATACCAACCAGAGTCCAGTTCGCTCGAGCCACAGCAGGGGAAATCCTACTGGCGGTGGCAGCGGTGGGATGCCGTTAACTGCCCTACGTTTTAATGGAACGGATTGCTCTCTCTCTCTCTCTCTCTCTCTCTCTCTCTCTCTCTCTCTCTCTCTCTCTCTCTCTCTCTCTCTCTCTCTCTCTCTCTCTCTCTCTCTCTCTCTCTCTCTCTCTCTCTCTCTCTCTCTCTCTCTCTCTCTCTCTCTCTCTCTCTCTCTCTCTCTCTCTCTCTCTCTCTCTCTCTCTCTCTCTCTCTCTCTCTCTCTCTCTCTCTCTCTCTCTCTCTCTCTCTCTCTCTCTCTTTCAGTTCCGTTTTTTCGCCCGACAAACGCGTGTCCGCGCTTACATGCGTACGCTCGCTGCTGTTCGGCGTTACGACGAATGGGAAGGTTCGAAGTCTGCGCGCAGCCCCAGATGCGTGCACTCGGAGCCGGTCATTCATTCATGAGCGCGTAATTGTTACATGTCAGAAAGAAGATCACAGAGTTTCGAATTTCCAGGGCAGATAAGGTAGGCTTGAATCCTGTGAAGGCAGCACGAAGGAATCCGGCGTAGCCGTGCCGAAGAGTCTAATGTGATTAAAAGTGACGTCGGCTCACCCCGTACTCGTACCGACGCGATGTCACGCGGAGTCACGAAACGCCTGTTCACGGCACGCGCGCCGACCGAGAGACAAAGATTGGCATAGCTGGTGTCTGGGCTCTCTACGTGACTATACGACTGCACAATCTCAGCCGAGCAAACGCGGGTCGCGGACGTAGCGCGTCGCCGAGAATCGCGATGCGAGCAGAGCGACGCGAGGTAAATCGAACTTCGACCCAGCGATCGCTGCCGTTCGCGGTACGTACGCCGTGCGACTTCCCGTCAAATCTCACTTTTATCACCTAGGAGTACCTACCGAGTTTACGGCTACAGTAGTCATTCCCTGCCTGGCAGAGTGATTAATTTATAAGGGATAATGCTGTCGCTGTATAATTAACTGCTTCAGGGTTGACAGGAAGGAAGGAAGGAAGGAAGGGGAGGTTTCACGTCGAGATGATGGCACGATGGTTAGGGAGCGCCGGTACATGCTGAGGGGGAGTCTGACTGGTCGGTCGGTTGGTCGGCTTTCGATGGTAAGCTACGAAGAGACTCGAATAGAAAAGTTTTCAACCGAAAGCAGAGCTGAGGGGGCTCCGGGTCTGGCCCGGGGACTTCGAGGCTAGCAGTATCAGCCCTCGGATTATAATATAGATGAAACTGGAGTTTCAGTTTGACTTTGCGCGCCGCCGTTACGTAAGAGATTTCTCTAGTCGGTAGCGCGCGGCATAAGAAGAACCCGTCTGGTCCAACTTGCGCGAGAATTTCATTTTCTGGCACGGCATCTAACGCATGTAAAGAGGTTACCGCGCGCACCGAGAGTACCCTCGTACGAGGTACGATGCCGTAGTAGTTGGAAGTGAGCTTGCGACGATGTTGGAAGTAGACCTCGTCGCGTCGTTGTATCTCGTCCAATAATTTCGGGGGGTTGCGAACCGCGATTCGCCAGTGTCCACAGCTATTCTTCTCCAGTTTCATCACGATTACAACTATCGATCTCTACGTACGGAGCTGGAAGACCGAGGTATCAAATCGTACGAAGATGTGTATCGAAAAACCCTGGTCTATGGGAAATACATCTGTTCGCAGCATGATCGGCGCGTGCCCGATGATTTCTAGGTCACGGAATACTAATCGTTCGTTTGTGGGGGGCAGGCTCAGAAAAGACTCGACTGTCGGGTACACGGAACATTTTTTTGGAAATTCTCGTCTCGGTGGAAAGACCGATACGGCGTGACGAGCAAAACGATGGCGGAGTTAATAACAAGTCGACGACGAGGCAGGGATGGATAGGGCTGGGATACGGCGGAAGGCGTCGGCAGAGTTGGAACGAACGGAAATAGTAGATGTCGGTTCATCCAGATATCATATCCCGAATTTCTACGAGCAGTACCGAGTCTCCAACGTCTGGAGAATCTTCTTCGAGCATTCCGAATCTTCTCGATGATCCTCTTCCTCGAGCTTCCCGAGTCTGCGCTCCGTGTTAGGGGAAAGTTAGAGATTGTGAGAAGGCAGTCTGCTTCGGTGAGGTGGAAAATGGGGCAAAAGCAAGGTGTGGGTTGGGTCGAGACTCGAAGGGGATGTAGGACGTTATCGCGGCGTAGACGTAGCTTTCCTAGGACTCAAAGTGATTTAGGGGTTAAAAAGGCGTGCTAATTAAATCAGTTCCATCAGCCGGAAGGTTGGCGGTTCTCGAAGATTCCGGATACCTGCAAGTTTCGCGACAGGGGATCCTTCGCGTATCGGAAGTCGTGCTACCGTAATCTCGCACCGCTGCCAGCTGTGAAATTTCGACGCTATTTCATCGACAATTTTCAGCCGTAAGTTCGGCTAGCGAGAATCATCGGGTTCTCGACGTCGGGGGTCTTTCGCAGCAGTTATCTTCACGGACGTGGAAAGTTTTTGCGGATATCGAAAAATTCTCGGGATTCGAGGATGAAAAATCTTCCCATCGGTCCATAAGACGCGTCCTCAACGACGAACGATCATTCAACGTACCCATGCGCGTGTAGCTCCGGTCATTTGCCGTTCAGCTACCGGTCGAATTTCGCCTCTACCCCCGTATCCCTGCATCCTCGACTCTACCATTTTACTACATTTGAATCTAACCCACTTAGGCGACGAGTCACTTTTCTCACATTTAATCTTCGGTTACGTAAATTGTTGTAATTAAAATTTCGCCCCATCCACCGAACACTAACAAAGTTGCCGCAAGGAAATTGCCTGGCCCCGTGTTTTCGCCCCGCTCGTTCGCAACCCTCGGCTGCTCGTCTCACCCTCCGGTCTCTTATCCTTCGCTCATTTTCCAACGGTGGACGTACCACTACTCACGGCCGATCCAACTCGCCTCCCTTAATCAACTAATCAACTCAAACTAGCGTTGGTACGATGCACGAGCGGGTGCACACGGACGTTCGGTAGCCACCACCACGCGATTACCGTGATCGATGCAGCCCTCCCGAGCCGTGTAAGTGGGTCACGTAACCTCTGGAAAAAGCATCCTACCGCTGGAATCGCATGTGCGGCATCGGAAATGCACTTGCCAGGATACGAAGATCCGCAACTACCCTCGTTACGGGATACTTCGTTAGACCGAGCCACCGGTGAGCCACGCGGGCCGCGAGGCATGATCCGCTCGGAGTCCCGTTGTTGAGATCGCGGATGTACGATTCGAGGGTGAAGCTTCGAATCGCGCTTCGTGGTTCCACGATCGTACTTTCACGCGAAGCGTGAATTGCGTAGACGTTAATCTATCCTTCATCTCGTGCGCGTAGCCTGGAATCACGGCGCGAAACGTGCGTGTTTTTCGTGCGGCTACTCTCGTAATGGAGTCGTTCAATCCCCTGGGCTATACGGGTAAATACCAGTAATTTGTTGTACCTCCTACCGCGGGTCGCTCTCGAACGTCTGCCGGATTTCGTTTGTTTGTTTTTTTTTCACTCGCGTGACTCGAGCACGCAGAGGCGCTAGTCGAATCGACGAGCCTCGTGAAATACCACGACGCGCAAGCGGCGACGATCCGAAATATTGCGAGAACGGCATGTTTTCCCGCGGAAATCGGGCAGCGGAGATGCGCGGGAGGTTTTCGAAGATGAAACATTGTCAGATCTTGAGTTTTGCACCCTGTTTACGGGTGATTAAAGGCGATGCCGCGGAAGGGGAAGAAGCTTCGCGAAAGAACAAATAACCGCCGCGAGGTTATCGAGTTAGAAGAAGAAATCCGCACGATGCGCGGTACATCGAGAACGCTGACAGCGTTGATTTCAACGACGTTGACGGCAACGACGCGGCTCACCGCTCACGACGACGACGGGGACGAAAAGAAAGGCGGTGGGGAGACGGAACAAAAAGAGAGGGGCGAGCTTTGAGATTGCGGAGAGAAAGAACCCCGAGTCCCCCGGTGGGACGAACAATTTGTTTCACAAATTGGTGGAAGACACGGCATAATAGGCAACAGGAAGAAAACTAAGCGACAGCATCAATTGTACCACAAACGAGCTTTTTTTCGCTATTCAGTTTTCGACGAAGGTTTTCAAGTCGCCTAGATCTCATTCGGGCTTTCAACTATCGAAAGTCGTGATTTCGACGCGCGAGACGCGAATCATATTGGTCGCGACGCGCGTATCGCGTAGAAATACTTCGCCTCGTACCCCCAACCCGGAAGACTCTTCGGGGCGCGCAGAGTTTCGACCGATCAAACTCGTCGCAGTTTTTCCTCGCAACGCCGGCTCCTCGAAGACCACGATAATGCGAAATCGAGACCGTGGACACGGAGCGGGTTGAGCGCGGGTTCGAGGTTCCAGGTGATACCGAGAGGTGAAAAAAAGGGACGAGGTACCGGCAAAAAGCGGAGGGGGTGAGAGACGGCGAAAAGTTGAGCGCGGAAAGGAGGTGAAATAGTAGAATAATATTCCGCGGGATTCCATCTAGCATTAGCGATCCGCCGAACGAATAACGAAGGAATTTAAATATTTCTCCGGCTGAGCGCGAGCGAGTTTCCAAGTCAATTACCGGATTCAACCACCGTTCGTCCCGTCTTTATTAAAGCGATTTATAAACCGAGTTCGCAAAGGTTAGGTACGATCCGCGACGAAGCGGGCTAGCTGAGAAATCACGACGACTCTCGTCTATCGCCTCGAGCCTCCTTCGCCGCGCCAAACCCGCTCCCGCGTTGCGTCCTCTTGTCGCGCGGTAGCCCAGCTACCGAACTGTACGGTCGAACGAAAGAAAGCCGGGGGTGTGAAATTGCCGAGCGAACTGGCCGCAACGAACGGTTTTCATCGTTTTCGTCCTTCCGTCTTTCGCCTCGTTTTGATTTTCAGAGTTACGCTCAGCTTCGTCGAAATCCGGAACTTCGAGAGAATCGAAAAGCTCGTTCGCTCTTCATTCGAACGAATCTGATGGGAAGGTACGTTGCGTACGCTTTCTATTTTAATACACGTCGATACGCCATCTCCGATAGTTCCGCGATGACCGTCGTCGGGATCGATTATTAGACGCCGCGGAGGTAAAGTTATTCGCCCTTCGAAGTTGAATCGCAGAAATAACGGCGGACGAATCGCGGCACGGGTCGATGCAACGTGACCGAATTGGCTCGATATTGTTCGCGAACGCGGGAGAGTTTCACGTGATACATGCGACGTGATATTATAGACAGTCTATCGCATCCCGTCACGTCCTATCGCGTGTCCGCTCGGCCCCCGCTCGCCCCGCACCCCTGCGCCCCCCCCCGGCAACGAGCGTCGATCCCGTTCGCTCCGCGACCTATTGCATTCCGTTTAATATTTCAATGAGAAATAACCCGGTGGGTCTGCAGCCATCGCACGTTAATTGCCCCCATTGAATACGAAGGCTGTATCGATTTGCATTATTCCAATTGATATTCGATGTATCGGCTACGCGGATTAAATTTGCGCGGCGCTTTTGACCAAACGCGCGGAAACCTGTGACACGGTAGCCCGGAAGCGTAACGGGTAAAATCGGGCATCTCGAGAGGAGACGACGAGTTTTTCTCTTCCATGGTCACTTTCACATCTCGGCGCGACGCTGCAACGAATACTCACGGAGACGATTCCTGGCGAGGATCGGGCGAGGTAAACGCGGGCGACGCTCGAAACGAGCCAACAGCTTCGACGCGTTTTATTCCCCTCCGATCGGATTCGATTGGCGGAGAAAACGGTTTTCTCCTCGTCATTTCGAGATGCGAATTTCGGGAGTTCCGAAGATAAACGCGAGATCCGCGATGATTCGTGGAAGTTCGCCAGGCGGGGTGGCGATTTCGGAGTGAACGGGAAAGGCGGAAGGAACGGCGAGGATGAAAAGTTGCGGATAAATTTCAGAAGAGTCGATCGAACGAGGTGTACGGATCGGGGAGAAAATGAAATCGTTCGCGAATTCCTCGGGGCATTATTTTGGATCAGCGAGATTCGAGGGTTCGACGGAACGGCGTCGAGCGCGAACGAAAAATGAATGTCGGTGGGATATTCGAACGGGTGGTGGTGAAAAGAAATGTTTTTTCTCGTTCCGTTGGAATTCTGAAAAGAGCTCGATATTATTTTTGCCGTCTGGTTGTTTTGGCGAGAGCTTTCGAAAAGCTTTTCAATATTTGACCGGGCAAAAGATCGATCGCGCGAAATATGTTATATGGAAAGCCACGGAGTGATGGGAAACAAAAAGAAAGAACGGGGAGCCCCGCGCCGGGGTTGGGAAGACATCTGACGAGGGT
The DNA here is from genome assembly GCA_963969455.1 of Arge pagana. Taxonomy (NCBI): domain Eukaryota; kingdom Metazoa; phylum Arthropoda; class Insecta; order Hymenoptera; family Argidae; genus Arge; species Arge pagana. Next base: position 24,736,145 of record OZ018312.1, on the reverse strand, counting down.
CAAACGGACGGCGCGATTGGTTTAGAACGCCGTGATTCGCGTCGATTTTCTTACGATTTGAAAGAGAAAACGGGCCACACGGAAGGCAAGGGGAGAAATTGATGGCGAGGAGGACGGAGCGTTATTTCAGAAATGGAGAACGATGCCGGGCAGAGACCAAGGAAAAAAAGATATGTTCGCAAGCGACTCGAATAAATTCGCTACTCCTCGACGAAGGCCGACCGGAAAAACCCAGCCGCGTAAACCGTTCCGTGAAAAGTTCGGTGAAAAACTTGCACCAGAAAAAGAATGAGCATACGAAAAATGAACGATGCGCGAGAAGCCCGGGTGCTTCCACCTGTTGGGAAAGCTTTCATTTTCGGAGCTAGTTTCGAGGTATTCGAAAAACATCCTTTGCGAGGTCGAAATTCACAAATTTCCTCGTCTCGATTCCAGCTACCATGATTTTCGAGCGAATACCGTTGGGGGGCTCGTCGACCGACTGGTCGGCATTCGTGATATTGATTATTTGGATAATGGTTTGATAACTGGAAAGGATCGAAAGGAATCGCACGATGAACGAAAGGATCGCGCGAATCAAAAAGTCGTCGATCCGTTCTATTAGGAAACGAATCGCGATGCCGTTCGCCGATGCAGAGATTGAAATCGAGTGGAATCAACAAAATTGGGTGATTGATTAGTGGCTGGTGTTGAGAAATTCGCGTGGCATGTGAAACGGAAATGCAACGCACGATTATTTCGCACCATCGAGCCTGCGAAATTTAGGGGAATCGAGGGACGTTTGAAACGAGTGGGAAGAAATCGACGAGTTGAAATTCGACGTAAAATGCGAGTGGGTGGTTTTAAAACCTGAAACCTGAATCGAGAAGTGAACAATCGAGAAAAGTCCTCTCCCAAAACAAAGTGAAACTCATCGCACGGACGAGAACCAAATGTTGGTGGAACTCTGAGAGAGGATCACGGAGACCTCGAACAGATTGCGAATGAATCAGCGACAAGGCGAAAAATAAAATTGAATTTGAAAGGGAACGGAGAAAAAAGGTTAAGCGACGGGATGACCGCGGGGAAGGGGCGACGTCGAAAAACGTAATGGAAATTTGAAAAGAGAAAAGGCAAATGAAATGAAAATAAGAGCGAAATGAAATCGCGAGTGGGGGAGGGAGGGGGGGGGGGGCAGGCACATTTTTATCCAAATTATCTTCACCCTTTGTTGTTTCCCACGAGAAGTAAAGATTTCGCCTCGAAAATAGCGATTACGCGAGAGGCAACGAACCATCAGAGTTGAAGCGGAGAAACGGACTGCCGGCGAGAGCACCAGCTGTCGGTAATCAGTATGGCGCTCGGGCGAAGGCCGAGGGGATGGAGAGGGTTAATTTAAGTTAATTCGGGTAATTAGTAAGCGTAATTAATGCCGCGAGTCTTCGCAGCCGAAACAGTGCACACGATGCTATTTCGGACTCGGAAATCCGTGGTCCGTGCCATACGAACCTCGGAGCTGCGAAGGGAAACTCGTCCCTACGAAAACGAATGAATAATCATCGGGAAATTATCAACAAAAGGACGCTTTTCTCTCTCTCCCATTCTCTTTTCATCTCTCTCTCTCTCTCTCTCTCTCTCTCTCTCTCTCTCTCTCTCTCTCTCTCTCTCTCTCTCTCTCTCTCTCTCTCTCTCTCTCTCTCTCTCTCTCTCTCTCTCTCTCTCTCTCTCTCTCTCTCTCTGTCTCTTTCTCGCTCTTCCACACTCTCACTTGGCGTGCGTGCAAAAATCTTACTTTGTATACGCTTGTTTCCGGCGCGATCTCGAATCCCTTTCGAAGAAATTCCATTTCGAGCCGCGACAGTCGAAAGCGGCGAAGGAAATCCGCGCCTCTCGTTCAATACCGTTAAATAATTCAATTTCAATTACAGCACGGAATTTATTGCACGGCCTCGGAATTTCGACGCGATATCCGTATACGTATATGATCCGTATATGCGACAGCGAGGCAACTGCAGCCACGGAGCGCGGCTTATATATTATTTATTTTGCGGATATTAGAATTTCAATGGAACATAGAATTGCTTTTATCTATCTCGAGAGCAGCCACCGCTGCGCATCGTCGGTGAGTATTTATACGTATGCGTAAATAGAAATAAGCGATCGACGAAACCGGAGCGTTCACGGCGAAGCGATGAACGATTCGAGTCGCGAACTTTTCCCTCGCGTTCCATCGATTTTCGAACGATTCTGGATTCCTGAACTATTATTCGTCGAGTGGGGAACGATTTTCAATATTTTCGCAACGTCGATCGTAGATTTTCTTCAGTTTGTACCGACTGACGGGTGGTAGAGATTCACCAATCCGATCGGTATCGCGAAGTGAAGATCGACGTGTGAGTGCTGGAACAAGCGCGTGTGCGTCGTTCGAAATGAAAGAGGAGTGTCCGAGGCGAGGAAGTAACGGAAAAGTATGATTGGAAAGGAGAAAGAATAACTGAAACGGGTCGCAATGATAAAATCGGAAAACGGCGCGCCGTTGAAAAATGTTTCGGTAATTCTATTAGCGAGGGATCTCCCTCGGGGTAGGAAGTATCCATTTCGAAAATTTCCAACGAACTCGCCGGTATCATTCGTTGTTTTCCTTTCTCGCATTTCTGCCCGTTCGCACTCTTGTATCTCCAAAAACGTTCGGTAAGGGCTGTCTGATTTTCTGCCATCGACTTCGACGTATCAATATTCGTACGCGACCCGTCGTACCGTTCGCGCGTACGTAGTCGCGTGTTTCCGTACACGGACGTAAGCCACTCGATATCGAATTGCCCGTGTGCCCAGGTACGCGCGAAATTCCAAACTCGAGGTGTAACATCTGCCGCGCGTTAAAAATGGTAATCTACTGGAGAGCGGCAAAGCCAAACTCGTTCAAGTAATATCCAGGATGATCCGGGCAACGATTTGCACAGGTGGCCCGAAGAAATCTGGCGTAAGTATAGCTAGGATAGCCTCGGTAAAACGACTACCACGCCAACTTTTCTCGGCCCCGTCCATCGCTCCCCGGGATGCTTTCAACGCTCGCCGAGGCTCGGGCATTTTTTTTTTGCGTCTTTTTGTCTTTTTTTTTTTTATCGCCCGACAACGAAACGAATCCGACGCGAAATTGCGATCGAATGGGAATGAAAATTTGCCGCTGTTATCGCGCGGTCCGAGTAAATATACATCGGAAGTATTTTTTCGTTTCGTTTCTGTTATTTTTTCGGCCGATCCTCCGTAAACGGGAGACAAAGATCGGTCAACGCGACCCTGACGGGGCTTGGAAATTTCGTACGCGTCACGGGTCGCGGAAAGCGCGATACCACTTCGAGAATTTACATTTGAAACCCGCGAGCGTAAATACGTCTGGAAATCCCGTCACCCGCGTACGCGATTGGGTTCCAGGGAAAAAGTTCAAAAAATACACCCGAGCTCCGCGCGTAACATCGGCATTTGACGTATCGTTCGGAAGTAGAACAACGGAAAATCACTCGCGGCGAAAGAGGGAGCAGAGAAACAGGAAATTGGAAATGCAATCTCTTCGTACGAGGCCCCTCTTCGCGCGCCTCTTCGTCTATCGAGCGGTCAAACGTGACCTCAACGTGCCTCAAATCTGCCTCGTCGAAAAGAAACGAATTTTTTACGATCGATCACTTGACATTTTCTTTCGAATTTCTACAAAATCCACTGCTTTTCTTGACAATGGGTAGGAATTCGTCGGATTTTTTCGAAAAACACCGATCGTTCGATGTTTTATCGAAAAATCCAAATCTATATAGAAGCTTGGCGAGTTTAGGAAAAAACGTAACGAATTTATACGAGAAGGCGAGGTATCCGACCATTCGGATTGGTTTTCTACGTATTCGTTTTTCGACATTTGATCGTCCGGCTTTTATTTTCAGACGCGAGAGGTGGGATTGAATTTCTTTTTCGAGGAAACAGCAGATTACATACAATTAGCGATGAGAAAAAGTCCAGCGATATTTGTGAAACGAATCGTTCGAATTTCGAATTGTCTCTGACGCGTAACGCCACCCTCGATCGAAATCGAGAGAACGAAAAAACTCCAACAACTTTACGAGAAGTAACGACTTCTCGTAATTCAATATTTTCCGAATAATGGCGACGAATTTTCACGGACGAGTTTCTATGATTACGCGGGCTTGTTTAACCTCGCGTTTATCATGTTTGCCGAGTCTCCGCTACCTCTTCGGTTATACGCCGAGGGCAAAGCAGAAGTACCAACAAACCAAGAGGACGCCACGTCGCGGCGTGCCGCGCGACCGGAGGCTGCATCTCCCTCGGGGAAGCATTACGAGTTCTCCGAGTTATATCTTCCGTTTGCCTCTACGATATACATATGGTCTCTCTCTCTCTCTCTCTCTCTCTCTCTCTCTCTCTCTCTCTCTCTCTCTCTCTCTCTCTCTCTCTCTCTCTCTCTCTCTCTCTCTCTCTCTCTCTCTCTCTCTCTCTCTCTCTCTCTCTCTCTCTCTCTTTCTCTCTTTTTCTTTCGCTCTCTCTCTCCCTTCTCGCGGTTTTCCCCTTTTCCCTTATATCCGTTGATTCGCGAAGGACAGACTCGCCGCGTCGTCGCCTCGGAATAACAATCGCTTCGTCTTCACCGCATTTTTTCTCGCGATTCGTCCGCGCGTCTTCCATGCAGAAGCGCGTACGATCGTGGGCACGTAGCTCGATGCGAAGAGACTGACGTTCGTTTTCCCCGTAGAACCACGCGGTACCAGGGATACGCAATAAAGGCAATAAACAACGAAAGGTTGTAGTTATGGGAGCTCACGTTTTGCCTTCCAGTGATACTCTATTCCGACACGCACTATAAGGGTGATCACGCACGCGAGGGCTACCGCGGTAAAGTTTATAGAGGAAATAGCAGAAGCACGGCGATAACGAGGATTTTTGGCTCCGAGAATCGAAGTTAAAGTCGTTTCGATCGATGTCCTCGCCGTTTCCGTATCCTTCTTTCTTTCGGCAGTGTTCAGTGAACGGTCGTGAGCTAACGACGACGCGTTTCCCGGCAGCGTCGTGGACGAGGGGTTGATCGATGCTTGCTCGAAAATTGGCGCGTGTTTCAACTTTTTTCCACGACGATGTAGTTGTCGATGCGTTCGAAGGACGGCGACTCGAACGATCGCGTTGATAAATCGCCGGTCGTTCGTTTGCGAGAAAAAGCTCCTTCTCTTCCGGAATCTCGATCTCGTTTCTTAGCTGGTCGCGCGTCCTGCGAGGAAACGAGGGCGAAAGAGAGAGAAGGACAGAAAGAGAGAGAGATGCGGGAGACCTTTCTTTTGAATACAAACAGATTCTGGCCACGGGGTAAAGCCTTTGGGTTCGATATTGGACAAACTAGATTCGGGACAAGGCTGAATAGCAACAGCGGCTGTTCCTGCGGAATCGATACGCAGACATGGGAGGAGGCTCTACGATACCTTCCGCACTGCCAGCTCCATAACACGGGAACAATGCTTTTCTTGTACATCCGCAGAGTGATTCGAACGTATTATTGAAATCCTAGTCTGGACAGACGAGCGAATCTCTGTCTGATCGAGGGACTCTTCTTCCCACATCTATCCCGATATGAGTCGGCCCTAGCTAGATGATAGTCGCGCGATCGTATCGACAAGGGGGTAAAATTGAGCACTCGCGTCGGGGACATGACGAGTCGTCCAAATCGAGCCTCGAGGCCGTTCGAAACCGTTTTCTAACAGGTACAGTGGTATGCATGGCGAGAGGGTGGGATCATTAGAAGGGGCCGAGGCGACGAAGTTGGAGAAGTAGTCGCGTAAAGCGAATGGATAGCGAACGGATTAGTAAACGGACGGATCGGTATTTGCGTTGAAGCAGAATACGATGCGGCAGAGCGAAATTGGTACCAGAAAAATAACGAGATGGGTAGAAAGAGAACAGAGAAGCGGGTACGATGTTCGGCGATCCGTGAATAAAAAGTTGGCAAGTCGAGGTATCGCAATACGGACGACTCTCTCGTACATCGTCGACATTCGAGACCTACGTGTTTACGCGACTCGCTGACAGGCAAGAAGCTACACCGTCGGAGCCCGAATTTGAAATCGATCGTCCCGTCGAGGACGAACGATTCATCAGAGAATCGATAACTTATCGGTTAAATCGGATATCGAAGCGGCAGGCTGGGATGTTCGAAAATTCACAAAGGAGATACCGTTGTTTTTCTTACTCCTCGAATTCGCAGATATTCTCGTTTTCCAAAGGGAGCTCGACTTATCGTCGACGATACTTCGCCGGACGCGATTACAATCGTGATTCCGACGCGTTCAGCGAGCATGACAGAGATAGACAATCCGACGGGGAGGGAAGAGCGAGAGACAGCGGGAGAGCAGGAAGAAACGAGAAGCGGTCAGAGATTGAAAGGACGCAACGGAACAGAAAGAAGTATCTTACGTCGTCGGTTGGCTGGTTGAAAAAGTTTTCGCGGGAGATCGAGGCGCGGAAGAGTGGAAATCGGAGGAAGACGGAGAATTTGAAAAGATACGATGGAATGAGAATCGCGACGCGAAGACCGAGGAGCAGATAATGAACGACGGTGAGTGGAAGAGACGCGATAGAACGAAACTCGGTATCGGGAAATAATCCGAACGTTCGGAGTTCTATTCTCGTGCTTGATCGAAAGCTTCCGTGCGAGAATGCTTGTTTATAATTTATGGATGAGAACGGTTCGCGTTCATTTTTTTTTCATTTCTTCCATTCGAACGAGCGATCTCCCTTTAAAAGCGGACGCTTCTATCCGCGTCGGTAGTGCCTAGAGGCGCGATGATGGACATCTCTGCATTTTTATGTTTCACCGTTCACGCGACGAGCACTGCGAGTGACACCTGACTGTTCATTATTCGTGGATTACACTCGAGCGGTAAAACAGAGCCGGAGGGAAATCTGCGCCGCGGTAGCCGTCATTTTTCATGCAGCGTAAGTAATATTGTGCGCGTACTCGTTTGCTGACGGTTACAACTTTTTAGTACCGCAACTCCATCGTTTCTACGGAGTGGGAAAGAAGGAGAGAAAAAAATTAACGCTCGCTCCTCGGGAGCTTTTGGTCATTCAATTAGTACCACCGGTCCGTGGGAGCCTTACGATTCGAAAGATCAACTCAACTCTCGTAACGGTAACGATAACAGTGGAACGAGTCGAGCGATTGAAACTTAGAACGGTCTCGCCAAATCGACACCGGCTCAACTTAGACGGAATATTTCTACGAGACTCACCTGCAACAGAGGACCAAACGACACGGGAAATTAGATCGACGAAGGGAAAATAATTGCTCGACCGGTTGTCGGCCGCTCTCTCCTTTTCTCCCCCCGCCGCCCTGGGGAAAATCGTCGCTGCACGGGCGCCTCTTTTCCCGTTCGCGCGATGGACGCGCGTAGCGACATCGGGCCGTGACAATTTTTTATTTAAATTGAAAACCGAAGCGCCCGCGCGTTTTCTACAGCAATTATGAACAGAGGGGACGTGGATGGAGACGAGCGTAAAAGCTATTCGTACGACGTCGGGAGAGCTTCGAGTGGCAATATGGAACGGATCAGAGCAGAATTGAAATAGCAAAGAACGAACCCGCTGCGAATCCGTGTCAAGAGATTCGTTTCGACGAAACGCGACGGAGAGGCGATTCGACGGCTGATTTTCCAGCTCCGATTTTCTATTCCCCCTCCGTTCGGTTGTTGCCGTTGGGAATTTCGGAAGACTCGCCGAGATGATTCAAGATTATTTCCATTCGTCGACAACTTCGTATTTTCCGCTCTGATTTGGTCGTTCAACGCGGTTATAAGGCTCAAAGCTGCAGAACGATCGATCTATTGCCGCTGGAGAGGCGAATGATTTCACCGTCAGAGTTGTCGCAAAGCGGGATAAACGAATCAACGCTCGACGGAGACACGTTTGGAATTTATCGGTCGGTGGGGAGATGACTCGGAGGCTTGTTGGCCCGAAGCCTTACGGCTAACGAGGGCAAATATATTGCCAGGCCTTCTTCACGCCCGGTATACTCGGCAACCCCCAAGAATTTTCTCGCGCCCTTGCTCGCTGCCTCGAAAGCTTTGCGCCATCCAACTCGAGTCGACGGCCGCCGATTTCACCGATCCCAGCGACGCGTATCACCGATCTTTTACGAACTCTTACTCGATTGACAGTGCCTCTGTCCCTCGTCCTCCATAGTCGCCAAATTTCGACTGTTGAAAATGCCGAGAAATTTCGCGGGAAGGTTTTCGAACGGGAATTCTACGGACAGATGAATATCCAACGCGTTTGAATTTTCCCTCGTCGTTTCCTTGCCTCGGATTCTCTCGTCACCCGCATGACGTTGAATCACGTGACGTATACGCGTATGTATTCCGGCGCTATGCGTAGATTCGTCGACAAATCCTTGATTTTTATCCGCGAGAAAGCACCCAACAAATGCTCGACTCGTTACTTGTCGCCACTTCCGACTAGGTACGTAGAAAAGCTGCGGGTTCTTCCCCCAAGCGGGGATGGGAGGTTCGACAGCGCCCGCGATTCGCCGCTGTTCGAGTCTCGATTCGTCGGATTTGTTTCGATCGCTATTCCATCAGGATTGGAGAGGAGCGAATGACAATTCTCCGAGAAAAGCACCCTTTGATCCGATATCGAGTCCCGAGGTACCGATAAGCATTCACCGGGGTAAACCACGAGGTTGACTGAAAACGTCACGTCCCATCGATCGGCTCCAGTGTTCGCGACTCAACGGCGCCCCTATTATGTACAAATACCAATCGAGACGAGGAAGATGGAAATTTGAGTTTCCAGAGACTCGCGGTGATATCCCAGAAGTGTGACTCGGCCGAGCTCGCGCGTTGAATGGGGGAAAATTCATCGGCGCCGAGGAGTTTCGCCGTATCGTTTCACCGCTTGACAAATCCGAGGCATCGATTTGCCGCCGGCTCCGGGGGCGGCACTCTCATGTTCGTTAAGAATTCACACTCCTCGCGACGTAATAGGAGCGGTGAGCTGCACCCCGGCGTAACGAAATCGATCGCGTGATTCGGATGTCGCGACGCCGCTGCCGCGAGCGGGGAACGTGGTCGAACGGCACAGGTGCGAGGGCCGCGCGGCAAAAGTGATTCTCTTCGTTCCTCACCTGCAGCAACGTGTCTCGACTGAAATAATTCCATTTCCAACAGCTATATTTCTTCGGGAGACGACGACTGGCGCTGGTCACGTACCGACTTAATTCACGCGCGAGGTAATATGGAATATGATGTAATACGAACCTACCTGCCGGCTCAGCTGGAGAATTACTCGTCGATGTGGGACGCGTCGCGAGGTCCTCGGCACGAGCAACGATACGTTTCGATTCGCGACTTTTACGACTGCTTCGGCATCGTTATCTCAATTTTCGATTGTTATTCTCCGTGTCTTTGCATTTTTGCTATTCCGCGGAATACGATTCCCGATCCTAGCTCCGAACGAGCTAGAAAAAGACACGGATGCTCGGCTTCTACGGGCATTCCGAAACGCACGGCGTAATGTTTCGGATCATCCGGACCTCGTACGTAGCTTCCGCGGCTTTGATTTGAACCGTTGCGCGAACGCTTTTTTCCGCCCGTAAGTATTATCCTTTGCCAGCTTTTAGCGGCTATGTCGAAACGCGGGTGCGATTCTGCCAAAAATGTTTACCCGACTATCTACCACCCAAAACCGTCGGCGTGATAATTGACGACGAATGGAGAACATTGAGAGGCTGGACATGGTATGATTCGCGTGGTTCTTGGACGATGAGAACGTTCGTTTCGCAGTTACCGATCTGCAATTCAAGGCTGCTTCGTACGCGAACGTCTAATCGACGATCGGTCCGGTAGGTACACGAGCAGTAGCGTATTTGACCGAACAACCGACAAAACTGAACAAACTCGGTTCGGAAATCTGCGGTACCCGAAGCGCGCGTGGCAGAGAGGATTGTCCTCGGCGAGAGGGAACGTAGGTGGCAATGATTATTATCGGTGGAACGATAATCACTCGCGTGTCAGGTGAATACATCGTAGAACGTAAACGTCAGATTCTCACGCACTCTTGCTTACGTCACGTTGGTCGGCGGGCGGGTATTATCCGGGGGTATCGTCCCGATGTAAATTATAGATAGCTTTCGCAAAGTCCCTCGTGTCCTTTGACTCGGTGTGAGATAGCGATTATGCTGATTGTTCGCCCGAAGAGGGAACATTCGGATCATCCAGGATGGAACGGGCCGGTAGAAGTGACCGATTCGCGTCTCGGCATTCCGTTCGCATAGTTTATGCGCGACAACGGGCACCGGACGACGAAGGAGACAACGAAGAGAGACACGCCAGATCGTTCCATTCGACTCGATGTCTGTAGAATTTCCGTGTGAACATACATTTTCCGCCCAGCGAGCCACGAAAGCATTCCGCACCTATTCTCGCGAATGATGATTTCGTAACGTGGTAATTTATTGCCGGTACGAGATAACGAGTGCGCGCTGGTCAGAGGCGTCGACGCGACGCTACGCGCTCCGAATCGCGTTAATCTCAATTTCTCAGAACCGCGGTGATCGTTTCAGGTCTGGGATTCTCATCGTGAAATTACACGGCTGGGGGCTCGCATCGAGAAACATCGCGCTCCCTCGAAAAAGTCACCACTTGACGAGGAGGATCCTTTTGGAAGAGAGTGACCCGAACGACGAGGCGAGAGCGGCGTTTCCAAAAACGCGTTGATACCGAAATTCCGATCGCGCCGACCAATCGAGCAGCGCGGTGGAGCGAATCGCGTCACGTTACAATTCGATAAACGAGTCGATAATATAATTTGCGGAGGTAGGAGGGAAATGCGGTTTCGTTTACAAATAGCCCTCCGTGTTTAATCTCACCGAGCACGTAATACCGGTACATCGAACGTATTTTCAAAGGAGTAAAAACAGCGAGAGGAGAGAAGTAACGCGGCGCGCGGTGGGAACTGGCGAGCAATAAGGAAAACATGCGGCAAAAGGAGGTAAATTAAATTTGCCCGATAATTTACGAGTACCGCGCTGAGGCGGGAGGCGGAGGTGGGGGTCGTTAAGTTTGAGTCAGGGGACAATAAATATTCGTTAATGGCTCGAACAATGTCGTGACTCTGAAAGCAAGTGAGATTTGCAAGCCAGCAAATCCTCTCGCGCGTCCGCGAGGAGGCTGCGCGGAAAAATATTCGATCAACGATAGATCGGCCGTAACGAATATTGGACCGGACTGCGAATACGTTTTTGTTGCTCCGCGCGTTGTTCCAACCCGGCTCCCATCGTTGCGGGATGGAATTAAAAAGTAACGCCCGAATTCGACAGTCTTCGAGTGCGAACGAATCTCCGAATAGGAAATACCTGCGAAGAGACCTTGGCCGTGAGTAAAGAGCGGTGAAGCATCGCGAGATACGCTCGTAGAGAGCTATAGCCGCGAACTGCGTTAGGGCGTTATAGCCTTCGCGAACGACTTTGAGAGACGATTGAATTCCTTCGTCGATGGTTCGTGAAAAATCTGGGAATAATTCTCAGACGATCTTTGAATATCGAAGATTTACAAGTTTCACCGTTGCGCCGTTTCACCGCCGCGTATCCCAACGTGATTCGGACAATATGTTATGAAAAGAGAGGGCTCGGGATTAATTGTGATAAACGAAAATTGTAGTTTCGGAAGAACTTCATGGGATGCTATGAATGGCCGAAAACATTGGGTCGATTCGTGGATAGATGATATTTGCGGGAGCGGTAGATTCAGGGTGGGCTTACGGGACAACGAATGGTGCCGCTGAAACGGCCCTCGGACAAACGGTATTAACGATCGCAAGGGTAAGGGAGCCTGCCACCCAACAGAAGCGTGGCACAAGACTTTGGAAATATTTCTCCTTTTGGGGTGATAATTACCCGAAGATGAATAATGCCTCCGCGAACGAGAAGATACGGCAAAGGGCTCGAGAGCGAGTAAACTTTCCGTTTCCAATGGTACGTTGGTTTGGCTCAGACCCGGGAAGTATTTATCGGGTCGAATGAAACTCCCGATCCCCCTCGCCGGTACCACCCGACCCACACGCGCATACATGTACGCTCGTACACTTTCTCTCTCATCGAGTTGCGTATTTTACAGCTTCAGCCTTGAAACTCGTATTACCGAATCATGCAACGCTATACGTACGACCATCTACAGCTTAACCGTGATACGGCGCCGTTGCATTGCGAGTAAACCTCGAGCGTTGGTGTCTATGGCGAGGAAGTAGTTTTCTACCATCCAAAAAGGTGGACTATGCCCGATGTGCGATCGTTCGAAAAAAAGAGCCCGTACGGATGGGCACCCGAGTGAACATACGTTATCGCTGCGCGACGCTTCTGATCCCGTGGTTCGCGCGGAAACTTGTGATTCTGAAAATTGCAATTAATATCGGAGATACGGAAGATCGTAATCATTGCCGTATGCTTTGTGCTCAGGCCGGACCACGTCCGGGAACGGTATTTCGCCGAAACATTAGCGAATGGTAGCGTCCGTGATCTATATGCAAGGGGCCGTATCTCGAGCGAATCATCTGTATCGATCACGGTCATTCATCATTTGGGCTCGTGATTTCGATCGCGGATAGTAATTACTTCGCGCCGGTATTGGATGCCATCGATTCATTAGAAGCAACATTTGAGAGATCGAGCGTCAGACTGATAAAATGGAGCGACCTTGATCGATGCCCTTCCCTATCGCGATTCGCGATAAAAGTGGGAGAAGAAACTTGCATACGGAGCTACGTATGTCTGTCGAATAGGCGGATGGAAGCGCGTTTGATGTTTTGGAAAGAGGTCGTTTCGTCAATGAAAAGTATCGAAGAGGTAGTTAGCACTCGTCATACCCGCGAATTCGTGGATTGATGCGAAGGCGATTGGTCCCCAAGGTTACAAGAACTTGTTGAGCGCGACACGAACAGCCGCACGACGCGAGGCTCCCCGCGACGTTGACCGGATACCGCGTGGATATCTGTTTTCACATCCGACGGAAAGATGAGACGTGGAGCGACGTTGCCGGGGGTTCCCTTGAAAACCCAAAAACTCGCGTCAGGCAGCGGATCTTCCTCTCGCCGCGGGGAACGTCGTTGTTCATCAGCTCCGTTTAACTAAATTGACGCGGAGCAACGGATCGTGATGTAACGAGTCGCTGAATTGGGAGCACTCTATTCGTACGAGGGATACCATATTTCGGGACTCCTGAAACAGCTGTTGTTAGATACGCCTACACGCGCGGACCGATGTGTCGTTAAGTGGAATACGCGTGTCTCCGTCCGCGAAGCATTCTTTCTCGCGTCATCCTCGATCCCCGCCACTCCCCCCCTGCTTCCTCTTTCCAAAGGCTCGTAAATGGCCGAACGCCTCTCGAAGCTCTCAAAGTTCCGCTCCGAGCTGTCGAGCGAACGAGAATTCTTTCGGGACGAATGGCTCCCGGATGGACGTCCATGGGATATTGCGCCTGGCGGCGAAACGACTTTTTTCCATCATTTTTTTCCTTCTCCTCTTCTCTTCTTCGCTTGCCCTCCTCTCCTTGATCTTCGCCCGGTAGGGGAAACAATCTTGGTGGTTTCCACAGCCGCAACCGATAGGGTTTTTGCTCTTCGCTGTCCTTCCTCTCCACCGAAAGTGTCCAGCTGGGCATCAATCGATCGGTGCTCGTGCTCCGCGAAGAACGAGCTTCCGATGAGAACGCGGCCTGCCCACCCGCGTCCCCCCTCCTCCCTATTATCTCGTCACGTTCGCGCCGGTTTTACACTATTTCGATGAACACTCGGAATCTGATGGTTCCGCCGACGGGAGATCGCGCGGGCAGACGAGAAGGTATGATTTCCAGTCGAACGAGCAGAAAAGACGCGTAGCGCTTCTGGGGTACGAGTGGCTATATATCTTCGTACGATTATCCAAGCTTCGCCGGCCAAAGGATTTTTCCTTCCCGGATCGCGCGAGCCCGAAGTTACGGGGCGAAGAGGGAAGACGGGTGGGGGTGAACGGGTGCATCCGCACATACGTGATCTCTAGACGTATTATATTATCCCCCATCCGTATGATACGTTACATAATAGTCGTACATGCATCAACGTCGCCGCGCGAATATACCCCAGTCGTATATCCCAGGTCATAGGCCATGACCTGTACCTGGTAATAAATTGGCAGCATATTGCCCGCGGAGGTGAACCGATGGACGTGCGAAAGGGGATTATTCGGTATAGTCGACGTCGAGGTGAAAGAGAAATCTCCAGAGCGGCATAGCAGCACGGTATAAAAGATAGGGAAAACTGGAAGAGAACGATATCCGATTTCCATAAATTATATTGCTCTCGCGTTGAGAAGAGACCACGCTGAAAACGTGAATAATGTCCAGGTTGTTTTCGCGAGCATCGGAAATAGCGTCATCGTTGCCGAACCGGTAGCGACCTCCAAGCGACTCGACGAACGGCACGAATCGAGAAGTCGCGAAATCCCGTCGCTCGTTTCGCATCGAACGCAACATTTTTCGACGCATTCGAATACGCGCAATCGACGAAGAACGAAATCCGTTCTAATCGCACCTCGGGCAGCGAGGATCGATAATCAAGTCCGTGCGTTCTAAAGCACGATGCACGCTGAAATTACTCGCGGGCACGAGGTTTCTTCGCGCGTGGAAGTCCTTCGCACCGGAAGGATCGAGGCGCAGCCAGAGCTGGTAGAGATTTACGACTGGTGTTCGCGGATCGCGCGAACCACAATCACGGCACGGTAATTGAATCAGGCAACGGGCGACCCCTCCGTGGTCACATCCGTTGTGGCGTTTGTTTCTCTTTCGCTACGGCTCGGTGACAATATTCAAATGATACGTATTCGACGATGATTCGCGCGGTATCAAGGGCCAGGCTTCGTCGACTGTTCGGGATGCCGGGATGAGGAGTCGCGCGCGGAGATCCGTCACGTCGTGCCGGGGATCACGCTCATCTCGAGCCTACTCGTACATCTGATCGCGAGTGTTCTTTAAGATTTCGGTTTTCACGTGCCCGGCTACTCTGGCAGTTTCGTCGGACGCGGAATGATATCGGGTACCGGCACGAGCGATATTACACGTTGGTTCGAAAGAGCACTCGACCGCACGGGTTCCTCTCCTCGGAGTACTCCGTGCGTCGAGGACCGCACCTGACCCTCCCGATCTTTTCGTCCATCTCCGCCGCGTCGGCGATAACGACGACGTTGAAGCGATCGAATCGTATCGCCGTACGTTCACCGCTATTCCTAGTGACTCCGTAGCGTGGATTCGAGGGCAGACGGGCAGGTAGGGTCTGAAAGAGAGATGAAGATCGCGCATGATCGCGGGGATGAGAAATCCGAGTCCTCGTCTCGGCATGGCGCGCTACTCGAGGTCTCTCGAGGTGAGCCTCCGCGCGAGGTTTACTCCTATTTTTCATAAACGATATCGGAATCTATCACGGAGGGAAAACGGTGAAAGAAGAAAATATCAAGGAGAAAAGAACCTCGATTATCGATAATGGGAGTGTACCGGCAACGGGATTTTTCGATGGAGGACGCGATTATTGATCCCGTTGAGAAGCACCGCGAAGGACGTGAAATCGTGAAATCTATGGACCGTCGTTTGAGAGATAGCTGAGAGATTGTCGATGCTTCATTGTTTTTCTCGTTCGGTTCCCAGTCACCCAGCTCTGGGCATATTTTTCATTCGGCAGCGTCGCGAAGCCAAGGATAGAACGAACGCGCCGAATATCGCCGAATCAAACACCGATCCCGCGCTCTCTCTCTCTCGCGCTCTCTCTCTTTCTCTCTTCGTTACCCCGATCACGATCGGTTGCATGTTTTCGGTAATCGCCTTCCATCTTTCAATGGTCTTCGATTCGGGTGAAAATCGTAGTATAGGTAGAATTCCGTGTGCTCGCGATCGACCGGAGCGGGAACGACTTTTCATTCGTGCAGGACAGCCGCTCGATGGCTGCAGTGCTCGCAGCGACGTTCGCTACAGCTGCCTCGTTACGGTGTACACGGTGTCTCGAGCAGCATAGGAGTGCGAATCGTTAGCCAGGTCATTATCTTACCGCTAATCGCATTAGCACGTTGGGGCGATGAGAGAGTATTCTCGATGCCGCTCTTGCGAGAGTCTCACCGTACTCGGGAGAACCTTTCATTCGAAGACCACCATCGACGAGGTGAGCGACCAAAAAATCAAATTTATTTTCAGAGACCGCACGTATGCACGGGGAAAGGGTAGCGAGGCAATCCAATATAAAAGCATCTCGCGTAAATAAGCTGCGGGTCGGAGCAGCAGCGTACTCGGTTCGTTGTTGCGCGTGACGTAACCGAGCGGGAAAAAACTATGTTCGGCGACTCTCGTCCCCGAGACCACCTCGAGCCTTGGATCATCTTGATAAGACGAGTACGTACTACGGACAATCTTTTCCCAAAACTGCCCCTCGGAACCGTATCCGACCTCCTTTGCGTGCTCGTTCCTGTCATTCGCCGCGGTATCGTCGTTCTTCGTTGACGGTAAGTCCCTCTCCAATTCCAGCGAATCGACAGCCGGAGGAAGTGCGAAACGGACGTTGAGAGGAAGCAGTAGTCCGCGAGTCGGTCGGTGAAAAATCTCGCCGTTAGGATTTTTCGCTCAGGATTTTCGAACGGTTCGCGTGTTGCGAATTTCCCGAGTTGATCGCAATGAAAATGCGGAATCTCGCGGAACGCGTATATCGAGGAGTGGCTGAGCGGAAGAAAAAGTATCCTTTCTCCCTTATAGAAATCCGTAAGAGGGAAAACTTGGGGTTGGCGAAACGGAGCAAGAAAGTAGGGCAGAGCTCAGGGATTCGACTTTTACGCGAACAAATCACCGCTCGTAAAATTTAGTAGTCGCGAACCTCGTTGCAGATGGCTCCGCGACGTCTTTTCAACGGCTCTGCGACAGCCCTGCCGGTCCCGGTATCAATTTTGCGAGGACTTTCGCGCCGCGCAGCCAAACTAACAGATACGTTTTTCAAAGCTCGAAGGGGAATAACGTCGGTAATAATTTAAAGACAAGGGATCGTTGAGCAGCCGAAGATTTCGAAGCATCGGAGCAATTGCAAAACCGTAGGGGAACTTCACCGCGTAGTAGAGTAGGTGGTACTCGGGGGTACCTTGGCAACAACATTGCGATCAAACACCCTCGTTCGAAGTGCTGGGACTACGAAAATTTATGGTCTCATCCGAGAGACCAGTTGTCCCCGCCCTCCCCGACGATCTGTTGCGTGCCATTGCTCGGAGGATCGTCAAAATTGCCAACTTCCCGCGTAAGCAAGAGAGACGATCGTTGCCTCGCAAAATGGCGATGATGAAACTTCCCTAGCTTTGCGCGAAGTCTGGAAACAGCTGTAATAATCGCATCTTTCACGTATCCACTTCGCGCAAGCAGCTGGAACGAGCACGAGAATACGGGGAACGTTTACGAGCATCGAAATACGATATCGTAAAGGCGCTCGCAGGACAAAGTGATCGCCGCTCGTCGCGAGTTTCGAGTTGTACGTTGCGTTGCATCGCGACAGCGCTGAGACCGTGTCTGGCTCATCGCGAGGTAATCACGAATCTCCGGAATAAAATGCTCCTCGCGATCGCGTATCGATCGCTGCAATCTAAAAACGAATCGCTGCGCGATCTACGAGCGAGGCGATCGCGAATCCACCCGAACGGTCGGCAAACAAAGCAGCAACGATAGTAGCCGACCATCGCGTTATACGCGTGAATACTGCTGACAGGTCGCGTTGCAGTATCCTCGATGAAAGCTTGACGATCCTCGGTCACGCTCGGAGCGCGATTATATCGTGAAAGCCGGGGAATTCGGAACGACGTTTCGGTATTTGGTACGCTGGTTTTTCATTTCATTGCGCGAAATAATATCGCTAACAGCGGGTGAGAACGAGCGTGGAAAATCCTTACGATCGGTTGAATCGCGTTAACGTCGTTAGCGGCTATAAACGATGGAAATTCAAAACGCGTTTGCGGAGGGTTGACGAGGCGATATGGTTGCGGTTCGCTGGTCGGCGGCATGAAAAACAATCACGCGTTTCGCGTCACGGTTCATTGCCTGTCGCGTCATTCGCAGCCGGCATCCGTATAAAGATGTGGAGTGAGTTTCCTCGATTATTACCAGTTTCCGTTTACGCGCGGTTGAGCCGAGCGAACAAGGGCTCCTCGGCGGCACCTCCCGCGGGAGTTGGAGCAATAAAGTACGATCATCGGGTTGGTCGGTTCGACGACTTACCTCTATGCCTGTTCGTCTGCTTGTCAAACATCAGCATTGCATCCTCGATCTGTAACAGAAAGCAGGTTTGATTTAACGAGCGAGAACCGCCGATGGACCGGGGAGGAGGAGCGAAGCACCGCGAATCGATCTACCTAATGGGGTAACGATAGCCCGCGAGGCACGCGGCTTCCACCACGGGGCTGAAGGGGGGAGGAGGGGTCTTCGGGTACGACGACCGTGCTGGGAGAGGAACGTCGGGAGATTTCGTCGCTTCGCGAGGTACAGCCGCGATCGAGTTTGCGAAGCGTTCGCTTCCGTGTCGCGGATGTCGTTGCATCGCCGTTCGAGAAGTCTATGGATAAATAAACGACGGGGAACGAGCGAGCGAAGGGACAAACGAGAAGTTCGCGTGGATGAATCGCGGTCGGGGCGGCCGGAGGAAAGGAAATGAAGCCGGCGGAGTAGCGAACGTCGAGGTGAGTGGGGGGTGGAGCGAGGGCGAGCGAAAGGATTTATGGGACAGCAGAAACAATAGGGATTACCTCGAGCTTCTCGTCCCTTGCTCGCCCTTGCTCGCGCGTCACACCCGCTTCTTTCGTTTCCCTGCACAAAACCCGTACTGCCACGTCGCGAACGAGAGTATTGGCTCCGTTCGCAAAATGGATCAGAGATATTGGGCATCCCCGCGACGGTCGATAGCGCGGGAAACGTGTCGGGAGTTCGATGCCGATGCTCGTCTTCGGCGGGCACATGCTCGTATTATACCTGTGACTCGCCGAAAAATTTAAAACGAACTTGTCTCTCGCGTCTGATAATTCCTCCGCGTTTACCGGGATGAAGTCCACGTTTCGGACAGATTCGGTCCCGGGTTCGCGAGGTACGCGATTGAACATAATCGCGAGATCCGCGAGTCCAGGAAGGCTACAGCCCGGGGTTGGGGAGAAAAGAGACCGTTGGCGCGATCGGGCGATGGAACCGGGCGCGTCGATCGCCCTGAGATCTCTCCTCCGGCTGAAAATCGCCCCCCGAGTCTTCTCGTTCGTCTCGGAAAGGGAGTTGAGCTCGCCGCGTTTTTCGAACGTAATTTTCAGATACGAATGAAGAGCAAATTTGTCAACGACGGTGCCTTCGTTCTCCCCCGGTCGCGCGGAACGCCGGTACCGCCCCGACGTCTTTTCCGTTTCTTCGGGCTCGAGGCAAGAGCCGTTTGTTTGAATATCGTTAGACGCTCTTCGCACAAAGATGTAAACAAACAACTCGATTCGGAAGAACAGTAAAACGTGGAAGTGAAAGGTTTACAGGAGACTAACTCGACTTCGTACGCCTCGCTCTCGAGTCTTCGCGATTCCGGCGGAATTGGACGGAACAGAGCGGAGGACCGAACATCATTAGGCGTTCGCACGGTCGCCGTGCTGCGTCACGCACCGTCGATGCTCGCTGATCAAAAGATCAAAACGCTGCCCGTTCGAATGGCATATTTTTTCGCTACCGAGACGAGCTTTTTCATACCTGTACCTCCGGAATGGAGAGATTATGGTCGAACGGAGAGGAAAAAGAATTCTCGACGAGGCAGGGCGATTTCGGTTCGACGTCGCGTCTGAGATTACTTCCGTCGAAAAAATATGCTCTTCTCGCGCGCGTCGCGACGGGGGCAAACGAGATACTCCCGCTTTGATTTCACGCCAGAAGATATTTCAGCAATGCCGTAACAAAGGGATGATGTAAGGAATAATGAAAGGACGCGAAGTGTCGACGTTATCTCGCGTCAAGGGTCGTCAAAGCCGGTGCGAGTTTTTATTTTTATTTTCCCCAACTGTCTTTTTTTTTTTTTATTCCATTCGCCGTTGCGTTCGTCGCGTCCCTCGGATCCGTCTATCCGTGCCCACCCGTCCATGCGGTAGGGAAGAATTAATCCGAGCGCGTTCTCCCTCCCGTACTTTCCACTCCGGCCTCCCTGTCAACCCCTCTTCAAGCAAAAATATCCCGGGTATCGTCGTAAATCGTTCTCATTCAGCGAAACGTCGCGCGTCCGCGATACGTAGTCCGACGAAAGAGCGGACCGCCGGCTGGTCCGCCGCTCGTTGTTTGTCCATTTTGAAAATTAGTTTGCGTCGTCGAAGGAAGAATGGAAGGTCTTCGCGAAGTACGAACAACGCTGCTCCGCGGGGTATCAGAGGGGTGGCAATCTACTGCTCCGTCCGCAGAGAGCTGTAACGCGACTGGAATCGAAGTTGTAATAAGGTCTCGCGCCTCACCCGCTCATCGCACCAACTGCTCCCACGGGACTTCGAGCCAAGGTAGTAGGTACATGCCTCGGTTTACCAACCGAGCGACGCTACCTTTCCCTCGTTTTCGGCCTGATCGCGGACGCTACTCGAACGCGGCCCTCGCGATAGCCCCGACAATTTACCTGGCGCTACGACGATCTTTGCGAGCTCGATGATACTCCGCGGTAATCGTTCGCTGGAAATCGCGACAGCATTCGGTGGCGTTGAATCGAGCTGCGGCGCGAGGTCTACGCGGCCCGGTTTCGTCTTGGTGATCATCGCGGTGTGCCTTCTTCAACGACGAGGATTTCACCGTTGCGACGATGTATCGCGGGCTAGGAATCCGTATCCTTCGAAACGCTTCGATATCGATGGATGACGAACATAGCCCGCAGTTGGGCGATGAGTTGGAATGAGGAGAGATGACGGGGGATAAATCGAGTTTCCCGCAAGGCGCCGTATCGCGGGACAAGGATATAAAGAATAGTAAAAAAAGTACGGAGTCACGAGGATATGGGTCGACCTCGAAGGGCTGAGAAAACTCGATCGCCCTTAACCCACGTAACTCGAGCCATCTTTGCCCTCGGTTCTCCTTCCTTCCTTCCTTCCTTTCTTCTTTCCTTCCTTCCTCCCCTCCGTCGCGAGGCTTTCGCGGTATCTCTCGTTTCTATGCCGTCGCTAGAGCGATTTTCTGCCGCCACTTTCGTGGAAAATAATTCGGCGCGGCATCGATACGATGGATAAGCTTCATCCGCCCGCGAGACAAATTACGGACGTGGCACGGATAAACAAACAGTATCGCAATCAACGGAACGAATCATCCTTCGTCCTTTATCAAGGATTCGGGTTTCCACGGAAAGTTACGAAAAGGAGTCCTCGAATCGCAGCCGCGGTGCCACCCTGATCGCGATAGCCCAGCAGAGGCCGCGACGAGTGGTGTAGCGTATCGTAATAGACCGTTCGCCGAAAAGCCGAAAGCACGAACCAGGAAACGTCCGAGAAACTTCTGCATGCCTCGCGATGAACGGGAAAACGATCGGATAACGCGACTGGTTAATTTCATTGGACTTCGCTGCCCCGGCCTTCTCCTAATCTCGAAATACCATCGAGACCCGGCTCAACGTCATAGCAATTTAGTCGAAAACCCGTAGGTTCATGCAGATCCGACTCGATAAATTTACGAAACTCCAATCTCCCTTTCGCAACCGTCCCTACGCTACACTCTTTCCGCATCTCGTCCGTTGGGAAGTAAAAAAGCCCCTCGCACGCCCCTTCGCGCGCAGCTTTCCCTTGTTGTATAGATTTAGTGCGAAGGGCTCGGTGTATTAAATCCATTTCATCCAATGGTTACTCTGCCTTCCCTACATTCCACGTTTAGCGGAGCCAATTCCACGCTTTCACGCTCAGGCTTCTCATCGCCGCTGCTTTCATCGGGACCACGACCGTTTTCCTTTCCGAAGCCGAAAAGGACTCGAAATGTCGGAGTGTTCCGCGGAGAGATGGCGTATTTCACCTCCGATGTTGCCTCGCGCAAGTTCGCCCTTATCGAAACAACTGCAAGAATACGACGATGAGATTCGCCGCTCACCTCTCGCGACGAGTCGCTTCTTCCAACTCGAGCTTTCAACTAACTCGTTGAGATCTGTAGTTTGCCTTCCCGTTCGAGTCACCGCGGGAGTGATTACATTTCACAATCCTGCAGCAACGTGCTCGAAGTTTCGATATAGATCTTTCCAACGACTTCGGCCAAACGAGCTTTTTCGAAGCTGCTCGAACCCCGTTCAAGTAGCGAAATCGAACGAAATTCTCGACTGGCCGTGACCTAAGATCTAGCCTGGACGATGCGACGTGGCCGCGTGGCCATCATTTAGCAGGATCGGGTAGGTCGCGATTTGTCCGTGAATTTTCGTCCGAAATGGGAACTACCTTTCGTGGGGTTAGAGTAGAGCGTGGTAAACATTTTTCATCGGACGCGTTTGTCTGCCGAGACTGTTCGCGAATCACTCCGTTTTTCCTCGGGGCTTCTCTCAACCCTTATTCGCCTCGAGCGAGAAATCCCAGTTCCTACGTACTAAAATTCGCTTGTTCTGATTTCATCCCGGCCAACGCGGCGTCTCGTTTAACATCCCGTTAACGGAAAACTCCGAGCGAATCTGGCCACCTGCTTATCCACATCCAATGATCTGTCGGAGAGAAGGACCAGACGGGTACCTCTATCTCTCGTGCTTCGAAATAAATAATGCAATTTCACCTCTGCCAAGAATCAAATGCAATATCAGGTCAGCCGCGTAACCCCCTCGCTGTATTTTCTTTCTCGTTTGTATCGATTTTCCTACTAGAGGGCTCCGCGGCTCTTCGGCGTTCCTCAAACTGACCCGAAAATATAATTGCAAATCTTTCGGCGTTGTCTAATTGGGCTTGAAAATTATTACAACTTCGACTCGCTCCTGCACTACCGTTATAGCTACAGCGAACGAATGACCGAGCGATCAGCTTACTTGTTTCTACATTCCGGAAATCGTCACGATAGGAACGCAATACATACGTGTCGCGATGCGTAATATTTCGCAATTGCGTAACTATTGGATTATCGGCGGTGGTATGTAGGAAGTGATAGCTCGTTCTTCCCGACATCACTGTCATCGCGCCTCTATTACCATCTCTCACGCGATCTTCATCACGACTTTCGTCGTCGCGCGCTCTTTCGGCCTGCGCGGCGACATTTTGTTGTCGAAAAATGCTCCTCAAAAATTTCTCAGCGATGGGAGCAGACTTCAGGCGGGCTGATCCGCGACGGTGTATCGTCCTCGTTTTTCGCTACGGTCGTAGCTCGTGTATCACCGCTGCGACAGTTTGGCGAGTACATTTCACGGAAATCAGCTGCGAAGAAGCGTAACGTTCCAACGAACGCGAATATCTCGTCCGTTGTTTCTCGATGCCACGGATGCTGCTGGCCTACGAGCATGCTACCGGACCTCGCGTTCGTCGTCGTCGTCGTCGCGATCCGAAACTCGACGAAATTAGTTCGAGCGTCGAAATGGAATCTTTGAACGGAAATTGGATGATTTTTTCCCCTGTTTGCATTTAGTCGCGAAATCCGAGAGCTTTTTCACCGCTCGCGCGCTTCTTTCTCCGAGGAGAATAATTCGATGGAGGCAAAGGAACCGGAGCGTCGCGGAGATAACGACTCGGGAACAGCTTTCACTCGAACGAGTGACGTTGAACCAATAATCCTTTTATTTGCAGGCACGGAAACCTCTTTATCATGGAGCGTGGCTTGTCTCGATGTTACCCCCTGGAGACGAGGAGGAAACGGGCTCGAGACGGGAGACGAGCCCGAGGATGGCGACAGTGAAAAAAGAGGCACGGCGCTCGCGAGGAAATTCGATATTTTGCGCGAACCAGCGATCGAAACGGCGATAATCGATCTCCGGATAGAAACGTGGGCGAGGTTGTTTCGCGAGGGTTCGTAGCGATCGGGGACCAAACGTGGACGAGAGCCCGTCGCGGTACTCTTCCCGCGACGCGGAAAAGTCGTTTGATTCCATTTTCAGCCGCGACGAGCATCGACGAGAGCAGCTTCGAGCAGTCGGCGGAGAAAGCGATTTGTCTAAGATGTTCCGGAGGACGGAGGAAGAGTCGCGACGTAAAAGACGAGCAAATCGACGTCGTAGCACTTTTGAAATCCTTACGCGCTCGTCGCTTAGGACTTCATCGAGAAGGTACGCGAGGCAGAACCGTACCAGGAAGGGGAGCCCCCGACCACACTCCGCGCACCACCCCGGAAGCGGGGGCCGAGACGACGACCGAGCGGAGAACATGACGCATGGCTGTTCTTTGTGGTAATGGCTTTCAGATACGAGAATATCTCAGCGAGACTCTCGAAACGGATAGTAGACTTCCCAAGTCTTGTTTATGACCGGATCGGCACCTCCGTTTTTCCTATTTTCTACTTATTTCCGTACTTCTCGACTCACCCGTCTACCGCTTCGATTCTCCCCGTCGCACTTATCTCGCCGGACACTTGACACGCTATTATTTCCCCTCGTACAAAATAATCCGCGAACCGTTCCTATCTCGCGTCTCCGGTTCTCTCTTCCCTCGTGACCGACGAAGAAACGGACGCGAGGAGAACATCGCGACGAACGCGCTCCGCGGCTCTAGGATGATGATCCACGAGTCATCGAGTCCATCTACGCGCTGCTCTCGGCGATAAATGGAAATTTGCTCGAAAACTGCGAGCAACTGCTAACGATCCGCGGCCCTCGAGGCAAATTTATGGCAAAACAATGAAAGAAACGGCGCTCGAATTTATATCGAGGAATTGCTTCGGCCCCTCGTCGAGAGATTTTCTCTTTGCCAAGTAAAATATTGACTCCAACGAGCCCGGTCGTTCTTGAAAAGCCCCGTACGCTGACGCGCCGTGCCCACATCTGCTCTCTTTCTCTTTTCTGTCCTCTCTCCTCTATCCTTTCGTTACATTTATACTCAGCCCGCGGCCTGGTAGACCAGTAATTAAAATCACACCGTCGGAGAAGGCTGCCCCCGGACGTGTTACCGGAATGCAGCCAAGATAAATATTTCCAGCCAAGAGTCTCTTTCCTGCTCGGATAATCATCGCGGACACGTGCGCGTACGAACGTACAATAGCAGACACGCGCGAATTCGGGGATGCCAGCTCGAAGCCGATGGTTTTTCGCCCAATCGCCGTCGAATCGGACGGACGTTCGGAGGCCGGAGGCGAGAGCTTCGACGTAATTCGAAGCGGATCAAAGTTTTCGGAGATGGATTTGGCGACGGAGAGCTGTCCACGCGCACGCGAGGAGGCCCCGCGATATTAAATTTGCATATGTCTCGAGAGGTGGTAGTTGTCACCGCTGTCAGCCAACTCTACGGAGCGACCTTCTCCCCTGCTGTAAGAATTTTAATATCAAAAAATCTAATAAGGTTACGTTTGATATCTCCCAGATACATACGCGTAATATTAAATTCCGGGGAACTGCCGCACAAATTTGTCTGTTTTTTTGCTTGCGACAGCGAAGAACGAAAAAGACAGTGACGTAAAGCCCCTTTCTCGGCTCGCCGACATTCGCGAAGTGAATCGTTCGCGCAAACCTGGCGTTCTCCGGCGTTCGAGCTGCCGGGCAACCGCTCTGGTTACCGCGAAACCGCGTGGTACTCGAAGAAAATTCAGCGTCATCGATTTACCGGTGGAACAACCGAGAGTGATCTTGCAGGAGCGGATCAACGCTGTCGGTGTGAGAGAGACGCAGGGGGAGGGGGGGAGCGAGAGGATTGCTCCGAGACGAGGGGATCAGCCAACCAGCTGGCAGACGGCGGAGGTAAATTGTCGGTATTTACCGACGATCGAAGTTATTTATGGAAGACAAACGGGAAGAAGGTTGCCCCCCTATTCCATGGTCGTTCCTCGTGACGTCGTACCTGGTACGCGTTTTGCCCCGTTCTGTGATTTTCCCTCTATTTCGCCTCTCCGATTCGACTTCTACGTCACCGACGCGGACTTCCACGACGTACCGCGACCCAGTGTTTTGTCGTTCTTATATTCGGGGACGATATCGCCGATCGGCACGAGAAAGGGGGCGGTTGCAGGGTAGCGAGGTAGCAGAGCTGCAGAGTATCAGAGCGGGGAGCCGGTCGGCGGAGAGCCAGACGGAGGGACTGTAGCCCGCTGTAGCTGTAACTTATTGGATATTGTTTTCCGATTCGGAGCCCGGGTCTTGATGCGAAGGTAATGACCATTTGACATGACGGCCGATACCGAATCGCTTTACGATTACTACGACCCCCGTCCCGCCGAATACAAACGAACGAGGATGATAAATTCACGAAGCGTTCCAAGGCGACTATCGAATCACCGGTCGTATCAATCGTTTCTTTTCGTGAAAGTACCGCGACAATCGAAAAACTCGCTGGCCGCGAGTCCCCGGTGTTCGCGACAAGACTCGACCGAATTTCTACCCCCCGACCAGGCGTCGGAATTTCAGCTCGGCTCTGGATCGCGCGGGCCACGAAGCGAAACGCGTATTATCATCGGGTAGGATGCGAGATGTACGAGCGAAAGATGCCACCGACGTCGCATCGTTGCAAATTGAGCGACAAGCGGGGATGAACGCGTCACGTTTCGAGGGTGACGCCGTCGGAGTGAGACGTTCGGACATCAGCGCCAAAGCTGTTTAGCCATTGAGTAAAAGCGGAGGTAATAGCATTAAGAAACCCTGGAAGGATCGGTGGGGTGCGGCAACCTCCTAACTGTCACCCCCTTAGTTAACCCGTTCGCCCTTCCGCTGTCCACCGCGACTGTCGACCCTGTCATCCGCCGTTGGCTTACTCTAACCAGATCCGACGCTCTCTTTTTCAACCTCGATCCTCGATCCCGATCGAATCGCGCTCGCGCAACGGGCATCTCTCGCCCCGGTTCGGCCTGCAACGCTGCTGCGAGTTTCCGCGATGATTTATTCCCGAGCTCCTCGGGAAAAGACAAAGGGCGCGGGGCGGGCGTGGCGGAGGTGGCACGAACGCGGAGAGGAGCGGAGCGGAGCAAAGACCGGATTCAAAGTAGGCGATAGCTCGAGCGAGTGGCAAACGGTTGAAGAATAAGCTGCGAAAAGCGCGGACCCGAGGGAACTGTACAGCTAGGAATTTGGCTCAGCTCAGCAGCTCGTAAATTCAGGTTATGTGCCACCACCTCGCCTCGCCAGCCACGCCGTTTATCCTTGAAGATAGTCGCGCGCGTCTTTAAGGAGAAAAGGTGAAGTCGCGTGAATTATCGTCGTTACAGATGTGCTCTTGGAATGCGCGCACGTCCCGCGTCGCTCCTACGCTCCAAGGTTATCTGCAGACGTGTAAGATGATTGTCGCTACATTTCACCGGAAACAAACGAAAGGACGAAGGGGAAAAAGTGGACCGGATTCCTTTCCCGCGAGATTCCAACGGTCGGGACCGCGGGCGCGACGTTTGGATGAAATTCGGCGGAGGTCGAGGAGGTCCCCGCGTAGCCGTCCGTAGATGAATCCAGTTTGGGAATCGACTCAACCCCGGGAATACAAACCGTGCGCGTCTTCCGCGGATACTCCGCGAGAACGGATATTCGTTCGCGCAAGCAATTCGTCTCGTCGCGCGTTATCCCGTTTCGGTTCTCTGTTTTGCATCGTTCTCTCTCCGGTTCCTCGTTTTCCTAGCGTTCCTCGATGCTTCTTTGGTCGGTCACTTCGCTGGCTCGCCCGCGCAAGCCTTTACGGCATTCCAAACTTGATCATCCTCGTTTTCTTCTCTCCGCTCGTCTTTCCTCTCCGTCGCTCGCGGAACGAAGGAGGTGCTCCGCGAAACGAAAATCCGGCAATACTTCCGCGGGACACTCGACTCCGAAGGTGGAGGGTGGACGGGCAGAAGCGTTGGATCGGGATGGACCGCGACCTTGAACGGTGTAGGTGGTTTTCGTAGGTACCTACGAGCCTAATCACGCCGGCCAACAATCGATATACGCTCCAGCTGGTACCGAGGGACAGTGGGAGAAGTGTTATCGGAACGGGAGCAGGCGAGGATAGCAGGGGTCGTTGGCAATATCGAAGCGAACGCCAGTGATACGGTCGATAAATCGTTCCATCTTTCCGGGTTGCGTCGCACGGAATTTACCGAGTGCGGGTTCAAATTTTCATAAGTTATCTTCTCGTATTCGAATTCGCGTGCCGCGTCACCGGCTCTAATATTTCCAAACGCGACCGGGGTTGGAAATTCGTGGCGACAAATACGAATACGAAACTTAAGCCTGGTCGTCTGGACTCCCGCGTCAACCCTCGTTCGGTCGGCGTCCGTCTTTCGGTGCGCAACAGTTCCGAGCTCCCATTTTTCTCGATGAAAGTTGGAAGTTCGAGGAGCCGTGAACGCGCGATACAGCGAGCGCGCATCGGACGTGGACCGGATCCGAGGAGAGACGGAGAACGGTAGAAACACGGCGATCCTCGTACGACTTGCTCCTTGGCTCGGGAAGGATACGAGAAGTTCGAGTCCAAGTCCGGAGACGGAAGGTGACGACGACGACGACGACGACGACGACGACGCCAACGACGCCGACGGCTGGGGTCGAGGGAGGATGGAACGAGCGAGAGAAACGAGTGGGAACGAAAGGGAAGTATCCTATTGGCTGATTGGAAGACAAACAGTAGTCGAAGTACTCGGCGCAACGGCACAACGGAACGGCAGCACCGAGGAGCAGCAGACAGGATGGGCCAGCAGAAGCGGAGCGAAGACTAACTTGCCGCGCAAACTTCAGCAATCTTTTTAATTGTATTGCGCGTCGGTGATAGAAAAGTTCCATCCTTACTTACCGCTACTCCGCCACTTTTCTCGGATTCTTCTTCGCTCAGTTCTTACTTGTTACCAGCCGAACCGAAAGTAAATACGGCTACGAACAATATCTAGTTAATTCTCCGAGTGTACCTACCACCGTAATGTAGTTTCCGACGCTCACCCCCTGCCAGCGACACCGACGAGGAAAAAAGGCGACATCTCGATCGGCGTAACGCGCCACCACGTCTGACCAACTAGCGAGACTCCCCCGACGCTCGTTCCTCGTTTTCGGGGATAACTTTCGACGAGGAATCGCGTCACCGCGATGCGAGGAGGCGAATCGACGCCGAACGCATCGCTTCCCGGCCGAGCTACCGAACCGTAATCGCGGCGATGAAAATTCGGTCTTGAAATTTTAGCTCCGCTGGGCCGTCGAAACGCCTTCGGTGATAAATTACGCGGCAATTACTATTTGATACCGACGCTCCCATCCGACGGCTGTTGGCCACCGCGAAACCCCTCGGCAACCGCTCTCCACCTTCGACCCCGTAGTCCCACCTCGTCGGAGCGAAGTCCTCGTCCATTCCGCGACGACCCCCCTTCCCCCCCCCCCCCCGTGCCCTACAATTACGTCATCCAATTTATCCACTTAGGAAACTTCACCCCGCGGCCAGACGTCCCGATACCGGGAGATTCGCGGTGCGTTGAATAGTTTAGACAGTTTCAACTAGCCTCGCCGGCGATCAATACCCGCTACCTACCCCAACGCGGTTCGACGTCCACTTGCCAATTCTCCATCAGGTGTAATTTCACGGCAATCATTTGCCGTCGCACGGATAGTGTTCTCGTCGCGAAAACGCTCGTAACACCGCGGGACTTTCTTTCTCGGTTCGGGCGAATAATTCCGAAGTTTCGCGATACGATCT
Organism: Arge pagana; assembly: GCA_963969455.1. NCBI lineage: Eukaryota > Metazoa > Arthropoda > Insecta > Hymenoptera > Argidae > Arge > Arge pagana. The sequence goes on along the minus strand of OZ018312.1, from coordinate 24,706,387 downwards.
CTTCCAAAATCAGAACGGACAGCAAACAGCGCGTATCTCCACTTTCCCGATACGCGCGATATTACCCATAGCATGCGGCGGATCGATGCGAACGAATGTTCAACGGAAACGAGGTTTACGAATATGATTTTCGCATCCGTAGTTTGCCGCGCGAATCGTGCCCCGCCGAGGGATGGAACGGACTTGTACGGGAAACCGAGAGGAGACGACGTAGCGAGGCGAGGGAGATACAAACCGAACGGTGGGAGAGACGAGAGAGGAAAATTAGAGCGAAAAATACAATAAATCCGCGAATTCGAGGTAGTAAAACAAGGAGATAATGGGGGAATCGGAAGATTATACGAAGTAAGAAGAATCTTCAGGGGCCACTCTCGCGTTCTTATACTCTTGTATCTCTCTCTCTCTCTCTCTCTCTCTCTCTCTCTCTCTCCACGGATACGCGCAGCCTTTGTACGCCCCATTGTACGGTAGCACGGTGGTGGAGAACGTTCCCCCGCAGCGTCGTTCCCGCGGTGCCACTTCTTTATTCTTGTAATTCACCCAATTTCGGAGATTCCTCGTCTCCGCATAACAAAAAACCGGGGACGAATCCGCGTCATCCCTCCGCGATCCCCCCTTCCGCCTCCGACTCCTCTGTATATCTCCTTGATTCCCGAGGCGTACGCCTCCGCTTTCGCTCTCTCGTCGAATTACGCCGCACCGGGTCACCGAAGTATTGGCCCGGTCACGGCCTCGTGGCCGACGGACACGCCGCCCAGGAGGACTCTCGAGATTGCGCGGCGCGTCGAGGGTCTTTGCACTCGACGAGTATTCAACCACCTGTGCGTTATGAATTTCAACGGGGCTTCGAGCACCCACATCGAGTCGGGAGTGACAAAAACGCCGCTTTCTTTCGCGTTGTACGCGGGGGGAGGAATCGTCGAGGGGGGGTCGCGGAGAAGGGGAGAAGGGCAGCCGTTGCGGGTCGACCGAAACGAGAGGCTCGAAATAAAAATATTAATTTGAATGGAGAACGAAGAAGTGGAAAAGAGAAGAAAACTGGCTCCGCTTCGCGCGCGTTCGACGAACGGAGAACGACGAGGATCGTTGCCGAGGTTTTCGTATCTTCGAGGTCGCGGACACGGATTGGTCCATCGATTTATTCGAGGATTACGAAACTCGAACCGATTCTTCTCTGCGTCTAACGTTGCCACGAATCACCGGTCGTTCCTGTTGTTTCGACCACAAGCTACTTGGTAAGCGCAGTAACCGTGAAGCTACACCGCAACAGCGCGCAAACAACACTCGAGCGGTCCGCATTCGTGATACGACGCAACTTTTTGGCCATTGCGTTCGGGAAAGATGCCACGAGAACTGCAGCTTTCGTTCTTTACGACCGAATATCCTCCTCTTCCCGCAACATTTTTACCGTTAGTCATTTCGATCGTTTGGCAAATTGAAAAGAAAGAAACGGGACGGTAGCGCTATCCGTACGCGCTTACCCCGAATCGTTGAGATGTCCTCGAACTTCGGGGTAATTCGTTGGCGGAGAATATATTTCGGTAAGAATTCCGAATCAAATTGAAATTACCAGAGTCGGAGCGAAACACGCGTACGCGTATGACGGCGCGGTGGCAGCCCGAGGTCTTCGGATCCCTCGATGAAGAATTTACGTAACTTTGGGAGCGCGGCGCGTCTTCTTCTTCCGTTCGGGTTTTTGTTCTTTCGGCAGATCCCATCGAGGAAGCCTTTCAGGAAGGCGGCGAGAGGTCGAACGTTGTTTTGTCAAGGCAGTGCGAGGTGCACTACAAAAATACAGTTTCCGGGAAGGGAAACGAATTTTCTGTTGGACCGAGTCGGAGAAGACGAGCTCGAACGGAACAGGGTTCGCTCGAAAAATATTTTGCCGAAAGAGCCTGGGAGCAGAGCGTTTCGAGCATCCAGTCGTTCGTCGATCGAAATATCGGATGGGGTGCGAGGGAATGGATCGCCGACGCCGGAGACGGACGATTGTCGGGCAAGAAGAAGTGGCGTAAGAGGTACGCAGAGGGATGCAGCGTTGTCGCGACAAAGATGTCCCCGGATCGTGATAACGGATCGCGAACGAGGCGACTCGCGACGAGACGGGGTCGAGGAAGATAGCTTCGATGGTCGGGGACTACGGCGGCAGTCGGTTCGCGTCGTCAACGGGAACGAAAACGCAAGCGTCGGAACGTCGAATCAGGGCAACTTATCGCAACCATCGGGCACACGAGCCCCACCGGCCAGTCGATAGACCAACCCGTCGGCTACGATAAATAATGCGCGGGAGGCGGACGATGGGACGAGGGCGAGGAGAGAAGAAATTCGACGCGAATGTCGATGATCGAGAAACGACCGTAGTAGCCTCCGGAGGGAGAAGGCGATCCAATTACGAAATGTCATTCTTCGACGGAAACGATATACGATTCGACCTGCTGCACCCGACTCGTAGTTGTCGACAGCTCTTTACCGGAAGACGAACTACGGGCAAAGTTTGCCGGACGCACGAAAATTCCGAACGAATATTTCTGGCCGCTCGTATTTTTCTACGTCCCGTGGAAAAACTGGGGAGACGGGGTTGGTAGAAAGACGTTACGCGGCGTACTCGCCCTCGACTAAGCCCACCACCGCGACCCACCGCGACGATTCCGAGCCTGAGGCTATTTTCCATCGCTTCGGAGGTACGTTTTTCCTTATTGTATTTTCACTCCACTTACCGATGCAGTAGCAGAAGCAACAGTACCGAGAAAATTAACTTTGCTTACCTGGAACAAGAGGAAAAAATCGATCGTCAGTACAATTTGCGTTCCTTGGTCGCTGCCTCGATTTTTTTCCTTTCATTTTTTCCCTCGACTCGCGAATGTTCCAAATCGATATTCGAGTTCCCGCGACTTCGTGCCAGGGCTATAGGAGTTGGTAAAGCTGAGGGATGGTAGATGCCGAGTGTCGAACGGTAACGTTTCTATGCTCCGCGGAACGCCATGTCGCGTGTCGTACGCGTATTACGCGGACTTTGGAAAGCAAAAAAAAAAAAGAAAAAATAGGACAACGACTCCGATCCGTCATTTTCCGGAGGAGAAATTTATTCGGCAAAAGGGAGCAGAGGCAGCACGGGTATCCATTTCGCGTGAAATCACGAACGTCGGAATACACCGCCTCTGGAAGCCAACGACGTCGAGAGTCGCGGCGATAGCAACGAAAATAGAGGACTCGGACGTCGCTGAACGAAGAATCGCGAATCGATGGATCGGGCATCGTGGCGCCGCGGCGCGGAAAGCGGCGTGACAAAGGAACCGTGACGTTCCGCCTCGTCGTGAATTTCCGAAATCGGAAACGAGCTCGCGACAAGGACGAGTGGTCGTTCCGAAAACGGGAGTCGATAGGAATCGCTGGACCGGAGCAGGCGGAACATCTTTGGCGCAACACTGTCGCTAATTACACGATCGACCATGACGGAAAAGCGGTTACATGCGAGGCGACAGCCAAGCCTAACGCATCCGCGCGACCCGGAGGACGCTCGCGTGTCCGAAAACGCGGTGCGGTTCCGCGAGGTACCGCGCGTTTTCCGCTCCGGCTCCACTTTCCATAGCTGGCGCGTATTTCGGAACGGTGGATACGTCGCTCGCAGCGCATAGGTGAGCCGAGAAACGCGGCTAATGGACCAGACGTTCGATGGTCGAGGCTCGTTGTTCTCCGCTGTTTTAACATCCCGATACCAGCGATGTTTCGCGGCGAGCCACCAACGCGGATCGCGCCCTACCTCCCTCAAAAATGTCATCACTTTCGGCGTCGTTGTTATAAAATTATATCGATTAATTAGCGCCACATCCACTCTCCCCGTGGGATCGGGGACGAGGACCGACCCTCGCGTCTCCTCCTCTTCTTCTTTAAACGACCCCTCGATCGTCGTCGAGTAATGAAATATTACCTCGTCTTTATACAAATTATTATTTTTCACCCTCAACGGTATCACAAAGAGCGTAGAGGACAGGCGACCGCCCGTCGTACTTTCGGGCATTCGAGCCCGCCGCAGCATCGCGCTTGTTGTTTGGGATTTTGTTATCGATATTTTTCTTCTCCCGCTTCTTTTTTTCCGCGGCGACAAACATTTTTCATTTTTCCATCGCGCAGTCCCGATTATTTGCCACGCGCGACGAAAATATTCCAGCCAGCCCGCAAATACGAATCTTTGATCGACCTTGACGAATTTATTTTCAGTTTTTCAGCTTCGGAGATGGAGGAAATCATCGATCGGAAGTAAAACTTGATGAAAAATTTCGTGACAACGATGGGTAGCTGGTCGGTATTACGGTATTATCATCCGCCATCGCCTTTCCATTGACCGGCGTCGCGATAGAAAAATGCGAGTCACCGTTGAACCGTTTTGGAATATATTGCAAGATCACCGAAACATCGTTCGTTGGTTTGTCAGAGTCGTTAAAGTTTCCATTTCGCGTCCTTGTCGCATCTTCTAGTATTCGTTCTCTCGTTTTCTTTGTTTCTCGTTCTTTTGGTCCCGGAGGTGAATAGAAATTTTTCACCTTCTAGGACGACGATTCTCGCGGTCGCGTAGCCGATGAATCGTCGATGCACGAGAGCAGGCGTGAATATCGAGCAAAAATATCCGAATTTTCGGCGCTGTGTTCGAAAAATGTGCGCGCGAAGAATTCCGAGGGCGCGGGCAAACGTTGGTAAATTGATCGGAAAAATGCGAGGGTTAACGCGTATCGGGCAAATCGAGAGCGTGAAAAAATGAAAAACAGGATAGGAGAGGGAGGCAGCAGCGGGTGGGGAGGGGGTGGGAGGAGCGGGGGGTTGCAAATGAACGTTTGGAAATGTAAACAAAAATGGAAAAGATCGGAGGCGACGGGGCGGGGGAACGTATCGCGTTACTCCCAATTTCTATTGGACCAGTCAGCCGACCGAACTAATTTTGCCAACAACCGCTCCGGGGGCGAAATGGAATGAAACCGCGAGTCCTCCGGCGGGAGTACACGCTTTCGTATTTTATTTCCCTTTTCCATCCCATTTTCCCGCCCTTCGCGTATCCGCGGACTCTCGGTGCGCCGAGGCCGATCGCGAATGACAGTAGATTCCGGAAAAAACTGCTCCCAAAACTCTCTGGAACATCGTCCAATTTTCATATTTCATCACTTTGTTATCATTATTTGTCCTACTACCTGTTTCCCCGCGACGTGTTTTCGCTCCCCGAGCCTGCTTCTTTCTCCCGCGTTCGCGGCTTCGCGCGCTCGATTTCATCGGGGATGAATACCGTCGCGAATCCGACCGACGGGGTTAATTGTCCGGAGGCATAAAATTCGTCCCGTTACGCTTTTTCACCTCGTGAATTATAACCAACCCGGGCCGCAGCTTTGACAGATGAAATTATACCGACAACTCTCTATTTTCGTTCGCTGGCAAACGTCGATACGATCGCGAAAGCAATTTTATTTCAACAATCACGCTCGCCCTGCGCCGCATTCCATCACGATTATTTTTCAGAATCTCACGCGATTACAGTAACGGCGTTGATCATTTTTTTTCGCACGGTTATCGCCGCTCGATCATCGATAGTATCGATTTTTCTAACGGCGCTGTGGTTGTTGCTCGTATAATCGGTGGACGGTTCGCGAGGTAGCTGGAAATTGGGACGATCCATGTTTATAGTGTTGTATCGTTCTTATCGCTCGTATCGTTCGTAGCGTTCCTATCGCCGCGTCGTTCGAATGACCACGATATGTACCATCCGCGCGTCGTCTTCCACGCGAGGAGATGATACAACGATGATCTCATGGACGGTGAAAACGTAAACGCCTTTTCGGGCGAATGACAACAGACGACGAAATCGATCTAACTTTTCGACGAAATATCATCGCTGTCAAGCGGATGTACGACGCAACGAAGTTGAAGATGACGGAAATTCGAGGATATAAAGAGTACGGCGCCGAGAATCGCGTGTCCTTTGGGTTTGGAACTTTGCGATTGGTGAAAATTCTCATCTTCGTCCGTAGCGCGATGTTTATGCTTCGCGATCCGCTTGGGGACGACGCGAATTCTTCGACGCGAGAGCGACGAGCGTCGTACCAAAGTCGCGTCTCTGTCATCGCGACGAACCTCGCGTACGCCGAGATTCGAGCCTTTAAAGCCATTTTCAACCTCGCGCGTATCGAACCCTACCCCATGGGAGCGGTTAATCGTTGAATCGCGTGATCTCGTCGCATGTCGTCATAAATAACAACAAATTTCTAACCTTTCGAAAGTTCTTTGCCAGCATTGTGGGAGGGACGGTGTATATATAAACGGAGGCTCGAGTCGTGGGAGTCGAGAACCGCGAAGCTGCCTTGTCCACGTTCTAAACTCCGGCAATCTCTTCCGCGAGGATACAAGTTGGCTGTATGCGAGGGGATTAATGGCGCGGCGGCAACATAGTCGGAGATCCCCGTCGAAACTGAAACTTGTTTCAGCGTGGGCTTCCGAAAATTCCTGAAACCCATGCGGGAGAAAGCGTACGCGTCGATCGATAGTAATTTCCTATTCATCGAGACTTCGACGATGACGCCTCGGATTTACGGGATACGCGTGGCAATATACGAGGAGATGGAATCGGAACGAGCTTTCCAGAACTGCGTAGTCGAAGACGCGGCTGTTGATGACAGCGGTGAAATCGCACCGGCTTGCGTGACTCCCAAATCGGACGTATAGCTGACGTACGTAAAAACCTACGCGTGCGAAAGGATACGCCGAGTGGCATATACCCGCTCGAAATGAACGACCACTCGAGCCTCGCCAAGCCGAGTTTTCCTCTCGTATCATAGCCTCTTCGCGCGTCAGCTCTACAATTTGACGATTCAACGATCCACACTATTCGTGGCCAACTATGTAGTTATTTTTGTTTCGCTCGGACCGAGTTTGCAGCTTCGATAACGAGCGAAGAACGGAAAATGGCAAAATCGAACAGCTTGCCGTCGCGGGACAGCGATGCTGCTACAGCGACGTGGGGAACGGGGACTTCGAATGGGGAATTTTTCGAATTTCCAAACGAATGCTCGTTGTTTCGGTAGATTAAGCTCTGCGCAGGAGAGAAAAACGCGGTTCTAGCGTGAAACGTTCAATTTGTGGGAAACGAATGTTTTTGAATTTGATACGAATGCGAATACAGGTGCGTGCGCGTATTAGGTATCGGCGAAGCCAGTTAGCTTGGAAAAACGGTGCGGCGCTGCGGAGCAACGGTGGCGCTCGTCCGAAACTCGTACTGGAACTGATTCCTCTCCTCGATGACGACGATACAACGAAGTTTGCGAATCATGCTGCCGCTTCTCGAGTTTCGTCGAGTGGAAGCGATCAGGTTCGTTGATCGCAAAGAAGTAGAGATCAACGAAATGTGCCGCGGCGTTCACGAGGAATCATCAGGACGAGTAGCGTGGCGAACGGGTGGGATGGTGATGCCGTTGCGCGTTGAAATCAAAAGTCAAACGTCGCTCTGCCAAATTCACGGTGCGGAAGTTTTTTTTGCGGCCGCGCGACAACGATACGCGGGGTGAAATGATCCGGAGGCCGTTAACAGCGGAGACAAAGAACGTCGTCGGGGAACACGCCGGCACGGGTGTCGCGGAATTAATGACCAACGACACAAATTGGACGGAGGACCAAGGAACGACGTAATTACGGGGCAATCAGAATTAATTAACTACCGTAGCATGCGCGTCGCTAGTTCGTTATTGCGACGCGCCAGATAGGCACGCGTCGTCGACTCCCTCAACGCAGCACGGGGGTTACCGCCTTCCGATCAAGCCCAACGACGTGCAAACTCACGCATTGATCCTAATCACCGTCACGTTTTCTCTTCCTTCGCCGCGGTTGCATGTTCCACGGTAAGTTTCGAGCCCGGAATGTTTTCCTGCTCGGATACGACGAGGACGATGACTCGGCGGGCTAACAACGAACAACTTCTTCGTTCGGTAAGTGCCTACTTTCCGTCGAGCTCGGTCCTGGAAGTCGAGCGGAACCTCGAGGTTAGCGAATCATGGCCAACAACGAGGCGCGTTTACTTGTTAAGACCGATTACAAGTCCCTGGCGACCAGTCCACTCCGTGAAAATATCTCTCCCGGGGAAACGGTCCTTAGCCTAGATTACGACACTGGGTCGAGCCGACGGACTTTCGTCGCTCCATGGAGGTGAAAAGTAAACTCGCCTTCCAAAGTTTTCTCGACGCGGCCGGGTGGTCCTCGTCTCTCGAACTATGACGCGATCGCGCGTTGATCCTCCGATGTCGTGCGAGATTCCGATATATTCGAGTTGTTTCGGGAGAATCGCGACGTCGAAGAATGACACGCGGGCCTAACAAAAACCGCGTAGCGTTATTCGGAACGCGCGGTTGTCCAGCAGCGTTGCTGTGCTTCGAAGGGCCAGTCAAGGCTGCCGGGACGGGTACTACAATTATTATTGCGAACGGGATTACGCGCGGCCCAGGCTCGTTCGGATGGTGGCGAGGACTCGAGCAGTAGCTACGACACAAAGCCTTCTCAACTACCCTCTATACCGCTACCTCTTCGGCTGACCCAACGGCGATCTCTTCAGCTTCTTGTTAGCGAAGGTGTCGAGGGGCCGGTGTTTCTAGCTGACATTTCATTTAATTAGACACTTTTCAATGACGTTGTTAGGCTCGACGTGGTCTTGCCGCGGTGAGAACACTCGAGCGTGCGACTTGAAGATATGGTCGTGCATTTTCATCGCGGTTCCATACGTGACCTCGGCACGTCGCTCCTACCAGTCCTGATCCAGGCACGAACGGATTTGTTTTTTCCCGGTAGAATTTGAGGACGGTCAGTTGGGGGAGGGGAGGGGGGGGCAGAACCAGGCGAAGCGGGGACAGACGACCCGGAATTTCGAACGAGGACGACGCATCTCTTGGGATGTATATTAATAAAAAATACACGCGACTCGGTGGGCCAGCCTTGACGAGGCCTTTGAAGATGGGCTTTTTAATTTCAGGGCAAAAACTGTCCAACTTTATTAATAAATTCAGACTGTTACGCGGCGCAATAACGAACTACCTTAATATTTATACGCCGCTTGCTTCCACCCTCCCGTCTCCCCTCCCACTTATCTCTCTATACGTGCACGAAGGTTTGGCCTTGCGAGCGCGCTGGAAGGGGATGCTGGCCTCGGCGTACCAGCAGGTTCTCCCAAACGATCCTGAAACCACGATTCTCGGATTTTCGCGGACGACGAAGCGAGAAGGGCGAAAAACAAAACGCAGGAGCGATGAATACGAAGAGTCCATGAAAGGACAGTGGGAGTCTCCGCGCTCTGCGACGATGGGCCAACTGACTTACCACCGACGACGTAACATCTCGAATTTATACGCGGGAAATTTCCTTTTTTTTCCATTTCCATTTTTCTCTCCTCTTCTCTTCTGATTCCACGTTCTACCCGAGCGAAGATATCGCACGACTCTTTGTATTTCCGTAGCACGTTTGGGGATCGCGGCAGACAACGTACGACGTGCGAGGAGCTGTAGGGACGCGGAATTACGGTTCGAAGAGGACTCGCGAAACAGTCTGTTCAGTCTTATCGAGAGGTTTGAGAACGAAGTGAAATCAAGACCGCGCGGTAGCTGAACTGCGGCGACACCGGAACGAGAGGGTGCGGCGGACGCGAGCGAGCGCGGAGCAGTATTCCGCTCCTTGGCTCTGTGTACTTTGAAAGATACTTGCAAAGAATCCGGGTACATCGAGTCGACGAGTAGTACACCGTTGACAACGAGAACCGCGCTCAAGACACGACGGTGCCTAATTAACGTGGGTGGTAAGCGTCGCGACGCGTCTCACCGAAGGAAGGATTCTCGAAGAGAGAGCACCTCGTCCCGCAGCGTGGCAATTAGTCGATGTCAGCTCGGGAGAACGCGTTGCACGCGTATGACTATTGTTCGACTTGCCATCGATGAAACAAGAATTAGGCGGTCAGCGTTGATTCGGTCTTATGGGATCCGAGGTACGCCGAGATCTTGGGTTCCCCGCTGCGAGTTCCACAAAAATTAACCATCCATCGACTGATTTTCGGACCAACGCGTATAAAGTACATTTTTAACTGGATTTGGCATAAATCTCCGAACAGTTTATCGAAGAAAACATTTAAAATCCGAGCTCGACATTCCCCGCCGTCCGCTCTAGGCATCCGTTACCCTCGGCGCGCGGAAAGAAACATCTAATTTTGCAAAGTGGTGAGTAAGCCTGCTATATGCAGCGCGAAAGCTGAAATCCGATACCGGGTAAGCGAAAGGGAACGGTGACGGAAGGGGTCTCAGCTTCGGGATGAGGGGATGCGAAGAATCTGTCACCTGGACCCTTGAGCGTTTCAGGCGAAGATCGATGTTGATGCGTCGGTAAATATATTATTTTTATTCAAAATGCCAGGCATCCGGGAGAGAATCGCGAGACAGGGGACGTTGGACTCGGAGTGAAACTTTAAGATCGATAGTTCGTAGTAGTAGGGATGAAGAAAGCACGGGGTAATCGGTCGATTCTCGAGCCAACGAGATCGGAATTACTACGAGTGTCCCCGATCGCGAAATCTTTCCACGACGACCGGGGACCGTGGCTCGTGAGTAGGTTTGCAGTCGCGTTAAATTGCGACACGCGATGCAGCCTTCGTGACCGTGAAATGGCTGATGGGGTATCTCTTGCATCAAGTTTGATGAATGCATTCGAGGAGAAATCTCGACGGCGAGAGAATCCGAGTTGGAACTCGGCGAGCAATCTTTCGGTGCCGGGGAAACAGTAAGAGATAGGAAAATAACGAAGGAGGTAGATTCGGAGAGCCGGTAGACCGAGTCCCGAGGGCAGATCCGAGATGAGGGTAATCCAGCGAAGTCGGAGAGACGGAGCAACGAAATAAGTCAGTGCCGTGGGAAAACTGCTGGTAAAAGTACCATTTGCATACATAGTGATCCGCGGAGGTTGTTCTCATTTTGTCAAAAATCGACGAACAAACTACCACGCCTCCCTACGACAGCATCGGAACAACGAGTATCTATTCAAAATTCTACTACGGCTTCAAATTCCACTGTTATTGGATCAGGTAACGCGATACGCACCGCGCCGAGTGAAATGATGCCGTCAGACCTCGCACGTTCGCCTTTGAACGTCGCGAAAAAGCGCCGAGCTTTTATGCGCGGAGTCGACGAGGCAACATTGCGCCACAGGCCTGATGTTCATCGTATTTTCTATGATCTCCGATGAGCACGGAAACTGACACCGGTGCCGGCTAAATCTTGACGAGGCTCGAGGACGACGTATCGATCATCGTCGGCCGCATACTATCGGCCGATTCGTATCAGCTTTCGACAACTTTCACGATTTCGTTTCGAGCGCAGCGTCCATGTCGCGTCTCCGCGACCTGCTTCCTCGTCCGGTCGATGATCTCTCGAAGGAGAATCTCGATTGCGACGAGAAAATAGCGATCATTTCAATTCCGCGTTCCCTTGAACGTTCGATTCTAACGTTCAGTTTCCTTATTTCCGTCGCGTTTCCGATTCGACGAGAGCTCGACTAGATCCGTGGAGTTTGATCGCATCGATTTTCCGCGAGTAGGTATCCGTGAAACGGGGCGTTGGGCAGAGACCGAGAGGCAAAGAAACAGGTAAAAGTGTTATTCAGCGGCGGTAGGATTACACCAACGGCGTCCACCTGCCACCTGAGCTTCCGTGCTTTTGAATGAGATGAATTACTTCCATATTTTTAGGACGGGGCGCGTAGGCGCGTTCGGCGGAAAGTATACGCAGGCCTCGACGAGGCTAACGCAACGCGGTAGCGTGGCCTTCCGCCTTCCCCAATGCTGCCGTTCGGCGAGGGTAAGCCGAGGGAGAGAAGGACGAAGGAGGGAACGATGAAAAAAAGGAGCAGCTCGCGTCGAGTCGAGGTGTTCCTTGCTTAACGCGAAACCATATATTGTTCAGAAGCAAACGGTAGCGTTGCAAAACGTAAAGGTTCGCGTAATTTGCAGCGATGAGATTTTCATACGCGGCTGTATAGGCTTTGGAGAACGCGAAGATTAACGTTTCGTTCCCGCGCGCCTTCGCTCTCCGCTCCGAGCCCGCAGTTTTTTGCCCTCGACGTTTCGACCGCGCGACGTTCGCCACGTCGAGGATGTACCGTGCGAAGCGACAACGTCCGGATTCCGTTGCGCGAAAGGTATCGAGTACCCGGTATCGCGGTGCGGCATCGCGTCATCGTCGTTCCGCGAGTTCTGTCGATGAGGGTTCCCAGGATTTACGCGCAACATATTCGGAACTATCTTAGCCGTCGCGGGGAAATTCCTTGCAGCGGTGGTGGAATTCGATAACGAGGCGAGGTTTCGCTGCCTCGAACTTTTGACCATTACTTATTCGCGGTCCTCAAAGCCTGGAGTCGAAGGTTTACGGGTGCAGCGCGTCGATAGTTTGGTTCGCGCCAAACTTCCGGAGCGCTCGAGCTCGTTAGACCACTAGGAAAATTGAAAACAGCCTACGTCGCGCCACTAAGCCAGAGAAGCTCGTAGCTAGCCGAAGTTCCTAGCAGCCGTCGAGCTCTACCATCATTCATCAAAAGCAGCCCATCCGTCTGGCAGTAGTTGCCTTCTTTGGCGATCCCTCTGGCTCTTCTGCCGTCAGCCGAATCCGAAATGCTCCCTCGACCTCGCCCTCCGCCCCCAACCCCACCTCCCCCTCTCCCCTCTCCCCCCCCTTGATTAATCGAGCCTGGGCATGTTGAGACTCGGCAACACCCTCCCCGATTCTTTTTCACCCTTCGTCGTTTTACCCCTCGTCGTCCCGCAGCGGTGCGAGCGACGACAAGACGGAGCGGCCAGGGGGCGGGGGGAGGTTGAAGAAAGCGGGGAAGAAAAGATGATTTGTGCGAAACGTATTGAAGAATATCGACTACCCCGGGAAAGGGCTAGAGTCGAGGGTTCCGCCTCGATAGTGTTGTTACTATTCCGTCCATGTTTGAACTGGAGAGGTTTTTTGCGACCTCAGCTCTCGTCGTCGGATTACGCGCCACGGGGGACGCGATCGAAGATATCTCTTCGTCCCTCTGCTGTACGAGGAGCCTCCAGTCGCGTAACTAACCTGTTCGGGCCCCGATGGGAAGAACTGGGAATGTCCCTCGCTTGCCTATCATGAAATCGAACGTGGACTGTCAAGCGTTGGATGTGACAAGTCGGCTGGTCGGTAGTACAACAAAAGGATCAAATGTTCTCGCATCACCGATCCGAAATTATTGTTTCATCGGCTGCAATGACGTGGCCAGCTACGCCGCTGTTGGGACCTCGTGGATGAAAATCGTGCCAGTTTCCGAAGTCAACGAAATCGAGTGAAAAGTCAGTCGTGATCTTCGGCTTTCGTTCGGGAGGGGTATCCGAAGTTATTCGGTACAGCCGATGCGGGGTCGAATCGGCCTCGATCGAAAACTATCGCGTCGCGTGGTTTTATCGCGGCTAGAAATCCGAGTCCAAGCGAGTCGAATCAAAGGTGTCGCGCGTTCGGGTCACGCGGGTGTTGAGGTTCGTGATAAAGTTAACCAGCAACGGAAAAACTTGTATCGCCGTTCGGAAGCTCCGAGTGCCTGGTACCGTCGCGGCGGTAACTGGTCGTGATTCCGGATGAAAGTCGACGACTCAACGGGATAATTTGTTATTCAAATTTGCGGTCAGAGTCTTGGAAGCTCGTGTGATCGGTGGTACCTACTCGCGGTCGACAACGCGAATGGAAACAATGCGGTGGTCTGGAACGGCAAGTTTCATGGCTCCGGTTTGGGAATGCGGAAGGTTACGACGACGGTACGATAGTTTGCGAGAATATTCGTTTTAGGTATCCCGATGAAATTCGATCGTTATGCAAGTTGGATTTCGCCGCGGGATCCAGCAGCGACCGTCCACTCGACGCGCGACATCGACGCCCAGCATCGGCGCTTCGTCGTCATTCGGCAACGCGACGTACGTAAATACGAGCGAGGGACTCGGAAGATTTATACGCGCCAAAGCCATGCGGAAACTGACGTCTTTATACCTGTTTAGAATCTAGCGCGCGACGTTGCGTGAATATTTCACTTCAGCGTGTACGAGACGCGCCATCGAGCTGAAAGCTGTAGCCTCGGGAAACTAATCCGGGAAAAGGAAATCGGGGCAACGCAGCGGACTCGGAATTCTCGAATTCCAAGCCCGACTTTGCCGAAGAATTTACGAGAAGTACAACGTAAGAGGGTGCTCGAAAATGACGCGACAGTTTACCATTCGATGAATATAGATTTCGGTTCGTCTACCCCTGGCTGGTGGGGCGGAGCTATCAAAACGGAAAATATCACGACGCCCGGGGCGACGCTCGTACCGTCGGAAGATTCACCGTTGGAGTTTCGCTTGGTAATGGGAAAGCTATCGGATCATCTACCGTTGGGATTGTGTTCTTTAAGATGCTTGCCACCCTCGGATTGGTTTATCGCGACGGGACTGTTATCGAGTCATCGGCTCGCGGCGGTGAGCATATCGCACGACGCAGCTGCGGACGAATCGCGCGGCTCTCCGACGAACGCGCGCGAAACCGGGCTAAAAACGAGAAACACCGCGTAACTCGTCGCAGGGATGCTGGTCGAGAGAGGGTGAACGAGGCTCCGGCGAGCATCCGCGCCCGTTGCATCGCCCATCGGCATGGAAGAACGGACGTTCGAACGACCGACAGACGTTACGGATCGGCGCTACGCCGGAGGACGCTACCTTCGCAGGTAAAACTCGCGAACGGATACCGTCGAGGCGATATCCACGCGGCATCTCACCGAGGGCGATCGGTGCTCGTTGCGTATCCAATAATATCCAAAGCAACGAGACGGAAGTGAACGAAAAGAAAGGTCGTCTCCGGTGTTGTAAAATACAATTCTTGCTCCCCCTCCCATTCGATATCGCCGACTCCAGCCGACGAGAGAGATTCGTAGTCTGAAATTAACTTTACGGAAGGAAGAGTACGGAACCGAGATCGAGTTGTAAATTAACGAGAGCGAGAGGGTGAAAAAGTAGCGAGCGGATGGTCGATTTCCAATTAAAAAGCAATATCACGGAAACATCTATAAACACTCTATTCTGACAGAATCCGGCTGGTGGGCCAGAAAAAAAGAAAGAAAAAAACGAATCCGCTGGCGAGCGATTGATGCCAGGTGATATCGTCGAGGCACCGAACTGGGCCAATTTTCCCCGAAACCGAACGCATCCTCGCGTACGTACGTGAATATTCGATCTCCCGCGTGTAAGTCCCGCGGACTGGTCAATTTTCCATCTACCGCCAAAATTTACATCGCAACGTTTATTCCATTCGGATAGAATTCATCGCGGCTACCCGCTACGCGTATCGAACGGACGCGCGATAACGAGAGAAGAAAATGACCGAAATGGATTCAAAGTGCCGAACGAGTCGCTTCTATCGCTCCGCGATTCTTTCATCGAATATTCAAAAGAGGCAGTCGGAATTTCCGACGAACGCGTGTCGGGATCGCATCGTACATCGAGAATATACTTTTCCGCGTGCTCGGGGCTCGTGATTTCGGTCGTTTGACCTGGAGTCGAGCGCTCAATTTTCACTCGCGAGCGAATCTCTGGTTCGCGACACGTCATCCCGTTTTCGTCGAGTGTTGCAGCTTCGCGAGGCCACCGGACGAGCGGATTCCTCCTTCACCTTTCGTACGCGAAACAAGGCTTTCGTCGGAGAGTAGCGGCCCGGTCGATTACGGGATAATCAATGATCCGCCGAAACAACGGTCATCGAACGGACATGGAACTCGAGACGACGCGGTGATATCGGTTGATACGTTCGACTTATATCCGCGCGTTGTACGGGGAAAGCCAACCAGATCCGACCAGACGAGAAGCGGCACTCCCGAAGGGGTGTTGAAAGGCCTAAGGGTTTTCGTCATTTGTCACTGTCTGCGGCAGACGCCCCGTAAAATCGACCCCTTCGCCCGTGGTTGTTCTGGTCGTTCTTCGATCTATGCCAAAGGCTCCTCCCTCCGGCCCTTGTCCCCGCTGACCTTCGACTCGTCCATCGTTTCGTCGCTCGTGACCGGCATCGTATTTGCCTAAGAACGGCGCGTGACTCGTTTTATTTGCATTTTATGATAATTGCGCGCGAGTCGAGGTGAAAAGTGTCCGGGCGACGGAGGGAACGACGTCGGAGATCGCGTATCCCTTGCAAATCTTTGGTCGTCGATAAGTACCGACGTCGTCGGAGGCATTATGGTATCGGGGAAAAGAAGAAGGAGGAGGAGGAGGAGGAGGAGGAAACGACTCCTGGAACGGAATATATTCGGCGGGGCGATAGTTCGAACGGCATTTATGTTAATCCGAACTGTTTTTCACGCCCCGTTCGTTGATCCACTTCGAACGCGTCCGACGCACCCCGGAAACCCCGTTCTAAAAACAACCGAAAGCTGCGATGATCGATTCAACATCTGTTTTGCCGCGGGTCCCCGTCGTTGTTTTGCCTCGCGCGTTCCCCGCTGCTTCCTCTTCCCCGTTGTCGCGGATTTTTTTCACCGCGAAACGACGAGGGGAAAGCTTCGGGTTACTTCTTATCGTGCCGACGAAGAGCGGCGCGCGTTCGGCACGCAGGAAGCCGCCATCGCGGTCCTCTCGAGGACGCGGCTGTACCTGCAACCCGTTATCATCGAGTTTTACCGACTTTTCCGCGGTGTTAATTACCACCGCGCGGATGGGAGTGGAAACCGGAGCAAGGGGTATCCGGGCGGCGATAGGCAAGCTCGGGATCGGCCGCCGGCAGGATGGCAGAACTGGAACCTCGGAGGGCGAAGAGGTCGCGCACGTGGGTGCAAGATAACATTTTCAATTACCTACGGGATGTGACGTAGTTACGAGTTGGCTGCTGACTGGTGCTATCGTCTCCGGTGTTCTTCGGAGCAGAAGATGGTAGGTGAACCTCTCGACCCCCCCCCCCCCCCCTCCCTGCCGGCGTCCGCATCGCTTCGCCGATGAGAAGGTCGAAGGAGAGATGCGAGAGAGCGATAGAAGGAAAAGTTTATAGTAAAGAGTCCGGAGGACGCATCGCGCGGCTCGACGAGATGGCTTCGTCCTATCGACCTCGAATTCCCATCCTTCGAGTCCTTTTGCGCGTACGAGGGGAGAAGGAATCATCCGAATACGCCGACATTTGTCCGTCGACGAGTTTCGAGGCAAAACTCGCGCAAAAAGACTGGTCCAATACGGGATGACTCGATCGACGCTGAATTCTCCCCTGGCGGGCATGCGGAGCCAAGAGAGAGCGATCATCCTGATCTGGCATCGACAAATTCAACGAAATAATCGGGAGGGATCGAGAAGGCGTAGCGTTCGACGCGGTTCCGAAAGAAAAAGATGCCCGTAGTTGGTTGCAGTTCGAAGAATACGGAGAGAGGAGCGAGCAAAGTCAAGGAAACGAGGAAGACGAGGGAAACGAGGCGAACGAGGCTCCCGAGCTCGCAGAAGCGTGAAGCGATCCAATTAACGTCGATCCTTAATGCAAGAGTAATCGTGGCTTTTCCACGGTTTGGCAGATAATCTCTGGCGATATCGATATAGAGGTGCAGCGGCAGCCGTGTGCGTCGGCGCGCGCGCGCGCGCCGATATGCGGGTATAGGTGTAAAAGAGGCGACGGCGGGGGAGAGACGGGCGGTCTGGTTATTTCACGCCGAATGGTTCGAGATGCATTCCACGACGTTGCCGAGGAGCGAAGGGGAGGCGGTAGGTGCCTCGAGTAGAAATAAATCAAATATGGGCGTCTCTGCCGGCTTAAGCGTCGAAACTTGCGCCTAAGCTGCAACGCGGAAAGTTTTAAGTTTAGAGTTCACAGAGGCGAGGGCTGAGAGTTTAGAGTCGAAAGTTTCGCACCGTTGGAGCGCCGGCTGCGCGATACGCGTTGTCCGAAACCTGCCGGGCGTACGCGAACTCTGCCGCTGTCCTCGCCGACTCCCGATCTCGATCCGAGGATCGACGCGGCACCCCGAGTACACAAAGCACTTTACTTTTCGACACCCACCCGTTCTCGCTCCACGGTATTCTTCCATATTCCGCTCCCTCGTTTTCTCGCGATTCTGCCGAGACGGATACGCGGCGCGATTTGTTTTCGCTGTTATTCCCCTTTTTCCCAACCGATTTTCCATGTCGCGCATCGGGCAGCCGACGATATCAGTTTCACCGACGATTCGTCCCCCGCATCAACGGGGCCGGGTCTTGTTTCGACAACGAGTTTCGATCGCAATTCACCGCTGTCGATCGATACGGAATCGCGGTCGCGCGAAACCGCGCAAAACCGCGCGGTCGGAGAATCGCGGCAACGAGACGAGGACGATGAACAGGCGAGGGAAGAGTCGCGAATCATGCGAGGTCGCGTAGTATCGATGAACGCCACGCGAGAAGAATTCCGTCTCCTGTTGGTGACAGAGCGGGAGCGGAAGAGAAACAGCGGTCTTTACTTCCAGCTAACGATCTTTTGTCCTCGACGCCCGACGATTTCTCTTCGATTAGTACGTTTATTTTTGCCCCGTTGTCGTTTAGGAGCTCGGGACTCGGTCGCCTCTATCGACCCCCGTGTACGGCACCTACTAAAAGATACACCGCTCGTTCTTCGTAACGGCGCGGGTGGTAGTCACCGGGACATCGGCGTCGCCGCTGCTGTCGCTGACGTCATATTAATCTCTTTAACGATACGATTAGCCTGTAAAAAGTTGGGTTCGCAAGAAAGGTACGATTTGTTAGGTGCGTCGGCACGGTATCGTATCGCTCGCTCGACGAATCGCGCCGCGTTCTCGGTTGGGCGAAGAAGATGCGAAACGTACATGGATCCGAGATATCTCCAGCTCTGCTCGTCATCCTCGAGACGGCTCGATGACCTTTCCGTTCTTTATGGCCTCTGTAGCTCGTAATGGGTGGGATATTTTACGCGCATCCCCGAATGTCGGGGATGGATCAACTTCCGACAGGATTTGGAACGGGGATAATTTGTTGCGCCCTGTTTCCCGGTAACGATGATCAAACATCCTCCGAAGAGAACTGAAATCATTTCGGGGCGCGGGGGAGGGCAGAGGAATTTTTGTTACGACGCAGGTTTCGGGTGGAGTGAAACTAACGGCCCCGGTCGTTTCTCGAACGATCCGGTCGATGGATAACGATTCGACGGGCTTCCATCGTCCTCGTTTCCGACGTATAAATCACGCGCGTTACGATTTCGAACTTCATCTCGAGACTGCGGCATCGAATTGGTGGAATTCTTTGGACTTGCAAGCGACGCGTCGCCGTCGCTCGACGCCAATATCGAAAGCTGTCAACGCTGCGAAACGACCGGTCCGCCGATTCGCGCGTAACTCGTCGCAACCTCGGGGGACCATCGACCAGGGTTCCAGCGGCGCTGATACCGATAACCCGACGGAGTGATATTTTCCTGATTACTACCGGGACGTCGAAGGTGAAGCGAAACGATGCATCTCGTTTGCCAAACGGGACTCGCGACCACGTGCGAAACGAGCTCCGTTACACGGCAATGTTTTCCGCGCTTTGGCGCTTGGTTTCTTCATCAGCGATTAACCGTGGCGTCGACGGGACGTCCGCGCACGACTCCGCTATCTCGAGACCCACTCGGCGGTCAAATCGGATATTCAGTTACCAATCGGCAGTCGTTAAAACGATTGGAATTCCGTGGTAGCGGGTGTCTATCGAGATCCATCTAAACGTTTCGATGGTCAAATCGTTCGCGCGACGTTCGCGAGGACGAGTGGTCTTTGTCAGAAGTGCGGGGGTTGCCGAGAGCTCGGGAGCGATCGGAATTCGGGATGGAAGGGATCGATGCAGCGTTTAGCTCGGACCGTGCATCGCGGTGAGACGACTCGTCGAAAGTGAGCGCAGGGGTGAGTTTTGGGCCAGAGGCGTTGTCGTAGCCAGCGATCGAAGGTCGGTAGAGTTTGTGATTAATGTTTGAGAGCGAACGAAACGTACGAGGGAGGAGCGGCGGGTGGTCGGAACAGAAAGAGCCAGCGAGAGCCAGCGAGAGAGAGAGAGAGAGAGAGAGAGAGAGAGAGAGAGAGAGAGAGAGAGAGAGAGAGAGAGAGAGAGAGAGAGAGAGAGAGAGAGAGAGAGAGAGAGAGAGAGAGAGAGAGAGAGAGAGACGAGGGGATAGAAATTTCGGGCGAGGTAGATCTGCATATTTAGCCAAGGGTCGCATCGAGGCCATTGGAATTGCAAAATTACAAATTCGAATTGCTTGGGACACGGTGGAAAGTTTTTGAATCAACTGTATATGAAATCAACAGCGCGTACTGTAAACGATGAATTTTAACTGGAACGGTAATGGCGCGATTATTTCTCGAAGCTTGAATTAATATTCCCCGCGAACGTATTCCAGAACCAAAAGTTCGTCTTTGCGGAAGATCGGGGATCAATTCGAAGAGTCCGAGGAATCGAAGACGAGGCAAAGCTGAAAAAGCTCCGAGGTGGAATTGGTACCGAGTGGAAAGGATCGTGGAAAGGATTTCCTAGCGGCCCGTGTAATTTGTGAAATAATCGATTTCGGATCCGATCGATCCGGCGTTTCGAGGCGGAGAATCAATTTGCGTAGCGGCTATCCCCGATATTCCGATCGAGGCGGGCAACATTGGACGAACGCGTATCGCGAGGGCGCGCGGCAGCCGACCGGTAGACAGCCGTCCACCGTCCGCGTACGGGCTACGTACCGCGCTACACCCGCGACCAGGAGCTCCGCGTGTATAGAAATTCGCGTGAATAATGAAGAAACGTTGGATGAGCGAACCGCAGAGCTCGTGAGCGCGCACGGCACCGGAGCCTCGCCAACCATCTCGAATTATTTATCCACGCGAAGGTCGAACCTAAATATACATCTTGCGGGCGTCAGCGTCCGGGCCAATTTCCAACTCGATACATTTTTCAGAAGCTCGAAATTATTTCTCGAATCGTTGTCACGGTTAGGCTTTTATGTTTACGCGAAGTTTCAACGTCCGAAACGACGAACGGGACCCCCGTCACTTAGCTGTATCGGACTCTCCACCCCTGATCGTCGGAGGCGATCCCGTTGTCTTGTTCCAATGAATAATAATGTCCATCGGATAACGTTTCATCGGGGCCGGAAATCGCGAAGGATCGAAGCTACGCGGTCAGCGAAACCGTTCCCAGCATCGATTCCGTACGAAACACGACGAGTCTTCGAATAATTATTGCGGCCCTTCGTTTCTCCCGGGAAACGCGAAGCGTTCGCGCGGCAGTCGCGACCTTCGAACGTCGAGAGAGCGCGGCCGCGATCCCCGTCCTCTTCTACGACGACTTCCTCCGTCGAATGGATCCGAGTCGCGCGTCGTCCTTGACCCGGCGCTACGTCTCGAAAGTTGATCCCCGGAAACGCGATTCCTCGCGCGACGACGAAGGTTTCGAGCCCCGACGCGGCGAGGCAGGTGATTAGAGAGCGGTGCGAGTTCCGACCATCGTCACAGATATCGCATCGGCGGAATTTGAAATTTACGGTTCGATTCCGGACGAGATCGACGAGACTCGATGCTATCCGAGAGAGGTCGTCGACGAGCATCCGTCGGAGTATCCGTCGAGGAGCGCGCACGATGGTTCCCGAGGTAAATTCATTCGCATTCGATATTAGGATATTTGCTCGGCGGGACGGAGACATAGCGGAGGAGTTGTCCGGAAGTATGAAAAGCAGGTAGCAGAGTTATAAGGTACAAGCTGACTGCTGATTCAATATTCGTTTTGCCGTAGCATAACTTTCCATTTGCATCCCGATCCCCCGATCCCCCGGTCCCCCGTTCGCCGGAGGTTTGTTGGTTCCTTCTTCCTCCTATACCCCATCCGTCGCGCGCCCGCCGCAGCGCGCGTCTACGCGGCGGTGTATCGGCTCTCGCGTACCAGTTTCCGGCGTCGGTGTGCGGGCGACGGTCGGGGGGAGGTGGAAGATTGTGCCCAACTGGTCGGTCATGGCTGGATGCCGACATGTGTTGTATGATATTGAAATATTTTGATACCCGAAGAAATATGTTCTCGGATATTGTGGGATATTAAATTGGATTTATGTTACTTACGCAGTTGAGGGAATTCTGAGAAATTTCTATTGGATATTGGTACGAGTGTCCGATTTACGTTTTGGCCCGCTCATAATGCCGCGCCGATACGAGGCTCCGAAGGCGAATCGCTGTCCTCCCACCGTCGGGGTTGCGACTTCCTTCCTCGTCCTCCGTCAAAGCCAAGACGCGGGCTGCCTCGAGTTTCATCCGATACCGTTTCGAAAATAACGCCGATGCGAGGAACTCGCTCCCGCGCGACTCCGACGTTCGTAGCTCGACGGTCTCGCGAGCCGCGAGGAGCGGACGTTCGTCTCGTCGAACGAGATCGGAGGTACGAGTAGTACGCGTTCGCGGTAATTCCGCACGCGTCGAGGACGGCAGGTTCGACGAGGCGTTTGATGATCGCGAGAGAGGAGAAGGGTACCCGAGTTTTGCACGGCGAGGGAAAATAACCGGATGACAGCGGTGATACGAACCGCGCGGGTATCAGCAGAGATAACGGACGGGGTGAAGGCAAAGCAGGCGGCGATGGTGAAGGAGATATCCGTCCTCCCTAGGACGGATAAACGACTCGCTATTTGTTTCGAGCACAAATTGGCCTCGGTCCGTCCTTCGAGCTGGTGGTAGCGCGTCGCGAGCCGGCTTTACGCGAACGCGCGAAAGGCGGAAGAGAGAAACGCGGGATACCACCGATGGTGACGTATGGCAGCGCCGGACCCAAAGCGAAGGTATCAAATGAGGCGAACGGTCCGCCTTGAGGGCGCCATTTTTTACGAAGCAACGATTCGTTAAGCGTCACGAAGGCAGGAGGCCAATTTGCGAGACGAACAGTCGCCCGATTACGCGACTATGCCACGACGGATGTACCATTTCCGCGCCTTTTTACCCCACCCCGCGTACGAGTCGTTCCGAAACACGCGTCCGTCCGTCCCTCGATCCCCTCGATATTCGTCGTCGATACGCGCCCGTCATGCCCGCGACGAAGAGGAATGAATTCCGATTCCACGGATGACGCGCAAAGCGACATCGGGATGGAGCGATCCGTAACCGAGCGGAGGGTAGGCGACGAGCGAAGCCTCGTCGGGGAGCGCCGATGCCACTTATCCGCGTACTCGTACGCGGGTCGATCGGTGAGAAATTATTACTCGGAGGAATGGTCGGATTCGCGATTCGCATCGAGTTCGATGAAATTACGTACGAGGATAGATCGAGGCGTGGGCGAGACCTTCCGTCGAGAACAGGTTCGACGCTCGTCCGCGGTTCGTAGCTGGATGATATTTCGAAATGGCTGCCCGCGCGGGTATATTTCCCGTGCAGCGTCGACCGGATGTAAGTTCGCCGGGCAGTCGCGGAGCAATGAAATATTAGCAGCAGGAGAAGGGACGGCAGGACTCTCGCGGGAAATAATCGCAAAAATCTCCGTCAGATTTGGCTGTTTTTTCGCTCTCGTCTCTCGTTTCTCTCGGACGGTTTTAGCACGGGGATACCGATCGCCGAGGGCTGCGGCTAGAGCGGATTCGAGAGGTCGGAGTAGTGGTACGAGCGTAAAAAATGTAAGAGTTATCATACCACCCCGGCGGACGTCGAGCCGCGAAGACGAAGGGGGGGGGGGGGGGAGAGGTTGCGGGCAGTGAATTTTTCATCCGTTACATACCACTTTTCTGCGGCCATGCAAGTCTCCCTGGACCCTGGGACTGGCACGAGCATCACGAGCACGGCCACGAGTATTTCGGTAACGCGAACAGCGGAATTTTTACGTAATGAACGAACAACTTGGCTATACCGGGCGGAACGTTTTTTTCCCGTTCGTTTTTTCCCTCTCCTCGCGCCACGTTCGATCGATCAATTCCACGCCCCGTAGCCACGTTAAGTTTTTCCTTTGTCAACTTTTAACGTCGGTCGAAATGGAAATGGAAATTCATATGGATCCTCGAGGGATCCGAATTTGTCGCGAAGGTGGAAGAACACCGGTCGGATTCCGGACGAGGCCCAGAAATCGTATTACGGAACGGGGACGACGAGGCAACGATGGCGGGAAACGCGAGACACGAGGCGAGGCGTGGTTAGTTGCCGAAGAATAAACGAAATCTCCTACGGAGATTGCAAAATGGGGCGTAAAAAGTGAAACAGTCGGTGGTCGGAGGTGCCGAGATTTCCGCGAAGGCAGGGCGGTATCAGGCTGGGAAATTGTTGCGGGGAATGAAAATCTAGTCATCTAACCGTGATTCGGGTGAACCCTCGGAAAACGCGAGACGAGAGGAGGCGAAGCCGCGAGCAATGCGACGAGACTATTGGATTTCGACCTCATCTGCGTGATCCGAGAGCATTTCGACTTCATTTGTTCAAATGCGACGCTACGTTCCATCAAACGACGTACCTCCGCTCCCGTCCTGCGTTACTGTCGATCCGTACCGTGGAAATAATCGGTACCGCTCCATTTTTTGTGAAATAGCTCGCGCATTCGAATTTCCTCTTCGTTCGACCTTCCCATTTTCACCAAAGGTTTTCGCGAGCTGACCTGCAACGTATACGAATGGTAACCGTTGATTCGGAGAATTCCTACGCTAGTCGCGCGAAACATCCTCGCGGTGATGAGAAAATCCCAGGCGAGTATTTCTTCGGTGTTTCAGAAAAACGGGGTATCATCCGATTCCAGATCGGGTCAAGCGAGTGTGCCGACTTTCCATGCTGGAGAGCCGCTGGCGTGACCGCGTCGTTACACGGTTTAGTTTGGGACCAGGTTGATCGGTGAGCGTTGGAGTTCCTCGATGAAGATTTCTAGTCAGCTTTTGGCAGTCTCGCGAGCATTTAGTCGGGGTACGCGAGTTGCGTATGCGAGAACATCCGAGAGACCGAGGTCGAGATGCATAGATGCATCGGGTACAAATATATTTAGAGTGGAAACGCGCGAAGCATGCTCGAGGGAGAACCCGAACCACTTATTACACTAGCGACGAGTTATTTGCATAAACAAATATGTCTCGAAGCAGCCTCCATCTAGATCGTCGAAGAGGTTGGATATAGCCAGGAGCTCGCGGTACTTCGAAACGCTTGTTGCTGCCTGCTGCCGGAGCGTACCTACACGATAGTTTCAATTGTGATTCTCCGGGCACGATCGGATGCCTCGCGTCGATGATCACGAGTCATCAATTTTCAGCACCATATTCGAGGAGCCGAGAGTATCGGATCAGTTATTGCGTCACATTCGCGGATAGTAGGGTTGAGATCAGATGTTGGAAGTTGAAAGATCCGATCCTCCTCGCGTCGTTGAATTCTCGTCACTCGCGGAAACCCAAAATGGAATTGGACGTGGATGTGTGCGACGCTGCATCGGTGAACGACGGGATAACGAAAAAATCGATCCGTAGCAACTGATTTTTGCCCGGTAGGCTGATGCTACGAGCAGGAATACGTTTTTCTCGTAATCATCGAATCCGAACAATTCGCTAATGAGCATTGAAGCTAACGGAAAAAAAGAAGAAAAAAAAACGATGGCCGCGCGGCGTTCCGTGCCGTTGCGCGAACAACAACTGTGAAACAATCGAACGTCGATAGAGAGCAAGCGTTGTCGTGGATCGACCATTAGCGAAGCTGATTCAGCGATGTGGAGATAAAAGTGTGTGGGGGGGGGGAATAAGTTGGAAATACCGAACTGCGATAGTGGGTCAACCGGGATCGTCGAACGATGCTCGTGCGACTTCGCGCGAGCAGAACGCTTGCATAATTCTGTTGGGCGTAGCTGTGATTATATCGCGGCATGGAATCGTATCGATCTAACCGTCTCGTTTCCCGTTGATTTTCGAGAAACGCGCGTACGGCAGTGCCCCGACGTTTGGGGGTGGTTTCGGCTGCTTCCAGGAGGGAAAGTTGAAGAATTAATCGATTTGCGAGGAGAAAGACTCGCTAGGTGTACGGTTCTGGGGATCAGAGAAGCCGGAAGTATCTCTTCGCCTTGTACGATCAATCGAATGATATACGATCGCTCGGGACTGTTTACGAACACGTGGTGAGCGGAAGTTGAGGTCGAGACATCTAGGGGTCGTCGGAAGTGTTGAGAAAGGAAAGGGTGTAGAACGAGGCGAAAGAAATTATAGCGGAAAGAGGGATGGCTGGCGGGAGGAAAATGAAGGACGGATGGATGGACGGAGGAGGAGGAGGAGGAGGAGGAGGAGGAGGAAGAGAGAAGCGGGAACGAAGAAGATTTACGAGGGTCTTTCATCCCAGCACTTAGAGGGTCGAGACGAGTTTAAGCAATTTATTAATTTCTGTCCAGGTTACAGAGGTTCGCGAATTCCTGGCCTATAGCGACCGTGCCAACTTCTCGCATCGAAGTGTTACGTCGCGCGTGTACCTAGTAATTTACCAACCCACCCGCTGTACGTCGTCAACTTCACAGACAACGACTTACCACCCCTCGAGGTGCCATCGTCCTCCGGGTTCTCGTGCTACCGGCTGACGAGAGCGAATAGAAAATCAACTTGACAATCGCGCCGCGGATCGAAAGTTGAGAGCTCGCGACGTCTGTAATTTTCGCGAAACAAGCTCCCGAACCGCCGGATGTCGCGTTCGATTTCGCCGATCGCGTTCCATTCGAGGAGAAACGAGTTCGAGTTCCGACCGTGGTTCATCGAGTAATCGCACTCGAGTCGTGTACCGCGTAACCCCGTTACCGCGAGTTTCCATCGGCGTTGGCGTCCCGAGGCCGACTCTCCCTCCCTCGCTCCGTCTCGCTTCTTTATTCGTTTTCTACCGCGGTCTTTTCACCTCCAGCCCCGACCTGCGCCGGGGGATCGTACTTTTATTTTCAAGTTGAAATTTTTCTCCGAGTTCCTTAGAAAGTCCTTTCGAAGGAGCACATTATCCCGTCGCGCACTCAAGAATTAATAAATTACCGACGGTCGAAAAGTAAGACGCGAGTCCAACCGGGGG
>OZ018312.1:24320100-24679175 GCA_963969455.1 Arge pagana | reverse complement strand
CTAGGCGTAGCAGTAGAGTAGGGCGACGCGACCTCCGGCTCGTCGATACTCGTTCGGAAAGCCGAAACTCCACGCATCTTCGCCCACTAAAATCATCCAAAGCCAAGTAGGGCGATGAGCTTTCGCAGTCACGAGGAAAAGGAATGAAAATTGAAAAAAATCATAGTCGTACGCGAGGCGAAACGCGAGCTCAACGAAATCTACGCGTACGTCGGAGTGGAAGGCGAGCTTCGAAGAACAAATTCACGCCGAAATGACCCTTACAAGAGGCATACGCTCGCTCAACACCGCTGATTGGAATGCGCATTGGTCGCGATTCAGCCGGTGAAAGATTTGGAGAGGCTCGACGTTGCTTCGCGGACGTGACCTGCTTCGGATACGAATCGATCCAAGCGTTGAAGATCGAAAAACATGCCGTTACTCCCCTCGTACGCCACGATTCCCGTGCCCTCGAAGTTATCCACCGTGGGCGAGGTTTCCTTGTATTCCTCGTACCTGCGATATCTCTCCGCGTACGCTCTCTCGCCTACACGATTCTACCGCTATCGACCCTGTCAATTCCGTTACCCTACGGGGTCAACACTCCCCTCGGATGGAAACATATTGAGAGGCAGCTCGTGTGTGGGTTCGCGCGAGATGCTCGTATTTTCACCTTTTTCAACCTTTCCTTTCTTTCTCTCCTTCACCGTCGCCGTGTTCCTCGGTCCCTCGCAGATGTTTCCTACGGTGCGCTACTTGTCAGCGCTTTTGTCTAGCGATGCAGGCATCATTAGCGTCAACCGTAACGAGCGCGCTAATCACCGAGAGACGGAATGCACGGGGCGGAGTGCGAGGAAAAAAAATGTTCAAGGCAAAGAAGAAGAAGAAGAAGAAAAAAAAGAAAAGTCTTCGCGACTTCCAGCGTCCTGCTCCCGTCTCAGAATCACGCGTCACAATTTTCGCGACCCGACCCAACCGTCCGATTCTTCTCCGCCTCTCCGAACAACCCGCGCGCGAAATACGTGTTTTCGACTCGTCGATGAATCGCGAGGACGGGCGATCGAACGAACCCCAAAATGACGGGAGAAGCTGGACGAAGCGTGGGTGGGCGATGGCGGAAAACAAGAGGGAAACCGGAACAAGAAGTTGGAAACGGGATAACGACGAGATGGAAAAATTTGAAAAAAAAACAACAAACAAACAAAAAAACGAACCGAGGAGAAAGAGAGATTCCGTGTTCCGTGGTTAGTCGAGCGAAATGGGGAAGAGTGCGGCGCGAGGGGAAACGGCGAACGAAGGGTCGTCCCTCCCTTTTCCGGCAAGGCTATCGTTACTATCAGCGCGAAATGAATAGCAACGGAAAACAAAAGCGCGTTACAAATGGCGTACTCGCGACGGCATTGTTTTAAATGGCTGTCAGCCGTGTGGAATTTATCCCGTTGTCGTCCACCGTTAAATTTATTTATTTAGCAATACCAGCGCGAATATTATGACGGAATAAAAATTTGGCCGAACAATCGTTACTCGCAATCGACAATTCCGAACGGCGAACAATGCTGGTGGTGACGCGAAAAACATCCGTTACGATTCGTTGAATGTCTTCGGTCGCCCCCCCCCCCCCTCTCCCCCCCCCCCCTTGAAACTCACCCGTTCTCTTCTCTGCCCTCTTCGCTTTCATTTTCCCTCCTTCGATGTCCGAACGCCTCCGTCGTCCTCGCGACTCTGATCCTCGGCGTAGCTCGACGTTGTTCCACAGTCAACGACGGGTCGGCGAACGAACGCTTGGGAAACGTTCGACAAAAGGATCGAGCAAGTTACGCGATTCTCGGAAATATCCGTCGCAAGCTCGAGATGTTTATAACGGAACGATTCTATATTTTCACCGTGAGAGAATCGTCACGCTTCGTCTTCGCGCAGGTTGGGTGGGAAGAACTTCGAGAGCGAGATGAAAATTCAATCACTCGCGAGACAACAAATCTGACGAATAAACGTACGATATCGATGCGGATACCGCGGGCTCCCGAATTCCGTGGAAATCCGCTGATAAATCCGAGCTTTTCGTTTTACAAAAGTTTCGCCCGAGCCTGAACATCCAAATCACTAACTCCAACTGAATTTCAATGTCGCGATCCTCGTAGTTCGGGCATCACGATGTACGTATTCGAGACGGTAGAGAACCGAAGAGTTCTTGCTGGTCGGGAATTCTAAAGCGATGCCGAGGAATTCGAGCGATGAGAATCCAACGAGGTTTTTCCAGCGGTCAGCATTCGGAACTGCATCGATCGCCGTTCGTCGCTTATCCAAAAAAGAACTTGTTCCTTTCTCGATGAATATTGCGAAACGTATCCCCGACGCAACGGAGAAAATGGGTAACGTGGTTCGAAAAGTTGCCCCGGTAGAGAGGTCGATGTCGGATTCTCCCGCGGCCTCGAATTTTTCCCGTAGACGCAGAGGAAGGGAAGTCGGAAATGTAAATGATTGACGCCTCGCGGGGTGTAGTTTTCTAGCGAGGCGGAAGGCTCGGCATCGGCATCGTGTATCTTGCGTTTCTGTACGGTCCGTGCTACCTACCCGGATGATAATGGCCGCTGCCGATGCAAATTTCACCGATAAATCTAACATTCGGTATTCCTCGAGGAGCACGCGATTTAAAACTTAGAAAAGGGAATATCTACCGGCTTGGGAGAAGATGAAGGAGAACGAAGAGGGAAGGATCAGAAATCCGGAACGACGAGTAAACTCTAATCGCATCCACCGACGATTCGCCTCGCGACGTCGTATCGCCCATGGGGCGTCGGACGAGATTGAGAAGCATGAATAAAACATCGAGATATAAGCGTTCGCGTTAATGAACCTGCAAGCTCTAATCCCTCCCGGACGTCGAGTCACGCGGTACCGTTGCTGTAACGTTTCCTCGGGCGCGTGTGGGTTTTTTCCGATTCGCATTTTTCGATCAAGCTCTTCACGAATCCAAGATACGAGGTGCTCGCGAGTCATGTACGCTCACGATTGCATAAAACATTGGATCAAAGGAAAGGAGAAAAAAAAAACGATCTCGTAATTTGCCAGCCTATCACTGGATTTTTGAATGCGCGAGAAATTTGAAAGATTCGGAAAATACTCGATACGACTACTGAATATCTATGTACGTGGTTGTGAATTTTTTCGTTATCGTTATTCTTGGTCGAGTGACCGAGAAAAGTAGACGGCAAACAAAAACCCTCGAAGACATCACGTCTAAAATTGTAGAATCGAATACAGAAAATATAATCCGCATTATCATCCGAAGCCCTGAAGAACGAAGCGTCGAGGAACGTTTCGATTGCAACGAATTCGAAATATAATAATTATCGTCGAGACAACGAATAAAATGTCATCGAGATGTCGAGATACGGGAACGACTTCCGTGTCAATTAGTCGATTCAAGACGCGGAGGTATTTCGATCAGAGGCGCGCAAGAAATATTTAGCGGCGGAAATAAATTTCCTTCGAAGTTTTCACGGATCGATGCGAGAGTAGCCGGTAGGGGAGATCCGCGCCGGGTTTCCACCTCGATCCCAGGGGGTATCACCCGACAAGTAGGCATCACTATCAATCCATCGAAAATATGATCGATAGCGATGTTGTGAAAATGTTCGCGTGATCCCTGCGCGGGGGCGTACGGCGTAGGTACGGTATACATAATCTTCTCGCTGATGCCAATAACTCGAGAGGATCTCGGCGCGCGAGGGACGAAGCGAGGTGGAAGTTTACGCATCCGATTTCGAGGTTGAGAATCGTCCAGTTGTACCCGCGTTGCGACATCCGAAGGGTCGGAGATAGGGTTGTCGGAGGCACGATCGCGATTCAGATTTCAATTCTTATCCGAGGCGAACGTTCGCCCGCAGAATAGCTTTTAATACAAATAAGAATATCGCTCGGGTAGCGGCAATACCATTAGAGGTTTATCAGCGCGCGTCCGCGATTCTTCTCGGGCCACGCAAACGACGAGGAAGAAGAAGACGAAGAAGACGAAGAAGAACGAGAGAAGGAGGAGAAAAAAGTAGGCGAAAGTAGGCGAAAGTAGGGGGGGGGGGGGGGAAGAAAAAAGGGACGCGATGATATCTATCTGTCCTGTTTGGCGAGAAAGGTTGTCCCATCCTCTATAGCAGCGTTGCCAGCCATCAGGAAACACGGTGATACTCGGGGGTATCCGCGTCTCATCCAACTCGTTCGTTTCCGCGACCGCTTCTGGCGGAACCTGTTCCGATGGATTCGAGGGTCCACGGGTCTCACGGGGTCTCTCGAAGGTCGGAGGAGAGAAACGGCAGCGTTTCGATTGTATCCCGTTACGTGGGTCGCGCAACCGAGGGGGATGGAAACGGCGAAACTGGCGTCACGCGGGTCACGGCATTCGGGAGCCGCGGAAGTTTTTCGAGGAAAAATCTCCGATAGGAAAGCAGCCTCGCCGACCAGGGAATCGAGATTATCGTTGTCACATCGACGCGCTCATTTATCCGAAGTTACGGAGCGCGAAGGAAAGCGGAGGGACGGATATCGGGACGTTTTCACTTCTCGACACGTTTCAAATCGGACCGATATCGTTTGATATCGCGCGGCAGTTTACAAATGGTCCTCCCGCAACGCCGAACCAATTGTTATTTTGTCGGCATCCATTCCGAACCGAATTCCGCGAAAACGAATCAATTTGTCGTTCCGATTGTTTTTTCGTGACGGGATCGTGACACCGTTTCCAAAGCTTTCCTACGTTCGAATGACGCGTCATCGTCGATCGGCCGAACGGTGCGACTCGAGGCAACGAAATTCGCGTATCTCTACCTACGGTAGACGTGTAACCGCGTACGTGCGCCGTGCGAGCGACAGATTCGGAAAACGCGGAATGGGACGAGAGCGTTCTTATTATACGAGCACGATTCGGGCGCACGGCGATCGAGGTTTACCCAACGACGGGGGGGAAATTCGATCGCTAACGATACAACGAGACATCGGTTTCGGTGAACGGGCCGATCGAAATTTACTTCTAAGAGGCGACGCTTGCTGATCCGAGCTATTCGCGCGGGATCCATCGAGCGGAATTTAAAGCTGGCCACGATGCTCTCCGTTGGCTCGAGAACTCTACGGCCGGCGATGGAAAGAGCGCGAGTCGGGTGGTTAGTTTTAACATAAGACAGACGTTTATGGCTGGTCAGACGGTCGTAAGAGCATTCGGAAACAAAGATAATCCGGTATCAAAGCTCCGACGCTCGTTCAACGAGAAACCGAAGGAATTCCGCGAGGGAAGAGGTCCACCCTCGCCGAGAAACGCTGCTGATAAATCGTCACGCGCACGTAATATTGTTGCTATCATCAGGGAGTACAATGAGAATAATAGTTCTTTGCCAGTCCGATAAGATGGAAGCTGGAATCGATATTCTTCCGACTGAGGAAAGTCCGATGGTAAGCCCTAACATCAATTCGAAATTCTTCGATAATGTCGGTCGAATGGTCGGGAATTTTATCGGTACGATTCGTATGTTTTTCCAAGCAACGTTTGCATATCGCGGAAATCTCGAGACAGGCAATCCGGAAGTGTAAAGAATACACCGGGAAGGTAATATTTCACATCAGATAAAAATGATACGAGTTGTTGCGAAAGATTAGTTGAAATATCGCCTCGCGAGAGAGCAGAAAAAAGCTGACGTCGCGCGTATACGTATCCGAAGATACGCAGACTCGCGCGCGTTCACGCAATACGCGCAGGTATACGCCACATACATATATCAGGAGGAAGGACTAGTGCCGGTAGAAATGTCGCCTCGCGATCGATCCTTGAAATGGGAAACTTTTTTTCGCCATCCCGCGTTCATTCTTGTCTTTTTCCCCCCCCCGTTTCCTTTTCAACTCCATGGTTTTTGCCAACTCCTTCTGCTCCTCTTCCTCGAATAGCTCGTTCTCTTCGCTTCTCCTTCGTTCCGATCGTTGCGAACGCAAATTTACGACAGTTCGAAAGTCGTGCGAGCTTCCGCGTCGGAAATGCACGAGATCTGGTCTTCGTAGGACGACTCGTTATTCAAATTCAAAAATCCGCGACGCTTGATAAACATCGCTCGTTGAATTTTGAGAGACGAGGATTTTGGCATTCCCGAAGACACTCGAAGCTTTGCTATTACAAGTGGATTTTTTTTCTTTTCCTCGCGATTATCACGGCGGAAGAAGAATTGGGAGGAAAATAATCAGTCTGTCGAATGTGCATACGCTTCCCGCGAAGCGGTCTCTCGACGTATTCGGGCGAGTTCGACGATTGGCGAGGAGCTCGACGATCGGGGCATCCGAGAAAATGGAGAGATTTCTCCGAAGATATCCGTTCGCATTTCCGAGAGTGCGATTATTCTCGGGTTCTCGATTGCGAGGCAAGTTAATTGGTAATTACTCCGGCTGAAACGACAATCACGAGTAGCCTCGATCTTATCCGTTGGAGGCAATAGCTAATCACTTAGCTGCCAGGTCTCTCTCGATTCAATGCGGATCTGCGAAATCTGGTTCACGATAGAATTGATACGTCGAGAAAAGGAGCCGCGGCAAAGAACTGCGATCGCCGAGCTCGTATCGTCGTTTGGCGATCGATTATCGACGATACCGATCGGGACGCCGCGAACGTTCGTTCAGCGAGCCGGACAATCGCTACCGTTTTGCCAAGGACAAACGAGACCTCGGCTGCGGTGTTCCGATGAAACGAACCGCGGTATATCTACTGGGCTAAAGGTTCATGTGGCGAGATCACGAATGAAACAAAAGGTTTGAAATTATAAATTTATTTGCTCTCGGAGAGGACCGAGCGTTCCTGATGATAATAATATCGGCAACAATAACAATAACAAGCCTTACAGAATCGATGGGAAAATTTTGGAAATTGAAACAAGATTTAATCGAAACAGTTGAAACAGTCGAACGACATTCGTAAGCGGCAAGGATCCCGAATCGACTCGAGATCCGAAAAGAAATGAAAAAATGAAAAATGAACGTGGAAAACGTTCGAGTTAGCCTAAGTTCGAGTTGTTCGATTATGCGAGGTGAAATACGAATCATCTCCGAAACTTGAATCGCGAAGAAAAATCTATGGATCGAAAAATCCGTACTACTACGTCGGAGGAGAAAATCCAATCAGATAACGGTGTCCTCCTTCCTCGACACCGAGCCTGTTGGTTCTTCGTTACAATTCCCGATCGCATCGTCAACGTCGCTCTCCTCGAGCAAAGTTAAATTATTCGCGAACGTCGGTATCAAATAGCAAGGCACGAGATACGAGGGAAACGACTGCTCGTACTGGGAATAATCGTACGTCACGTGACTGTGAAAGTGGCCCTTCGGTTCTTGACAGTCGGTCGAGTCTTCGTAAACTACCCGACCTTGATCGTCGTTGGAATCTCGATATTCGCGTTGCCCGTGACGGATCTCGGAATTTTCCGGACACTTTTCGCGATTCAAGATTCGACAAGCGTTCGGGTCTACTGGAATCGGACGATCGTTTCGAGCGTCGGGTTCTGTCGGAAGGCGAGTGCCGTTTGAAGTTGCAGCGCGACGATCGTTCGGACCTTGGCGTTCGTATGGAATTTCACGGTCATCTTCGACCCGACGGTCGAACGAGCCTCGACGATACCGTGGATTTTCGGCGGCGATCGGAATTTGATAATTGTCGGGAGGTTCGCGGCTCGTTGGGTTTCGATGGTTGTCGGGCGCGTGAAAATCGAGGAAGGGATTCTGATAAAGGTTTCGCGCGTAACACGCGACCGGATTCTGATAGTTGTTTTGAGTCTGAACCGCGGCGGGCGGAACGTGAAAGGGTTGCTGAAATACGACGACGAACGGGGCGCAGCGGTGAAGGTTGCACGGATCGGAGGGATGGGGAGAAACGCGCGTCGGCGGCTCGTGATATTTCGCGAACGTTGGCGATGCGAGCGGGTGGCGTGATTGGCTGGTATGGCGAGTGTTGCGATCGGTAAAAACCAGGTCTGGACTCACCGGGCCGAACTGTTCGAAGTAGTTTTTCACGTCTTCGAGTGTCGTCGGCGCCGATAGCCCTCCGACGAATATCTTCTTTGTCCTAGTCACCATCTGCAAAGAAAAGAAAGGCGAGGGTGATTAATGACGCTCGGTCTCCGAGTTCTCGAGTCCGACTAGGTACGAGTCGCGCTCGCATAATTGATTGTTTATTATTACGAGAGGAATCATTCCTCGAGCATTTCGTATACATCTAGTCGTTGATAAATCGTATTCGAGGAAGTAAATTAATTCGGCAAACGGATAAATTAATTCCGCTTCTCCACGGTAGGCCCTGCCAAGTATACGTGGTCACTTGACAAATAGCCTCCTCGTTTGCCGTTCAAAAATCATTCCGGCCGGAGTCCCGACACCGGGGAAATCCGGGCTATCGCAATTAATGGTGAACTTTCAACTCGATAACGGCGAATGATTCGCGGCGACCTAAATACCGGCCAACGATCAGTCATCGCCGAGTGACAAAGAGAACGAAGTGTCGTACGAACGACGCTGATTCGTCGAGTCCGAGCTCACTTTTACCATTTTCAGGCAATCGGGAATCGGTGGTTTTCGTTTCCTCTCCCTAACACTCGCCCCCCGCTGTTCTGCTTTTTCGTTTGTTATCCCCGTCTCGCGGTGAATCTCGCGCTCCTCGCTCGACGAGGTTCTCGAGGTTCTCGTAGGCGGTATTTTCGTTTTATCAGGGAACGTTTGCCGCTCAACGATACTTCTCGGGGGGCGCGAGAAAAATTTCTTGACGCAAAAGAGAGAGAGAGGGGGGGGGGGAGGGGGGAGAGAGAGGTTTGATAAAGTTTGCGTTGAGTAAATCGAGCGTCGACTCCCTTCCGGCTGTCAAAGTGACTCCGTTTTAAGAGGAAACGAGACGAGACGACGCGAGACGAGACGAGACGAGACCCTCGCTCTCTCGCTACTTACTCCTATTTCCCACGGAAGTGAAAGGACGAGTCTTCGGCGGGTCCAGGAAAATGGAATCAATGATATTCGAATAAGCGACGCCGTCGTTCGTTGGCGACAGTCGGCTCGCTGCTCATCTCGTACACGGATCTTCCATCGCTCCTCCGCGACCCCGAGCCCGGGCGCGAGATGGAATCGCGAAAGGGACGCGAAAGGGTGACGACGACGAGGCCGCGCGTTCCGGCGTGGAAAACGCCACGGTCTCAACCACTGCCCGAAAAAGGACCGCGACGAAGAACGAGCCGGACGAGAGGGGGGGGGGGGGGGATGTGGAAAACACCGGATGGCCGGAGAAAGGAGGTTGAGAAATGGCACGCGGCGCCGCGGTGGGCGCACTCGCAAAGAAATTGATAAAGAGAGGATAAAATATGAACGTTAGCGCGTGTGGGGGTGCGCGTTGACGAGGTGCACGAGGACGACGCGCGTGACCCTCCGTTTTCTTGTAGTCGTCGCTACGCGTGAGAAGGGTAGCCAGCGTGCGCGGTAAGCGGGATGTCGGCGAAGCCGCGATTCGTCGGTAAGCGTGGTACCGCTGCCGGGGCGAAGGAGCGAGGAGCAAACGAGGTCGGGGACAGGCTTGATATAGGCTGCCCCGAAATAGCTGGGTACGGCAAAAAGCGCCGCGGGGGATTTATCAATCGGACGGAGAAATGGAACGAGGTGGACAAAAATTGAAGAAAAAAAACGGAGAGGTTTCTTTGCCGTTCGGTGGAACGAAGAATTATTGATTCGCGATTGAAAACGGGACATCCTCTCCTTCGCGGACTCGTTCGTCCGGCGCAGCAGCAGCGGGAGCAGACGAGGCTACGGTATCATCGGAAAGTTGATCCGCAATTTTCGAATGCCGATTTACGTTCTTCCTCTCCCATCACCCCCCCCCCCCCCTCCCCCTCGGCGACGACGAGATGGGAAATGGTCCCTCCTCGTCCCCCCAATCATGCGTCATTCTTTGCGCCGTTCCGCACGGCGCGGCAACGACGACGAGATGAATGTGAAAATGAAAAAGTATATATAACCTTTCGTCAGGCAAATGGAGCGGGGATAACTTCTCCCTTCAAGTATGTCAGATAAACGTGACGTTTTATCATTTTCAACGATGCTACGCCCGAAATACCCCGGGAGTGAAATCCTCCCGGCGAAGCGACGCGGTTCGGTGCGGCGTGGCGCGCGAATTCGTAATAAAGAATTTCTCCTCGCGCCTCGAATATATCGCCAACTTTCAGCGGAGAAGAACGATCCCATTTTTCCATCGTTCGGATTCGCTCGGCTAACGTTTCGCGCGAGGGCGAACGATTCGCTGCCGGGGCGAAGAAACCAAGGTCGCAGTCGAGCTTCGGAAGACGAATGGTCGATGAGCTAAAAACTCTCGTCGGGCTGCAACAATAACCGCGATAAAACAAGCCGAAATACGTATACGTGCGATCATATATCATCGTTCTCCCCGCTTGGTCGCAACATTATTCATCGTGTCACCGCGCGCGAGGTCCCCGCGACGACTTCATTCCATCGATCGTTCGACGTACGATGCACCCCCCTCTCGCTCGTCTCAACGCGACTCTTCCGAGAAATTCGGAGCGGAAAGTGAAGGCCGAAAATCGTGAACGAGCTTGGCGTGGATCGCGATCGTCGCGCGCACACCTGGCATCATCGTGGCTACGACGATGAGAATGAAGATTCGCGATTGCGCGGCGAAACGACGATGACGCTGAGAATCGACGCGTGCGTTTGTACGAGGAGAGAAATTCCCACGAAACGATCCAATCTATATTACCAAAGGAAGAATTCGACGACTCGGATGAAGATACTTTGGACGACCGCGAAGAGCGAGCAAGGAGGAGATCAACAGCCCACTTGGAAGATGGTCTCTTCATTTCGGATCGCCTACACGCGTGTTCGATTCCCATTCACGGATCCCGAGTTGACGGATACGCAGCGAGGCAAATGACAACGAGAAACTTTTGGAATTGAATGAAACAACTTCTGGCCGAAGTTTAACCGAATACCC
Organism: Arge pagana; assembly: GCA_963969455.1. Taxonomy (NCBI): domain Eukaryota; kingdom Metazoa; phylum Arthropoda; class Insecta; order Hymenoptera; family Argidae; genus Arge; species Arge pagana. Next base: position 24,668,200 of record OZ018312.1, on the reverse strand, counting down.
CATATTCCCCCTCCGGCTGTACGAAGAGCGACGAGGAGCAGAGTTCATCTTGAAATTAACTCGCGGATGCTAGGTGCGTTTCTCGGTAGAACCAGCGATTGCCAAGTAGTACGAGTCAACGCGAGGAAACGAGGCATTCGTTGCGCGAGGATTTCGTTGACGAGTTTGCGAAGCCACGATACGGAGATGCATCCTGGCTCAGTTACAGCGGAATAAGAGCAATACGTCTCACGCGTGAATGGAGACGGCAATGGAAAGACACGCCGCTGAAATTCGAATCCGTGCGCGCGACAACGTTCTGCCAAAGAAAGGATACCGGTAACGGAACTTCACCGCGACCAACGAGCGAAAGAAGAATACCGAAGGGTCGGAGACAAAACAGCAAAAGTAGCCGAGAAACAAGCGGGAACAGAAATTGGCGCGATCGGCCGTTGGCTCTTCTCATTTCACTTCGGTTCCGTCATTTTTCGTCAAGCTACCGATGCTCTTCGCTGTTTTGCGCTCGATGAGAAGGGTAACCAGGAACGCGTAATCCTACATTCGTAGCCCGTGTCTCGGCATCAATTTCCGGAGTTCTCTCCTGTCAGGCTTCTCGCGTCGCTGCTGTATCCCCAGCGATGTCAACAATTTCGCGAATATTTCTTTGCGCTTTTCGCAACGACGAATAGAATCACCGGTGTATGAGATCGGTTAAGCGCGAGACGAGAGTGGGTGGAAACGACGTTGGACCGGGTGACGGTAGGACGCGTTGGATTGGAGTTTCCAACGTCGAATGTAATTACCCCGACGATTTCCCAGCTCGAGAAGCGATGACGACTCACTCGTTTCAAACGATCGTTAAAACATTCGGAAGAAGAGGACGAGCCTCCTAGGAGCTTTACCCTCCTCGATCGATCCCCGGACGAGTTTCAGGATTCGCGGGACGACGTGGTATCGCCGTCTCTTCCGACGGAGTCCAAAATCCAAAAGCGTTCTCCGTTCCGGCAGGGCGAACCAGATGAGATCCGGTGCTCGTGGATATCCGGAGCACCGCGCGTCTACTCTTCTCGTTGGCTCTCGTTGCGAGGGCAGGATTACTAAGAATTGGTATGCGAAACGCGCCGCACGGTTTAGCCCAATTCAGTTAGGAGAGTTAGGCGGCCTAAGTGGCAGCCTCGCCGAGGGCTGAGGGTGGCTGAACCGAGCCGAACCGAACGGAGCCGAGAGGGCTGAGAGGCGAGGAAAACAGCGAGCCGCCCCTCCCGCGACACCGAGAAAGCCCAGAAACCTCCGCGAGCGCAGATACAATTTAGATACGAAAGCTCTTTCGGTTCTTCATTCCACCGCTTCCGCAACGTTCCGAGCTATTCGAGCCTCCGAACGTTCGGAGCAGTATCTGTTATACGGCTTTTGCCTCTCTCCGGATAAATTCGCCCGAAACTCGCTTGCCCAAATTTGTATACAAACAACGAGATCGGATCCGATGGACCCCCTCCGGCTGCGTCCCTTGTATGCCGAGGCGGCGAGCCGCGCGCGTTTCCGGACGTGACGCGGACTCGCGGAGTTACGAATCCAAGCTCGCTCCTCGTCACATCCGATTCGAATATTCGCGCCTTCCGTCTTTCGTCGAAGCGCGCCGACGCGAGTCCAAGTCTCGGTTGCAGCTTCTCACCGGCTGAGACGCGGCCTTGGCGATGAGACGGTAACCGGCGCGGCGGTCGAGGCGAACATGACGCGGAAATTCCGAGAGGTACGAGAGAAATAAAATACGGCGAGAAGTCGAGCTGGAGATGAATCAAGAAGATACCACCCGCAGCTACGCGAAACTATGAAGCAGAAGCCCTCGCAACTTGTAGAATAGCAATAGCTTCTCGGTATTTACATAATTACGCGATATAATGCGCCACCGACGTACAAACAACGAGGGAATATAGTCGTCATAAAGTCGGTCCACTCGCAATCTTGACGTTAACGAGGGTCCCGCGCGCCCTTCTCGATCGATGAAGGAAATCTGCAGCCACGAACCGAGCGTCAGTCAGCGTATCGATCTACCGGCTACGAGGAATCCGATGTCACCCTCCTTCCGCGACCTCGGGTTTTCTCACCTTCGGTTACATCGCTTTCGCCGTCCACGCGTAGTCATCTCGCAGCGGGCGGGAATAAGACGCGACAGGTGCGAGCAGCAGAGTCGCGAAGCTCCGCATGAAAGCTTGCCGAACGGTAGGTACGTACTCCTCGCGTCACGTGACGCGAACAAAGCCGCGAGCCGCACGCGCCATACCGAGGCTGCACGCGCGAATAGCCCGGGGCTGTCAAAACATCGAATTAATCACTATAGCCGTCTGACCACGAGCGTAATTAGCTTAATTACGCGAACACTGGCCGTGATACGAATACGAGGATCAAATAAAGCGAGCATGCCTATCCTTGGCCAACGCCCGCGCGCTCCGCCTATCCTCCTCTTTCTCCAGCGTGCAGCGAGTCGCGATCGCAGAGACGTACGTACAACGAGTTATACGCACTGCGGGCAAACAGCCCCGCAGGACAAAGGAAACCGTTTTCGAAACGAACAGCAACGGGCGGACGAGGCGGCGAGAGCGGCAGGAAGCGAGAGGAACGCGCGGAAAAGCATGGCCGTGGAATATCCGCGCGCGCGTACCGTGAAAAATATCCCAGTTCCGTGATCCGGGATCCGATGAGATACGGCCGCCGAGAATCAAACCCGGGCGACAGCTTGGCCGACTGTTATCGTCAGCGGGATGCCGCGTGGCGAAGCGTTATTTGGGTCGGTGAAATTAATAAGGTCATAGAGTCCTCGACGCGTACACGGGTTGCTGCCGGCTTCGGAACCGCGAAGAGTGACGGTAGCCTCATCGCCAAGAGTTGTAAACCGGATGCCCCTTCGCAATTAGTTTATACGAGGGGGGGTGGCGAGAACGGCGAGGGTGGGAAGCGGGGAAGCGCGCTCGAGGACGAGGGGACGAGGGTGCGAAGAAAATTTCACCGATGAGGTGAACCGTGGTAGTGGTAGCGGACCGAAACGGAAATTTGGTGAAAGGAACGAGACAGTTGTCGTTCCGTCAGCAATTCCCTACTTCGAATGCCACGAACACGTCCAGCCGCCAAGTGGTCCGGCTCGACCGTTCGTGGACCAGTTTCAGCGTTCGCGGACGAGCAGTGCCGGCCGTGTACCGAATCCGCTGGTTGCAAGCTAGTTTCGCTGTCTTCGGGTGGGTAAGGAGTGTCGCGGTAGCTCGCGCCAACGGCCAGCTTCGCGGATCACGCGCGAGGCGAAGAGCCGTGAACAACGACGAGACATCCAGTGGTGGCGGGAGTACGCGGTCGGTTTTGTTTTCGGATGGGGGCTCCGGGTGAAACCTAGTCGCGTATCACCTCCGATTTACTCGCGCGGCGAGACGGCTTGCCGGAACGAGGATGGAACCGGAATGGTGGCACGCCGGGTGGCGAATACGGGCGGACGCCGATGCTACGAGAGATTTTTCAGTTGAGAGACCTCGAGACTTATTTCCTCGTTCCGCGAGTAACGTTTGGTGAACACCGCGCAGCGCTAGCGTAGCGTAGCTGCAGCAGCGGTATTCCCGAGGAGCGAGGAGTATCGCGATGGCCGCAACGAGGGAACAGACCCGAACAGGATCCCCTAATCTCGGCATCCTGAGAACTTGGTCACGTGGAGCGAAAATATCGCAATCAGCGGAGAAGACGAGGTCGAACAATGGCATCGCCTCGACGTGGACCCCGTCGACGTTTGGACATTGGTATGCAACGCGTTAGAGTCTGCGTCGTGGTGGTGGTCGGCACTTCCGCGAAGCGCGAGCACAATACGCTGCGAGCAGATGTGGTCGTTGCGATATTTAAAAAGGTTCCCAAGGGTCTCGGGGCTCGTATACTCTCTCTTCCTAGCTCGTTCGCAACCTCGTTTGGACCGGTTCTTTACCCTTTCAATCCGGGATATCATTGTTTTCGTTCAGCCGAGACTCCGAGACCTGCCGCGGTCATCGGCGAGGAGAGCACGGGAGAACCGCTCGGATAGAGGCAGACTTCGGTGAACTTTTACACACCGCTAGTCGAAACTCGCGAGACTGACCGAGGCCTCGGGAGCCAAGTGGGTATCCTCCTGCTCCATCTTCTTCATCCGCGAAGATCCGTCTTGTCTAAAGAAGACCGAAGAGCTTACCTACCCGCCGAGACTTCGACGCAACTCCGATGTGACGGAAGTTGCGGAGTGCCTCGAACTCGGCGGCGGAGCAATTAGGGGTTTTCAGTAAGAATAAACTTTCGGTAGTTCGACTTCTCATTGACTCCAACGTTCGCAACGCTCGGCATCCAACGCTGGTGCTTGACTCGAGATGGCGGCTTTCGCGACGTCGAGATAAGCTTGGGCGCTCGAAGACTCGCTGCGAAATAGTATCGTGCCTCGAAAGAGATCGATCACGACCGAATACGCGGTCGTTTTCAACTACGCGATCTAGATCCACGAACTTGACGGCTTAAGGGAGGAAGGATACCGAGCGTTGGTTGGCGGCACGACGTCGCGTTAAGTTTCGACTTACGTACGCGCACGGGAGAGGGGACGAATAGACAGCTACGGTACGAGGAGCATCGGAGCATCGAGGTCAAGGGTCACGGGGCTGGTTCGGGCGCGATAGAGAGCTCCGAGCCACTGACCATCTCCGGACCACCTCCGACCATCGCCGGGTACTCTCTCCGAGCGCCTTAACGCACTGATAACCGAACCACGATCTATTTATGGCTAGCAACTTGGGTTGTAAAAGATGATGAGTTACGAAAACTACTACGCCGAAGGAAGACGTACGTACCGGTAGGAAAAGGGAAGCGCGGAAAACTCAAACAGGTTTCGCAACGAGCTTTCGGAAGGTTCCGCGTATACGAGTTACGTGCTACTCGTAAGCTAGCTCGTCAAATATTTTCAAAGCGCGTATTCGAATTCTCAAGGTCGAACGACGCGGTGAATACCTGACCTACCAGATAGACAGGCGGAAGTGCTTCCGTGTAAAAGACATTTTTGAACGGTGAGAGGACGACGCGGGACTTTTGAAAGTTGAATGGTCCGTGAAAAGATGAGAATCGATGAAGAAAGTTGCGGAGGTGGAGAGGTCTCCGGTTCGGCGAAAATCGAGGCATTTTCCGCGGGAAAAAGCTATCGCTTTCTCACACCTACGAGCATATCAGGATGGTGCTACATCCCCTATAATTAAATTCAGTTCGACTAAGTCTCTGTCCCGTGGTCCGCGGCCCCAAATCCACCCCGTTGCACCCTCCGAGCTTTTCCCTGGTCCCCCGCTTCGCCCTTCGTCCACCCCTTTTTCCACTACCGTATACAATGCCGACCTAACTATGTCCCTCCGACGCCACCACGATTCGATCTATACATTCGCGCGTTCATCTGTTACTCTGAGATGAGCTTTTTCAAGCTGAAAGTTGGCCGATTAAAATGACCATGCTTCGATGCGAGTCACCGGTCTGACAAAATTGCCACCGTCGACTCGCGAATACGAGGAGATTAAAATGGGTAAGGTCGCATGTAGAAGAGTAACGCCGCCAGGTAATAGAAATCGGCACGCTATCCGTAGAGTAATCGATGCTATCTGAATATATCTACGAACACCTGCACGCATCATCCGAACGATGAAAAAACGTTTTCACGATCGCATCGAAAAAGTTCGAACGCAAATGAGAAAATCGGCGAGGAGATACGATCGGTAAACATGTGGCTGGTTCGAAAAAAAAAACACACACGCACACACGCGCATCCGCCAGATTCGCTGGAGTGAGAAATGAAAAATTGTGAAAATTGAAAAGAGCGTATACTCGGAGAGTGAAAGGCGGGAGACTCGTCAAGTTCGAGGAACGTGGAAAGCACGTACGTACGTCTATTCGATCTGTAGCAATTACTCACAATCAGTCGCGGAGTTGGGCGAGGCTGCGGGGTGAAGTTGACCACTGCATACGGAAATGCTTGTCGTGCCGCGTGCTTTGCATCGCTTGTTTACGTTGGGATTGAAAGACGGAAAGTTTCGGCGTGTGCTCTCGGCGAAAGTCCGGCCGAGGCGAGTTTCGATTCAGTTTTCAGGATTACGTCGAGGGAACCGGATAATCTGGCGTGGTAGGTGTCGCCGCGTAGCGATAGGCAAACATGGGTAGGGTAGGTTCGTTCGTTTCCCCGCGAAGGGATAGCCGAAATTCGGGTTGCCGGGCGAAATTAGAGCTATGATTATCGCCGTTATTCCCGTTATTATTCAGGGCAAAGTAGCGGCGTCGCTTAATCCAATGATCCGCTATCAATGGTAACAAATCATTGGCGTCGCTTGGTCGTAAATCGACGCGCGCGAATCTGCATTTTCTGGCCTCTTTTGTTAATCCTTCGATCGAGCCCCCGGAGAGTTTGATTTTTCCCCTCGACTTCTTTTCTCGGCAACCCTTCGCGGAAGTGCGATATACAGCTGTGAAAGGCCGAGGGTAGAGGAAATCGAGCGGAGGGAGTCCGAGAAGGGGGCGGCGGCGGGGGGAGGGAGAACGTAAAATGGGGTAAAAGGAAAAGTCGAAGGTAGAAAACAACGCATTACTCGATTTTATGAAAGGACTTGGTAGCCGAAATAAAATTTAACGTAACAATAAAACGAAATAAGCCTCCGTCGACCCATCTTCTCACCCTCAACTTTTTCGGTTTCTCGCTTTCTCAAGACCCAACTACCTACTTTCGCCTCTCTCTCTCTCTCTCTCTCTCTCTCTCTCTCTCTCTCTCTCTCTCTCTCTCTCTCTCTCTCTCTCTCTCTCTCTCTCTCTCTCTCTCTCTCTCTCTCTCTCTCTCTCTCTCTCTCTCGCTCTCCCAACTCTCCTGCTTTCCCAATCTCTCTCGTCACGGCACTTTTGTCAAGTCGTGAGAAATGTCTTCGACTTTTCTTTTAACCAGGCATCGAAATATTTCCTCGAAAGCTGAATCTCGGTCCTCTCGACAATCCTACCGACGCCAATCAATACTCAACGACCGTTTGCGGTTGACCGAATAGTTGACCAGCATTTCAAGCGCATCTCGAAAACTATTTCGTACGAGCGGGTAAGCTTCTCGAATGGACGACGACCCTCCAAAGTGAACAATAACGCGTCCCAGACAAACTGTCGCTATTTCAACGCCCTGAAATTATCCTAAAGCAACTTTATCGAGCTGTTTGTCACATCTACGTTCCGCGACGCAAGGCGGCAAGAATTTGGGAAAATAATGCTCGAAATAAACGCGCAATCGATCCGAGATAGGGCAATCAATACGCCGCGGATTGAAACGTGAAGCTCGCAAAACGTCGTACGTAAACGTTGACGAATAAAATGAGATGGAAGCTGCCGGAACGATGGTCCAAAGTCTACGACCAGATGTGCCAAGACACGAGGAGAAGATTCGGAACGGAAATTCGCGTTCCGTGCCCAAACGTCAATCGCAAAACGAAAAACTAGCATAAGATCGCGGAGAAGAAATCGACTGGGAATTCTATATCTTTCACGCGAAAAAATCTCAACAAGAGACCAAAGCAGATAGGACGGAAGAAAAGGAGAATTAATCGTCCACCAGCTCCGGAGTATGCGATCCGCGTCGAAACGCGAAGGAGTAAAATTCCCAATAGATGGGAAAACTTTTATCGTTTTCCTATCTGAAGAAAATCGATATCAGCGAGTTTGTAATATGAAAACTACGTTCGAATTCAGCGGAGCGTCGCACGTGGTAAACGCATGCTTCTTTCATCCAGCTGTTCGCCCGAATTCATTATTGGTTTTCGAATAAATTCCCCGGTAAGGCGTATAAAGGGAGGAAAAAAATGACGAACTCGCCGTCTAATGCGTGGTTGAACGGTAAACCGCGTTTGCCAGCTACCGTCGTCCGCGCCAGCTCTGCTGCTTCGCGGGCGCAACGGTAGGTACGATCTCGACGTATATTTACAAATATATCTTCGCGCGAGGATATAGCTGGGCGTGTAAACAAACGCCATTTCCCGCAAAATACCAGTTATTGCAGCGACGATAAAATCGTTTCGCTAATGGGCATTTGTAATCGTTTTCCGATACGATTGTTCGTAACCGAGCCAGCATCCGAAATTGAGGCGGGTCGAGAGTTCTCGAAGAAATTACTCGATGCGAGCTTTGAGAACGTCGATAACGAAGTGGAATCGATCTTTTTGTCTCCCGCCGGATGCACCGAGCCGAAAATAATACGAAAGGGTGGATCGTTCCAACGGTCGACCGATCGGCATTTTCCGCGACGAGCGACGTCGACACTGGTGCGTAGAGCACGTGCGTCGTCTCGGAAGATTATCAAGTAACGTTTGCCGACAGCGCGATGCGTTCGCTTTTCTTTTCTCGGTCGTTTATCCGTATATCGACGAGCGTCGAGGGAAGGAGGGGGCCGCGCGCGCGAGAGGGTGGCGGAGGCGGGCGCGAATCCCGGGCGGCGGAGGGATGCCAGAGTTCTTGTCAAAATATTTCTCAGCTGTTGCCGGGCGACGTATTTGCCGGGAAAATCGGCGCCAAGGAGGCAAGCGGAGCTCCGCTGAACTCGAGGCTAATTTGACGTCCCGACGGCGGTCCAAAGGTTCCGAAGTTATCCGGGATTAGCATATTCAATTACACGCTTCGCCCCGCGAATGCATACCGCCAACTTCCCGAGTGCACGTCGTCGTTTTAAATTCGTCGATTCGACGACTACGCCGAGACCTCGATGACAACTCGCGCGATCAACGCTCAAACTACAAATATCACCCTTCCGCTTCGCTTCTTTCACCCCGATTCGACCGATTCGCGGATGCTTTGATAATTTTGAAGCTACCGGTTCGCGACGTTCGCGCGTCAACGGTAAAAGGTACGCGAAACATCGAAACAACTACCGTGGTATTTTCGGCAATTTCACCTCTTCAACGATTCTTGGGAGAAAACGAAGAAGACGAGCAGCGATGGCGCGTTACTACAATGTTTTTTCTTTCGTATTTGTATCAGTCCGTTCATGCGACAATCGCGTGGCCTTGAAGCCACTCGGTTCTGAAGCATGATCGATGCGAAATTTCGGGTGAGTGAATTCGGAACGAGGAATAGATTTTTCGGTGCTCCGGCGCTTCTACCGCGCGGATTCCTGTGATTTATTCCCGAGCCGTCATTCTCGTTCGTACGTCGCGTTCTCAACAGAACTTGAAATTCCGGTGAGACATGGATTTATCAGACTGCCGGTGCGCGAATGAACGTTCGTTGCGAGACAATACGTAGTTTTGCGACGTGATCGTTTGGGAAACATCGAAGGACGAGGGAAAAACCGAAGAAAAAAGATTTCGAAAAGGCTCGGTCGATAGGTGTCGAGTTTGTTGCATTTCAAGTCGGAACATCGTCGAATATCTTCAAATTTTCGAGAAATCCGTTTGGATCGATCGCGAGGCGTAAGCGTCTGCTGGTGGTAGCACGGGAGGAAATAATACATTCGGCAAATGATAGTTCTGCGCGGAGATAAGATGAACGGTAGTTTGAACTCGATTTGGAACACGTCGCGGATGCCGAGAAGCGATCGACCGTTTGGAGTGCCGAATGGTGTGCGAAATATTGGACCTGATTCGTTCGCGATCAACGTGTTCTCGCGAATAGTTGCAGCGGCGATCGGGGAACCACGACGGGACGCGCGAAGGGTTGAGAGAGAGAGAGCGCGAGAACCGAGAAAGAGAGAGAGAGAGAGAGAGGGGGGGAGAGGAGCGTAGGGCAACGAAACGGTATCACGCGAGACGAGAGACGAAAGGGAAAACAAAAAAGAACTGCTCGTCGTTCGTAACGTACGTACCTTCTCAGAGGTGATGAGAGGTGTGATGTACGTGGTGACTGCCGTTGTTGTACACTTTGGGGAAAAAGTTGGCGGAACTTAGTACTCGGGAAGTACTAAGTTGTCCGAATAAATTCCAATCCCACGACCGTGGGACAGTGGCGGAGATGAGAACTGTTCGAGGTGTCGTCCTCTCGTTTTCGCGGGAGGTACTCGCGGGGAGTACCTGTTGTCACAAAGCCTGGATCCGTTATATCTCACTTCTTTTTATCACGCGTGCGTCGACGATGATTCGGGAGTGATTCGCACGAATTAAAATCACGATCGCGTCACGATTATCGTAGGTACCGTTCGCGTGAGACGCGGAGCTCTGCGATGGTCGTAACTTTGAAATCTGCGTCCCGCGCGAGGGTCGATGCGACGCGTAGTCCGTTAATATTTTCGCTTCGTCGTCGTTTTAAAACTCTCGCGCGTTCACTTCCGCTCGACTCGTCGCGCGGATTCGTTTCTTCGGTATTTTCCTTTTGTTTTCCGTCGCTCGGTCGTAACTGGGTCGGAACTCCGGAGCAGGGCCGTCGTTTACGGAACACGGAAACGGGAGTGCGCGGCTCGAACGATCAACGCGGAGCGACGATTCGATGCCGGAGTAACGAACGAAGGGGTGAGCCGTCGTCGACGGTCGTACGGATTTCACGTCGGAGAGCTGCAGTTCGCGGGTACGCGTCGTCGTAGAGTTTCCCTCGGTTCGCGGTGCGCTCGATTCGATGCACGTCGTCGTCGTCGTCGTCGCCGTCGTGTTCGTCGTCGTCGTCGTCGTCGTCGTTGTCGCTATCGAGCGATGCGAAAGATCGGTCTCTCGCGGAAGGTAGCAGTCAGGTGGTCGAGTTTCTCGATAGTCGGTGGTAATGCTACACGGTGTAACGCCGAGAACGGAATGGGGCATCCGCGGAGCCCGGGCAGTTCACCGGAGCGAGGGGCGGGGGGAGGGGGAGAGGGAACGACGTCGGTTCCCCCCCGCCGCGGCCCTCGAGCGAACGCATGCGCCGCGTCGCGCGGCGAGAGGGTAGTTCGCGAGGGGCTCGCGGAGCGATCGTCGACGAGGCGGACGACGAGAGGGAGGGAGCGGGTTTCGCGCTTCGGGCTTCGGGCTTCGTGCTCCGTGCTTCGTGCTTCGGGCTTCGAGCTTCGGGCTTCGGGCTTCGGGCTTCGGGCTTCGGGGTTTGTGGGGCTTGGGGTTTTGGGGCTTGGGGTAGCGGGCCGCGGGCCGCGACGTTCCAGCCACCATCGACCGAGCTCTAGCGTTTGTGCCGAGGCAGGATGCCTGACCCTACGGGAATACTTAATGCCAACGAAGCTGCTACTGCAAGGGGTGTGCGTATGCGGGTCCGTTTGTGTGCCTCGCCGTCCGCGTACGCGCGGGTGGCGGGAGGCGGAGAGCCGGAGCGATAGGTGCGCGGGGGAGGAAGCCGAATCCAAGACCGAAAGGGAGAAGAGGCAGCGGAGGCGGACCGCGGGGGGGGGGGGGGACGGACGGAGGGACACTCGGATCGTCGGGGACACTTGGGCTATATCGGCTTCTCTGCTAACCTACATAGCTACTTGTTACGCGGCTAGGCCACCTAGTTGATGTTTTATCGCCGCCAGACACGAGGGATGCGAATTTCGGGGGTCTGTAGTAGTTAGCGGTCCTCGAAACGGCTACAAACACGATTGTTCGTAGGTACTGACGCGTACGTGCGTAGGAACGGCTTCGTTCACGCGCGTACGCCTCGCGAGTGTCGGCAAACAAGACCGTCTGAGGGTACCGCCCCGCCACCCCCTACGAGCGGACGAGCGTTGTCGTCGCGCACGGCGATTGTTCTTATTGCCGAATAAAAAGTCACCCGCGTCGAGATTTCGCTCCGCTTCCGTCATTTCGAACGCGAGAGTCTTGCCTCGTGTACGTTCCCGTTCGTCCGCCGTCCCCCTGGTTCCTCCTCCTTCTCTTCCATCGCGCTTCTGTTCTCTCTCTCTCTCTCTCTCTCTCTCTCTCTCTCTCTCTCTCTCTCTCTCTCTCTCTCTCTCTCTCTCTCTCTCTCTCTCTCTCTCTCTCTCTCTCTCTCTCTCTCTCTCTCTCTCTCTCTCTCTCTCTTCTCTCTCTCTCTCCTCTCTCTCTCTCTCTCTCTCTCTCTCTCTCTCTCTCTCTCTCTCTCTCTCTCACTCTCTCTCTCCTCTCTCTCTCTCTCTCTCTCTCTCTCTCTCTCTCTCTCTCTCTCTCTCTCCTCTCCTCTCCTCTCTCCTCTCTCTCTCCTCTCTCTCTCTCTCCTCTCTCTCTCTCTCCTCTCTCTCTCTCTCTCTCTCTCTCTCTCTCTCTCTCTCTCTCTCTTTCTTCCTCTCCACCTTGCGCGTTCCACCACCGATCAACGCGGCGACACGATAACGCGACGATGAGCCAAAATAAAATTCCACTCGCGGAGCGGCGTACACGAGCACGTGGCAACGAATCGCGCGATAACGATGCCTCGGGCTCCTCGGCACCGAGCCTTTTACGTAGCCCCCCCACCGATGCAGCCTGTCGGGAATAGTCCACGCTCGGACTTTGCGAAGTTTGCATCGAGCTGCGATGCTACTAGGGCTTCGACGGGTCTGGCCTCAAGCCAGACCCCTCGCTGCTGGCACGGCACATCGTACCATCGCCGCGAAAACGGCCGGAGTACCTAACCTAGAAAGATTTTCATTGAACCTCCGCGTGTTTTGGCCCCGGGCCAATACTACGAGCCGCACGCTGCTGTCACCTTCGCGATACCACATATTCCGTGGCACCGTGTCACTCTCGCAATCAGGCCTAGGCGCGTCGGACCACGCGGAGGGACGCTCGCGTCGGCTCCCCGATCCTCTGACCTCGAATCCGGAGAGATTTTCGGATAACCCGATTTAGTATCTATCGTCCGTCCGGGAATCGATTCGACGAGACGTTCCTTCGTTCGGCGTGAAAATGGAATCGATGCCACGGCTCGCTCGATACTTTTCCACCCTCTCTCGCGAGGATTCACGAGATCTACGTCGTCGGACAAAGCGTGCCGTGGGTCGCGGTCGCGGTCGCGGGAAAGGCTGTGATTGCAAAGTTGGTTTTCATATTTCACCGAAGTCAATGGAAACTCGCGAGGATGGAGACGAACCGTGAAAGATTGAGAAATTCAACGGCGTATCAGGGAGCTGCGACTGTTGGTGATACGTCGCCGGAATCGGCGAGAAGAATGAAAGACGCAAGGATGCGAAGCTTGGCGTACATCCAGAACGGCGCGAAACCGCGACGCTGAATGAACGTGGCGGGAATGGACTAGCGTAACAGCTCAGGTCCGCTACCTCTTCGTGTTCATGGTTGTACGTACAATCCTCTCTGATTTGCTTTCTCCCCTGAGACTTTCGTGCGGGATAACTTTGGTGAAACGTGGATAGTGACCCCACTCGCGTATAATGCTCGCGAGCAAGGTTACCGTAAATATACGATAAGTAACGATTCGACGAGCTCTCCTGGCTCGCGCATGCAAAATTAACCGAACCTTCGAGGCTCCAGAACCCAGTTTTGCCTTTGCGGAACAGACATATTCGAGTCCGCATTCGACAAAAGCTTCCAATATTTCTCCGGATACGCGGAATCACGTCTGATTCTGTTGAGCGACTTCGACGAATTAATCGGAAGAGATTAATTTCTCGCGGTGACGATACGAGAATTGGAAAAAGCTCCGGGAAGAAGAAAAAAAAGTGCAATCATCTCAAACTTCGCGACGATGACGCAGAGACGCATCGGAAGATTGAACTAACGAACGAAGTGTTGGAGATTACAGCATCGAAGAATGCGTAAAAGCAAAATTTTGAATCCGCTATCTGGCGACGTTGTCGGAATTTGTAAGAACGGAGTTGGAAATGACGGGAGTGAAAAGAAATCAGGCTGGTCCGTTGAATGTGCGTCTCTGTCCGATTAACTGCCGCCACGAGAGACGCCGCTCCGTTCTTCCGTAGTCGGCGTGTCTCGCAGTCTGGACGGGACGTTGCCGCGAAACTGGGCAGAAGAAGCACGAGGGGTGATGCTCGGGGGGCGGAAAGCTGTTTGTTCGACAAAGTCTAACTTCTCCCGTAACGGCCTGTTTTCTGTTTGCGCGAACCCGCCATTCTCGAAAGGAATGGTGGTTCCCGTGATACCGAGTGGTTGGGCAACTATAGATTCCTGCATCGCGTTGTGCGTAGCCCATGTGTATATATATATATATATATATATATATATTTGTATATATATATATATATATATATATATATATATATATATCCGTTTATGTATCCGCAGGGCGACTCCCCTTCTTCGTAACTATCGGGTGAGTCGTCTTATCACGTATTCCCTTTCGCCGTTTCCACGCATCCGTACGATGCGTCGCGTCTGACTCTAGAGAATGGGCAGTACAGTGGAAATCGCCTATTACGACTGCGTACGTAATGTTCCAATCTTTAGTATACCGCGGTTGAAATTTGAAGTTCGACTGTCAGATAGGTACATTTTCATCATCTTCGATCCGCTTTCAATGACGGAATTTTGATTCAATTGCGTTTCATATCAGGACCGCTCGTAATTTTCGCTTTGCTCGCTCCGTGCGAGCACGTTGTTTTGATGTATTCGGTATCAGGTTACCCTACGACACTACGCATCGATTGTTGTCCGACCCGAATAATACATCTCAAACGTCGTACATCCGTCTCAATTGTGGAAAAAAGTGTAATTTTACGCAGACTGGGAAGCGGAGAATCAAGGTTGTCACTGGCAGAGGAGTTTAATTATCCGCGTATACAATAATAACATTCACGCTAGAAAGGTGATAAGTTGTGCACTCGCTATCTCGTACGCGCAATGCTATCAGAGATCGTTATTATAACTCACGCGAAGAGCAAAAGCAGACCAAGATCAGTGAATCTTCACGTACAAATTGAAATTATGGCCCGCTCGCTAATTCTGAGTATACGATGCCTATTTCGGTTCCTAGCAGAGTTCACCTTCGGTACATTTATCGTATCTAATCTTAGCACAGCGCGTTGAAAATTTTCTAGATATTCGAGTATATCTCGCACTCGATATTCGAACGAAGAAGAAACGTACACCATGAGTGTGCATTCTTATTTCACACGAGCGTATCATTTGCTTCTTTTGACGCTTCCTTAGTACGATCCGACATCCATTCCCCCTCGAAGCCATTATAAACGAACTTCACCTACTTGCCAACTTAAATCACGTTATATCCGGTAAGTGGACAATCTCAAAAATTTGGACGAGGAAATGCGAGTTATTGGAAAAAAAATGAGCGACCAGAAGGACTGGTTATTCGAGAGAATTCCGCGCATTCGGCTCGACGCGTCATCCTGGATACCGATACGTCGAAGGATGCGAACGGCTCGATGGAAGGACCGATCGATGGTCTCGCGGATAGGCAGACGAGCGAGCGGATGGATCAATGGACGAGCGGGCAGATGAATGGCCGGGTCGATCGACGAGGAGTCATACGCGTTATCGGTCAGCCCAACGCCCGAGCAACGACGGCATCGACCCCCTTCGCCCGATCGAGCGCCGTTGCTTCGTCCGTATCATCGCTGCGGTTTTTTGGAATCGGCCTCGCCCTCGTCTGCCCATCTCTTCCGTAAGTTGTCGTCAGCCGAACGGACGATCGATTCCGCGATGCAGCGTC
The DNA here is from genome assembly GCA_963969455.1 of Arge pagana. Classification (NCBI taxonomy): domain Eukaryota; kingdom Metazoa; phylum Arthropoda; class Insecta; order Hymenoptera; family Argidae; genus Arge; species Arge pagana. The sequence goes on along the minus strand of OZ018312.1, from coordinate 24,652,693 downwards.
GTCGTTTGCGAGGACCGCTCGGATTCGGATCGGACGACGAAATGATTCGGATCCGATCGAAGCGGGTTATCGAATGGTCGCCGATATGACCGTAGGACACGGCAGAAAGTTCAACTCCGACTCCGTATGTCCCCCGTCACGAGCATTTCTGCGGCCTTTCGTGAAATGTTTAATCATAGCGCAGCCCGATTCTCGACATCGTTGCTTATTTATCGCATCGAGACACACGGAATATACATCACAAGGCTCGGCGTATGGACGATTGTCGGGGAACGGAGCGGAATAAAAACGCAACTTTTCCCTCTAATCCGGTGAATTCGATTCTACTCGTCGTCTCGGAGCTTCTCGCAAGCCCGTGAAACGTTGCCGCTGTATCGATGAAATTTCAAGCCCATCGTCGTGAAAGGGTCTCGCAACGCGATAGACGAATCCTTCGCGATTCATTCGTCACGGTGAATTTGACAAATGCCGCGATATCACGAACCGCGATTTCGTGACGATCAAAAAGAATCGAAGATGTTCGCGTGCGGTAGTAATTGAACGCGTAATATACCTTCATTTATTGAATTTCCCGGAGTGTTCCGCGAGCTGAAATATTTTCATGCCGTTTCCTTAACAGACCTACGAGGTAACCTATTTTCCAACGTACAGTTCCGCGTTGCATCTATCCGCTCGAAGAAGATTGAGTTCAAAAAACTTTGTTTCGTATCTCTTTCAAATTTGTTGGGGAGCGGATCGACTGCGAGGCAGAAAAGGTTTCGAAGAAATATTAAGCTGACAATTCTTCTCACTCCGAGAAGGTACATCCGAGAAAACATTCTTTTGATCAGTGTCATATTTCTGACTCGATTTTCGGTTGTAGCGCCGCGCGTTACGCTCGTATTCGTCGCGGTACTCCGAAATGCTTTCGGTGTACCTCGAACCATTGCAAAACCAGCCGAAGTTCCGAGAATTTCGAGATTTCTCGCGTACATCGACGTTGATCCGGGCTTGCGAAGCGATTGCTATTTTCGTGAGATGGTTAAGTGGCAGGCAAAACGAAGATGCGTTGCCGCTTGCCGCGTATCGCGATACGGACGCCGCGTTCTGGTCGAAGAATCGTCAGTCACGACGCGGCTGGAAGAAAGGATCGATGTGAAATACGCGCGTCGTAACGATACACCCGCGTATTCCCGAACGGTTGATGATCGTGAAAGAGAAGTTCGTTTGTTCGGAATGATCGGAACGAGGAATCGTGCGAGCGACCAACAAACGATTGCGTGCAGCCAATCGAGTCACGCTGCGGCTGAAATTTCCCTTTCGTGCTGCATGGAGATCGATTTCGTTTCGTCGGATATGCTAAATTTCACACAGCATGTACGGTGCGTTGGATACCTAAAATTTCCACGAAACGGACGCCAGCTATCGATTCCTTTGACGGTCGCGCGGTGCTCGATGTCCGAGAGAGCGAAAAATCACGCCGTCGAAGTTCTCTGGCGAGACTAACGAAAACTATATCGAACGACGTGGAGAAAGGTCGGCCACGCGGCGAAGAGGATCCAAGCACGGGGTGACCGCTGTCAACGAGCTTGCGCTATTTGAATCTCGGAACCCATCCGAAAACAACGCGATCGTCGAATTATCGCGAGATGACGAAAGTGTGATTGCCAAATTGATCCGCTACGTTTTTTTCATCGCTCCGTCTATTTTCGACGTTGGTAATCGAGTCAGCTCCGCGTCACGCGTGGGATTGATCTACCACTTCGTGTCACGGCATTTCATCGGACCGCGGCGCGATTTTCGGAAACGCGAGACTGCGGCGCGGTGGTGGAACTTTGTTGGAAAATAAGTTGAGCAAAGCTAAATCGTCAGCGACGTCGCGTCGGGAGGTTTTCGTAGAAGGGGGGGGGGGGGGGGGGGGGGGGGCGAGTTCGTTTCGTCCGTGTCTCGTCAACGAATACCGAAGGATAAACGATAATATATTCGGCGTTTCGCGCCTCTCGTGACTCCCGTTGATGTGATAAACTGTGCCAGCAGCGCGGCGTCTTTGGCCCAAACATTACCCCCAGCCCACTTCTGCTCCGCACCCGAATTCTCCTCGATCGATGCGGCATGATAAGCCTCGACTATATACCGAATCACCGGCAAAAATCTTTCGCCTACGTACAAACGAGAAGGCAGAGTGTATCGATCCTGCTAACAGGTGGCGCTAGCACGCAACAGGCACGGGCTTTCCCAATTTCGTTCGTCGTACCTCCGTCGATCCATTCTTACGTATACGGATATACGAGGTTAACGTCACGTTCCTATCGGTTGGCCGAAGAACTACGAGGAATGGGAGCCAGAGGACGGAGAAGAAAATTTCACTGCGGAATAACTACGAGAGGTTACCGAGAGTCATCGATGTTCGCGTCGATGATTACGTTACGCGCCACCCTCCGACGCGAATTCTCGACGGGGTCGGTCTATCTTTGGCTCGTTTCCCCGACGATTCGCACGGTGACGCGAATCGACATCGGCAAATGTCGTACATTCGTAGCCGCGGACTGCGGCAGGATTGCGAGTAGGAATTCATGGGGAACGAGAGAATCAGCTATGGGTTGACAAAACCGCGCGGAAAAGTGCGTCAAACGAACAATCCTTCCGTAGCGTGGATCGTTCGGTGTATCACGGTATTTCGGTAATCTTATCGCGCGCACGGCAATAGAAGAATGTGGTTCGTCGATCGAAGACGAAGAATTTTTCACCGCTGCTGCAAACTCGGAGCTACCATCCCCGAGTGATCTTCGGTGGTATCAGCTCGACGAAAACACGAGAGCGCTATCGGCTTCACGCTCCGAATGAGTGGTGTAAATGGAAATATTCGTCACTTTTGTTCGGCCGAACGTGAGTTCAATTGCACGGAAAGACCGTCTGTTCGCTGCCTCGAACGTTATATGGTAGGAATTGAGAAAGAAGGAGAAAAAAATAAACTATGATCGGGAACTACGAGGGAAAAAAAACGCAGCGAACCGAGATGATCGAATACGGGAAAAAGCTAAGAGCGGTGGCAAGGAAACGAGTGTGAGGGATGCAAGGACATCCAGAGAACGAGAAGAAAGGATCGTATCTGTCGATGCGAGCATTCGAGCTCGTTAAGCTTTCGCGGAGATCGTTGCGTGGTAACGAGATCGCGTTTGACTTATTGACTTTGCGCATTCGAATAATGTAATATACGCTGGCCTTGAGAAACAACAGTCATTACTCCGGAGATGGGTGGGGGCAGCGGCGGACTGCCGGGAAAACGGAGGGGAATAGGGAAAAGGGTGGGACATCGTTGTGACGAGGATCGCGACGAGGCGAGCGTGGGTGGCAGAGGATCGAGAGTAGCGGATGGGGCGCCCAACGAATGATGGAACGGCAGGCGCGGCGAGTTTCCTGGCGGGTTTGACGCGTAATCATGATATTGGCATGTATAACGAAACACGGGAGTCGGGCACATCGAGGACCGTGTGAAATTGGTACGGCGAATGTGCGGAGTGTATCTCCCTTGGGATCGCTTGACAGGCACCTAATCGCGAGTGCAGCGCACATTCGACTGTCCGATGATCCGGAGTATCGCGGAGTTCCCAACTCTCGTTCCCCGCTCGCCCCCCTCCCGCCGCCCCGATCCAGATGTACCCGCAACGCGGAAGCGACGCGGCGAATGACCGATCGCTGTGCCCGTTCCCGGATGAAATATAGGTACGAAACATGTTCAATTTGAACAAAGAATAAGAGCGATGTATCTCGTTGGGCGGTGAGCCGAACAACCCTTTTCCAGGCTCGCGTATCACACGGTGATCCCCCGCAGACGAACCCACGGCATTATTGTCGGCAGAACTGCAAAGCAGTTGACTGTTTACTCGACCCAGTTTCCCGGGAGCGGTTTCGCGCAACGCTATATAAGTATATCCGTCGCCGTTCCACCGCTGGCGGCTGATTTTTGCCCGCCGAATTTCGCAGACTTCAATACCTATCTGGACACATCAGTTTCAACTTTTCTGTTCCTAGACGATATCGCCTCCCGCTGTCCTCCGTCGTCCGCGCTGTTTCCCTTCCGTTTCCTGATTTCGGTAGCCGTGTGCCACGAGCCTGTCACTCCGCGCCACCCCGAGCCCCGAGCCCCGAGCCCACCCCTCCCGAGTCTTTCCGCTACGCCGAACGAGGAAAGGTCGCGGGGGGGGGGGGGGGGGGGGGCGGAGGAAAGCGAAACTTTTCGAAAATATCGGAAGTGCTACGCTCCGAAGTATCGAACAAATTCACCTTGGTGGCGGCTTCGTTGATCAGCGATAGCGCGATGGTAGGGGGGCGATGCAATGACGCGGCGCAGCGAAGTGTTGCGGAGCGAGGAGCTTGGTCGTGGCGTGAAGCGTGGAAATCGAACGGTGAATAGGAGCAGGGAGAATGAAAGACAGCACGAAGGAACGAGGTGTGGGAAAGGGCGAATTGTCCGGGATCACGCGATTGCCAGCACCCTAATTAATACGATACACGAAAACGAGCTTTCGACTTAGTTGGGTCTACACCTCCGGCTGTTTTCACTCCGTCACGTTGCGAATCGGCTACGAGTGGTGCCCAAATTCAAGCACCCCGAGGCGCTTCGAGCGATGAGAATTGCGCGAAAAATTGACGAAACGAACGAATATACGGGTCACTTTCCGTATTTGTTCGTGGAACGCGCGCTTTTTGCGAGCATCGCCCGTCGCGTGGCCTTTGCCACCCGTCAACGGTGAAGTCCGCGCGGATCGGCGCCAAAGAGAATTAATTTCTAACCGGAAAAGTAAGGCACTTGGAGCGCGCGACGAACCGCGGTGTAAAAAAAAATACGCCAGAGGCGACCTCCCGCTACCTCCCGGGAGGTGGAACTGGAACACGGCATCGGCAATGCCAGTCGGATGAGGTGTGTGACTTCGACGAACCTCAGGTTACCTCGGATCCTCTCGCCAGAAACCCTCGCCCTCCTCGAACCTCTCCGCCACCTCGTGATTAATGGCATTAATAAGGAGACCACTACGTAGGACCAGCAGCCGTCGTCACCGCTCCCTAGGCCAACCGTCTCGCGTTTGTCATTCCTGAATTGGTTCGAATTTTCACCGCTAATGGCTCAGCGAATACTTTGATTCTTTTTCACTTCTTTGCTGCACCCTCCGCAAGAGCTGGACCTGGAAGCCTTTCCTTGTCCGACTGCATCTCGACGCTTCCCGCGTGACTTTTCGCATCCGCGCGACGTGCGAATAACGAGACAACAACCCTTGCGTCACCAGATACATTGAGACGTTAAGTTTGACCGCAAAAAGCCAGGTTCTTGTTTCCAAATTCCGTTTCTCCGTACTCAGGTGATCGCGAAGCAGGGCACTCCCATCGTCTTGTAGTCCATCGAGATGGTTCAGAATCAACATTGACACGTGACTCTGGTATGACGCCGTTTACGAGGCGGACAAACATTCCTAATCCACTTTAAGACGCACCAGGAGGCAAGATTATCTACCCTTTCTCAACTCAAGCCCAATATCAAAAGTGGGAGAAATTAGTCTTGGATCTTGAAGGATCATTCCGTAACACGTGAAACGGATTACGCATCCCGTGGAGCGAGAACAATTTAGGGGCAAGGTAAATATGATTTTCAGGGTCATACGTCTGGCCAAGTTTCACGACAAGGCTTCAAATGCTGTGGATCGTGAGGTAGCTGGTGAATCCGTAGAGATTATATTCGAAGATCACGAAGAGGCACGGGGATTGTCCTCGTCGGAGCGGTAGACTGATGCGCCTAGCAGGAGGTCGTTCGTTTCTTCAATGATGTAACAAAACGCGTTCGTTGACGAGTTTGGATGATCCTGGCCGCAGGCATTAGCGAATTAGCGTTGAGATTAACGGTGCTTCGAGGCATCTTCTAGCCGTTGATCCGATTAGGTAATACATTCCATGTACATGAAAGCTTCCTCGTGATGTTTCCACTAGATAAATCCGACTGATAGAGACTCGAGTCTGTACGCCGAGAGTCACATCTTGAATCTCATAACGCCTCGGTGAATGGCGTTAGACGTAAGAGGATCACACCTGGATTTATGGTGTCTTAGAAGAACCGGAAACACCCGAACGCGATACGTGAGATGTTTGTTTCGAAGTTTTGTTCTTTGCTTTGTAATGAGCGAGGGTTACCTCGTTCCGGAGGTACACTTGTGCCCGAGAATAGCCAGTGGCGTTCCTCTATCCTCCGTGAACGTTTCACCTTATCCCCCATGAATGTACGATTCTGTGCAGCGTCTACAATCTTTGTCCTCGGTACAGAAGTCGTATGTGGAGCGCGCGGAGTAAGTACGCTCAATAAGTACGGATATGTGAACATTCCGTTTTTCTTCATCCACCCAGTCTCAACTCTCTATGTCCTATCTCTCTTTCCTTCTCCCTCTCGCTCTCCCTCTCCCTCTCTCTCTCTTTCTCTCTCTGACCCCGTCTCTATACTGTCTCATTCTTGCGTGAGGATTGCCAGGGTAAATCGACGGAGAACGGACCACGGCGATCGCGTGAGAGCTTCCGAAGCGAGTTCGTCGTTAGAGTTTGAGTAGTTTTAGTGCGGAGCAAAGGAGACAGAGGGGGATCTAGACTGAGATTCAGAAATTGCAAGCGTTGCAGAAACTGCCAGACTGTATAGGGGTTTGGCTTGGTCAGGAGAGCTGCGAGTTTTACTACTCTCCACGGTGTGTGGATAGAGACCGAACGCCTGCTCGTAGACACTCGAGAAGATACTTCCTGAGTCTTACGTGCGGTCTCCGTAACCTTCGGTTCGAATTTCTCACCGTACACTCAACGAACTATGTACCCGTACGACGGATCAACAACAGGCGTATCCGGTTGAAAATCAAAGTTCTTCCGATGAACAAACAAAACTTGAGAAAATTCGAATACCGAAAGATATAATCGGCGTCCTTGCACAGCTACAAAATGGATGGCAGACGAAGTTTGGGATCGGTTTTTGTGCGTTCCGACAAGCAGTATTGAATTCACAGACGAGTAGACGACAACGCGAATACTATGTATTTTTTGCTGCCGTTCGCGGAATCCGCGGTCCCTCTTAATTGACCCGTGACTGGCACAAATTCGAAGCTGTCACAGATTGTTATCGACAGCGTATATACTCGCAAGTTTCACGAAATACGGGCAAGACGACGGTTGCGGAAATGAGCTGCGAGATCTAAGATTCTTACGGAAACGGAAAGTTAATAACGAACGAATATTCGACGTCTTCGACGCGCGGGATATCTAAAAAATACCAATTTTCGAAGGTTCTTCCGAGACGAAGGAGGGAAGAACTTCGCGACGCGGGGTACCGTTACTCGAGCGAGCGGGCGCTACGAATTCGAAGAACGCGGATGCAGTTCGCTAAGGGATTACTGATAGATTGATTTGCAATGGGCGTGGCTACCGATGCGTCGCACGAACCATGGTCGACGCGAACTTTAGCGAGTACCGGACCTTACCATCGGACCCCCAAATATATCCTAACGAGACGGCGGACATCGGTTGAATAAGTACGCGCGAGCTTTGGATTGATCGACTACAGCGCGGTTTGGCGAAGACCTCGTTTCCTTCTCCGCATTTTTCTCGCACGTTCGCTCCCCACCCCCCTGGCCGCGCCGATAAATGAACGCGCGACTAATCCCCTCGAGCGTGCCCTGCTCTCGCCAGATCGCCCGAAATACCGGAGATAAATGACAAAGAAGATAGGAGCCAACCGCGTCGACGTCAAGCGTCACAACGCGACGACTGCCATGAGATTTAACACGATTCGCCGCTCCGAACTGACGAGCGGGAACAGATGGATGATCATGTTGCAGGTGCAAGCTGCACCGTGGCACGGAACTTCGAATAACATTGCCCGATTACTTGGGTTCGTTCGCGCCCAGTCCGCGGACACGCCTCGGATGAGAGGAGTAGCAAGCGAACGGTTAACGTAGACGTTGCGGAGTTACAACTCGAGAGTAGGCTCGTCGGGTAGAGTGGCGCGTTCGAAGATGACGGTATCGCGATGCTCCTCGCGATTTTTGATCGATGATATCAAACGAACGAGGTACGTCGGAGACGTGGGAATGTTCGTTTCAGCCGGCACCGAACACCACGGTCTCCGGAGTACCGAATCTAACTCGCGCGATGCATCGCAATTCCATGCCATTCCTCGTGGTCGTCGAATGTCTCGCTCTCTGTACTCCGGATATCCAGCCACCCACGTTAACTCGGAGATCAAGCGGGGCAGGCATGGCAGGTAGGGAAATCAGGCGGACTGTCAGACAGTAGCGGTGAAACGGGGCGCGAGAAAGCGAGCTCGACGACGAAGGAACAGAGCGGAGAAACGGGGAGTGTATATAGCGGTGGTGGTAGTCGCGGTGACGGTAGAAAGAGGAAGTGGCCGAGGATCGAAGGCCCCGGGAAGCGGAGATGAGGAGAAGGTACCGAAGCGGAGCCGAGGTAGGAGGAGAGGTGGAGCGAGGTGATCCGAGCTCATCACCGTAATGCAGCTGGGATTATCCTGGAACTGAACGGGATCATGGCAGTACGGTGTGAGAGACCCCCGCGGCTTCCACGAAGGCGGATCAGAGATCGTCATTAATTGATTGTTTGATTGGAACTCCTCCGGGGAGGCTGTTAATGGCAACGGGTTGTGAAGTTCGTAGGCAGGACAAGAAGCAGCGTTGCTCGGCCTTGCGTGTCATGCACGGAGATGAGGCGTGCTTTCTCTCAACCTCGAGTTCCCGAGGGATATTTAATAGGCCACGAAGTTACACCGTTAGGGATTCACGGTATGCTGACCCCCGCGGGAGATCAATTTGTTTCGTGAATATATATCGCACGGGTCTCTCGTTCGCTCGAATCGCGCGCGGTGGTGGCCGTCGAGTTTGAAGTCGACTAGGCAGCTCGATCGCATCGGTCGCGAAACGCGAACGGCGAAGATCTGGAAAGCCTGGCGGATTCGTGGAATAATTTCGGGATCGAAGAAAGCGTCGCGGGTTGAGCGGGCGAAACGAAAGTGAACCCGCGCTACGAACTCTAATCCAGAATTTAGAGTTAAATCCAACCACGGCTGGATTAGGGCTAGGTATCTCGAGAACTTCGGCACGAGCTACGTTACGGAACGTGGCAAGGAGGAAGGCTCGATGAGGACGAGGCACGGCTTTGGAGCTGCTAATCTCGCGTAGAAATAACGGAATTAACGTTAGGTAACCTCGCTCACCGTGCATGGTCAAGTGAGTCTCGGTAAGCAAGCTGAGCAAGCGGTAGGAGCAATTCGTACAGAACAATTAACGAGCCAACATACGTCCCGTTGAACTCGGTTTAGCGGTGGATGACTAAACGATACTCGAAGAACAATATTTAGCGAGGCGTTGCATCGCCGGATCGAGTGCAAAAAATCACGTCGGTAACGGTCCTAATCGCCGCGGTCCGACTCTGCTACGACACCTCACCTACGCTCCTCGCGATACATCGGTCGAGATCGAGAGGACGGTTCAAACGCAATTTTTCATCGGGGACCTTCGAAGATGGCTCGAGGTAACGGATGCTTCTCGAGTGATTGGGGGATTGAAAAGAACGATACGTTCGCTACGTTCGCGAACGTAAGTACCGCCATCGCTGAGTCGCGAACAAAACCGATGCCGTCTAGTTTTCAGCGATAGCGAAAGGATTGTCAGTGAGAAAACGGTCGGGAGCGCGGAGAACGGAGGGAGAGACGGAGGGCATTTAATACTCGAATAATCCAGGCGGTCCTCCACAAACCGTTTTATTACGATCCGCACAAACATATTAAGCGTAATACCGCTTTGCTCAGCCAAGTTGCGGGGGAACCGAAGGGTTAAGGGGTGAGGGAAAGGTTAAGCTCCCACCAACTCCGTTTCCAACATCTCCTCTTTCCCCTCCGCCCTATCCCCCGTTGACCTTGCCGGATCTATTCTAGCCCGCATCCACGTCCTCCCTCTCTTACCACCCCCCGTGGTGGTGGTGCTGCTGCTGTTGCTGCTGCTGTTGCTGCTACTACTCGTCGCCCTTTCTCTCTCTCTCGCTCCTGCTCTCTCGCTTTTGCACCCCCGCAGTCAGCGGAACGAATATCTCCGGGTATCAGGCTGAGCTCGCAAGCTCTCCGAGCCCGATGTCGAAGCCTTTGCGCCAGCGGACAAGCGAGATATCAAAGGCTACTAATATCGTGCCAACCACATTCCACGGTCGAGTACGGCATTCGGGCCGACACGCGCGTCCATCGTCCGAGTTCCACCACACGTTACGTCATTATCCAAGTCAACGAGCGTAAAGTGGTAAAACAGAATTGCGGGTCCAAAAAACCGAGGATCCGGCCGAGGGTAACGAGGCGGAGGGACAAACAGCGAGGTGGGTCGATCGGGCGAGCGCGTTGATTCCATCTATTCTCAACGGGCATAGTGCCGTCGAGATTAACGACAACGAGAACGGCAGGGACTGTCGAATTTTCAATACGAACGAGATCGTTCGACATTATTCGCCTCTGACTTCGTTCGTTTTTTCGAATCCCCGTCTGCTGATACGAAATCCGTCGTGCGAACGACGAGCGAGAAAATATTTCCCAGAAGCATTCGAGGAATCATCTAACGAGACCGAAGGGTAACGATACCGTTAGCCGATCCCCATTCTTGCCAGGCTTTGATCGTCAACTTTTCTCCCGTCAGGGGAAAAAAAGGCATGGGAAAATATCGAGCGTGATTTTGGAAGGTAATTTTCCTTTGGGTAAAGCTTCGTCGAGAGTGCGTGGCTGAAGGAACGCAAACTAGGAAGTTCTCGTGACGGGGGCCAGTCGAGCAGCATCACAGATTGCAGAATAATCGCGCCACGCTGAAACTTTCCGGATGCCAAGTTCTGCGCGAACGAAAGCACTGTGAGCCTCTCGCGGGTTGCTTTTGTCGCGGGAACTCCTTCGATGGCAGACTTTACCGGGTGGAAACTATTGAATATTCATAAGATGTATCAAATTGGACCACAGATTGCGCCTGTGCAGCGGTGATGGCACGAGAACGAGCGGAACGATGGACCTGGTAACGGTAGAAAACTGATACGATGCGATGCATCGAGATTTTTGTGTTTCGAGAAACACGAGGACCAATTAGGGAATGGGGCAGGAGTAGGCGGAGGAGGAGGAGGAGCAGGAGGAAGTCGCGGAATAGTCGGAGCTACGAAGACGGCGACCACGTCGAATTCACCGGTTGAAGGAGGAATCTCTCGAGTGATATCGCGGGTCTGAAGAATCCTGACGAGGTAGTTTTGACGCAGTCGCGACCGGATATCTCTTCTGCGCAGACTTCTAGACCGAACTGCGCCCATGTTCGCTATCTGCGGCGGCGGGAAGCCTCGACGCTCGTTCTCTAAGTACGGAATACAGCTCCACGCGACGTAAGTCGCGCGGGTGGTGGCAAGAATGCGAAGACGCGGGATCGGTGAGAGGAGGAGGCGCGCGGAGGAGGTGAGAAGAACACGTCAGTCGGGGTAACTTTTCCGCTCAGCGTCGTCGTCGACCGTCTTAGTCTCGACAATGGAGAGATGTCAAAAACGCAGCAATTAATTCACCCTCGAGCGCCAGCTCGGCGAAACAAAGACGCAAGAATTTCAGAACGTTGCCGGAGAAGGTTGTCCACGGGCGGGGTGAAGCGGAACTAAGAAGTTGCTCTCGAGAGCCCCGGAGAAATGTCGGGACGGAGCACAACGATGAACGGATCATCCAACTTTGCTTTACTTATTGTAATTCAATTCCACGGGGTGTCTGTCTACTCGAGTACTTCGCCCGGATCTTCCGAGTAATATTTTGCGAAGCAGGGATGAATGGACTCGACGACTGTTCAACATCTTTGCTTACGACTGCTGATCCGACTTCTCGCGGAGTTGCCAACCTACTTTCGGGCACGTCGAGTTACGGGGTCTCATCGCCACCGGACCAGATTCTGCGCTGACTCGCGCAACTCCGCGTTCCGAGTCCAACTATCAAATGGTCCTGGAACAATGCAAGTTATGATGTGCCGAGGAAAAGGAAGACGATGGCCGGGTCAAGAAGAACCTGATTACGCACCTACAACTTCTGTTACAACGTCCCGGGACACCGTTTGTCACGACAATTCTATTCCCAGAGCCTGGTTTGCGAGACGTCCCGCGTATGACTCGGAATTCGCCCGTTGGAGCAAATGAAGCTTCCAAGAGTGTGGAAACCGTCGGAGCTGATTGCAGCCCCTCTGACCTCGTCGCCTTCGTCAGGAGAGAAGGGGAGAGGTGGCGGGGGGGGGGGGAGTTGAGGGGAAGGCAAACGTCGCGAGGTTGAGCAGCATCTCCCAGCAATATAACCCGTCAGGTCTCAGGCGACATCGGGACTCGGGTGCACGTAGCTGCATCGTAACAGTACTACAAGTATTCGACTGTTGACTCAGCGAGCCGTCAAAGAGGCGGTAGCTCGTCCCCGTCGACCGAACTGACTAGACACGCAAACTTAGATTGCCATAATACTGTACTGTATGTCGCTCGATCTCGTCAATGTATGATGTCGGCCGCGTTACGCCACTTCCGTGCTGCGTTTGTCATCTGAGAGTGCGGTGCGTCGTCGAAGAACACGCGTACGGGTGTGCGGAGGTGTTGTGAACGACGAAGATTGAACGATGAGAACTCGCTTGCGGAGTTGATCTTAGATTTTCAAGAATGGTATCCAAGGGTTCTCATTGAGATTTCATTGTGTTGCTTTTCTCTCTCTCTCTCTCTCTCTCTCTCTCTCTCTCTCTCTCTCTCTCTCTCTCTCTCTCTCTCTCTCTCTCTCTCTCTCTCTCTCTCTCTCTCTCTCTCTCTCTCTCTCTCTCTCTCTCTCTCTCTCTCTCTCTCTCTCTCTCTCTCTCTCTCTCTCTCTCTCTTCTCTCTCTCCTCTCTCTCTCTCTCTCTCTCTCTCTCTCCTCTCTCTCTCTCTCTCTCTCTCTCTCTCTCTCTCTCTCTCTCTCTCTCTCTCTCTCTCTCTCTCTCTCTCTCTCTCTCTCTCTCTCTCTCTCTCTCTCTCTCTCTCTCTCTCTCTCTCTTTCTCTCTCTCTCTCTCTCACACTTTCTCTCTCTCTCTCTCTCTCTCTCTCTTCCGCTCCTTCTCTTTCGGCATCCTCTGCTCGTTAAGCTCCAGCATTCGCTACATTTATGCACGAGTGAGGATGCAGAAGCGAGGGGAGGAGTCGCGATGAGAATGCATCTATGGATGGGCTAACGAACGTAGATCAATCCGGAGAGCGCTAGATAGGTGCCGTCGATGTTCACCGAAGCGTGACAGAGATAACTCGGCTGGTGGCTAACGGAACCCTGGATACATTCACGCGGACGGAGATTACACCGAACGATTCTTCGCGAGTCTAGTAACCAGACGAATCTCTCTGAATGCGTCGTCGTTGCGTTCCCGCAGCTTTGTTTCGTTGATCCGAAATACGTTTCGCGGTAGGTTCGCAACATCGAGCCCATCGACGCACGCGTGAGCTGTTACGACACGCGCCACGCGAATCGGGCAAGCATCTATACGTACAGTCGACGATTTATTTGCGTCGCTCGGTCGTGATCGGGGTGTCATCGATAGCTGGTGTGGACAGGCAGAAAAGGGGTTACTTCTACCGGAGCGTACTTGACGAATTCGTAGGACGTTACGCGATGCTCGTGCAGCAAAATAATACGAGGAAATTGTGGCAAGAACTCGCGAATCCATTACGCGTCCTACCCACGTCATATCGGCGGGGTCAGAGCATTGTGGTAGACAGATCGACGACGTGCCCCTAGGTGTAACGGTTATCGGAGGCCGTTGTTAACGTGAACGTTTTTTGCTGAACCACGTTTCTACCCTCGGATGTGGGGTAACGTCAGCAGAGAAACAACGTTACGCGAAAATGTCGGTACAACGTTACGCGATGTTGAAATCTTGCAGATTTGGAAATACCTCGGGCATCGTTCGCGATCAGTGCGAAGGGAGAGCGGCGACGAGTAGCTAGCGAAAAAATCTCCCCGAAGCTCCGTTACCCGGCTTCCGGATCCTTCCAACTCCGAAGCGCGTACGATCTCGAGAGGGTTTCGCGAGTCTGCTCGCAAACTTGGCGCGACTCTTCAATGGTCACGCCCGCATAAATTATGCCAATGGGCTGACGATTATTTAACTCGAGGCAAACCGCGAACCGGCTGATTACTTCTTGCTTCGCTCAGCGGTTTCTGTTTTTTGCCCGGAGCATATAGTACGTAGGGTGGATATCAACGTGTTCTTTACACGTGGGGTCGCGTTACGGTGCGGCACGGAGCGTTGCGTAGGTCCATCGCTCGAATAAATACGGAACGCGCCTGTAACTGTCGAGGGTCGGAAAAGGGCAAGGAGGCATACCACGACGCGAGGGACGGTGACGAGGATCGAAACAAGAGAAGGGCGGGCCATGACGTCAGCAATGTCAGCGTATACCGATAGCGATATCGCGTCGCGTTCCGAGAACTACGGCAGCCTGTTCGCAGAGAAATCGCAGCCCCCTGCGTTCGGGACGATCGCCGATCTCGGAATAGGCAATCGGAACTCTCCCGCGGAATCGACGCGGGACTCGACCCCGCCGACCAAGATTTTCCTCTTCGCGAGCTAATTTTTGGACCAGTCGGACGTCCCCGGCACGATATTCATCGCAGCATGTACGATCGATTCCTTCGCTCGGTGACTTTGCCCGCGAAGGGTGGTGGCCTATCCTCGCGAACGGCTGTACGTCACCTTTGCGAGGTGAAACGGTATCCGAGATTGATCGTCTGCCGCGTAGTTGCGGTAGAGTTCAGATGAGAGAGATTGGCAGCGTTGATTGGTCGGGCGACGCTGTTCGGTGCTGTTTTTGAGCAACAGGTTCACATGGAATGAGATTCGCGAGGAGGAGTAACGACGGGCCCCGCGTCAGCAGAGACTACCATCCAATCCGCCGTAATTCCTAATTCCGCAACGCCGGTGATGGGAGAACGACGCGATTTTCCGTCTCGCGTATGTATAAGAGCATGAATAATAACGCACCTATATCGCGCACGTAGCTGCTTAACCGTTGGATGTGTCAGACGCGTGCCTCCATAGATGTCTATTACCGTACGGACGGGATTTCAACAAACGACGGCGGAGCCTGTTTCTTATTTTCATAAATCGTCCCGTATCACCTGAATCTTTCAACAGATTTCCCGACTTCCAACGCGCGTCGTCTCGCAGACTCAAGCCCGTTTCGTTACCTATTCAGAAGTGTGTTTCTACCGGTTATTACGTACACGTTGCGTTTCATTCTACCGTGCATGGCTGCTTTCCCAACCTCGCGCGCGCGATTCTTACAATCCATGCAAGCTCCGTCTCACCTTCCTCCCCCGCATTCTCTCTCTACCGGCATCGGAAATCCCGCGGGAAATCCGCCCAGCGCAATTAATGCCGCGAAATCGGAATCTTATTTCGTTCGACTCTTGACTCCCGACCTCCCCGCTTCCACGGCCTATCTTTTCGTTCGCCTTAGCCCCAAAGAGAAAATCGCGAATGAATACGTAATGCTGACCGGAGGCGGGATGCAAACAAACGGCAACGCCGGAGAACCTATCGTACAAGCCGTATTACCGGGGGAGATATTCTAGGAAATTGGCGAGATAACGCGCGCTGCGCCTTCGCGCACCGTCGCGGCCAGGTTAAGGTGAAACTGAACATCCTTCGCCGCGACGAAACTCGAGCTCGTCAATCCTCGCGGTCGACTCCCGCGTTCCGAGACAGCCAACGCCTACGCCTCGCGTGGAAATTCGTCTTTCACCGCAAACGCAAAATTCGTCTTTTACCTCGTCCCTCCTCGATCCGCGGATCAAGATCGCACGGTCCGCGATACGCTAGAGGATACGGCTCGGGGAGGACGGTCGCGCTAGTACCGCGAACTCGACGACTTTTCCCCTCGCCCTGATCGTCCATTCCCGCGTTCGTCGAACGAACACCGAACTCGCGCGTTCCCCCGCCGTCTCTACTCGTTTACCGAACGGTGTTCCATCGCAGCAATTACCCAACGCGATTCCATATTCTCGGCCGGTTGAAACATATGTTCGGTCCTGACATAATAGCCTCCATAATTCCTGAACGAAAATAAATTCTGGAATAATAATTCTCTCCGCTACCGTATGTAGCTAACATACCTAACTAGGGACAATTTATCACTTCAACGTTCGCGGCCGCGCCGCGCCGCACCACTCCGTTCCGTTCCGTTTCGGGTACGCGTATAGCTCCTCCGCGAGGCTGCCTCGCGGGCGCCAGAAAACGCGACGACGAAACTACCACCGTCACGTGTTCGCCACCGCCTGGTCACCCCCGCCCGCCCCTCGGCGAATTAAGCTGCTTTATAAAAATGTAAAACGATTCACAAGCGAACCGCTTTCGCCGAAGCGAAGCGAAGAGGGGTTCGAGTCGGCGCGGGAAGAGAAAGAGAGTAGGGAATAGCAAATGTGATTGGGAGTTTTCATTGTTTCTGAGAGGGTAGAATATAGGATAAGGCGAGACGAGAAATGTTGGAGCGGTGCGCGGCGTGGAACGGCGTTGGGGGATGAGGGCGAGAAAGAGGTTACGTTTTACTTATGCAGGGACAGGTATACGAAGGTGTGTCGAAGTGTGCGAGGGTGTGCGAACTTTTGCCATGGGTTCTCTCTCGGTCCAGATACCGGAGAAACGCTCGAGCCTCACCCACATACACGCGATATCCCGAGATCCGGTACCGCTGCCGCTGCCGTATAAAAAGCAGAACTTGAGATAGTTGAAAACGACGACGTTCTTACGAGTTGCGAAGAGGCTACTACTTCTCACAGCCCCGTTATATAATACCTCGCATTCGAGTATTTTACTTTTTACGTTACACAGACATCGTCTCGTTCTTTCTATCTCATCGAGTCGTTTCTCGTCGGTTGCGCGAACCTATCTTGGCCCGGGGAGATCCATCTGCCCCTCCCCTACCGGATGCGAATCATTTATAACGCGCGCGAAAGTGGTTCCGATAAAATCGATATCATTTTTCAAAAGAATTGCCCGCTGAAAAACTCGGAATTTTTGTTCCAACTCGAGGAAAACTCGACGGGACGCGATCGGATCAATGGCGATCGCGAATCACCGACATCGTTCACCGGCGAACCGGTATCGCGAAGCCGGTAGGTATGAAATTACCGCGCGACGATCAATGGTACCGAGAGAATCGAAGAACGGAGAAACACACCGGGCGAGAAAAGGATTTTTAGGGACGGACCGCGAGTGGCGCGGAGGTGCGCTCCCTCCGGATTACGCGCCGTTACGTGCCCGTATGACCAGCTGTTGGATCGAGGCGAGACGAATTTTAACGCGATTAAGTATTCGCCGAGATAACAAGTCCGATATGTCATAACGATCAAAACGGCGCGTGTAATACAATTAATATTAATCAGTGCCAGGTAGACGAGCACGAGGCGCGTGCGCGGGGCGATCCTAATTAGTGATTAGACGTCGAGAGCCGTTGGTGGAGGGTGACCAGTAGCGGTTGGCGAGCGGTGCCACCGGTTCGGTAGGGGCGAGACGGAGGGAGGGCGTAGGTTGATCCGCGATAGCGGCTCCCAGATCATATCTCACCCCGGGGTCTGGCGGCCGATCGAGGGTGCGGGGTGGACGTTACAGGGGACGCGTGGGGTCGGCGAGGGTCGACCGAGACGAGGAGGCCCTGGGGCTCGATATATCAAGCCGTGATTCTCAGACTGCCTCGCGGAGTCCTAGGAGAAGCGACGGACGTCGTAATGCCAAGGTCTCGTCTATTTTATCTCCCGTTCGGCTACTCTCTAATTCCTAGACATTCTACCTCGTTGACTTGGCGCGAAACGGCCCGATTCTACTCCGCACGCGGCACTGAAATCCAATATCACGCTCCCTGCCCCCTCGGGGTGCTCGCGCAACGCCGCCAAACAATTATTCATACATACGCGCTGCAACTTCATTTTCATACATTGAATACGATGAATAGTATAATTATGGCTGGAGGGTGACGCGTATTCTATAATGCCTGCACTTTCCGTGTTACACCCGATTCCATCGAACGTTTTAATCGAATCAAGCCCGATGATATATCCGATCAAGCTTATCGGACCGCTGAAAATATCGATCGAACGATGTTTCGCTTATCCGACCTGCGGAGATGACAACGCGATCGAGCCAAGCACGAGCATTTCGAATGCTAATACATCGAAGCAGCTATAGATGGCAACGACGATCATTTCGAGTCGTAATTCCAGGAGTTTCCTGCAGGAATAACGGATTCTACGACGAAGACACGCGTACGTAGTTAAGACGTCTTGATCAGTGTACGTTTTCTGAAACTTCCGAATATACCGATTGAACCGAGTCCACTGGGAGCAACGAGTTCGAGGATCCACAGCTTTTTTCTCCAATCCACGCATTCGAATATCCGCGACCGAGTTGGCTCCTCCAACGACGCGTTGATCGTCGCTATTACTTGTAACGCGAAGTAATCGTTCCGTACGACTCTACCCAGCGGCTCGCTAATTAATTTTCTCGCGATTCTCACGTTACGTGTCCTCGCGCGGGATGCGAGGTACGCGAACAACTTGCTTCTGGGTTCCGGAAAATGTGGAGAAAAAAAGTCCGGTGGAAGGATGGCGGATGTCGGAATCGGATTAATCGAGTCGCGGGGAGTCGTTTATTTCGATAAATTTCGCGTCGAGCTCACGTGTTAGCGACGCGATATTCGAGGAAGAGGGAGAGGATATTTCACCTTTTAAATTTTCTCTCCGACGGTAATTCTGTCCGAGTAGTCCGGAACGCGTGGATTGCCGTTCTCAAGCCGCAAGCTGTTACATGCGAGTACAAGCTTATTCGACGGAAAGCTTCCTAACGAGCTTGCTTCACGTGATATCTGCTATTTCAGTTAAGCGAACGTAGACAATACGCAGCGACGCTTTTTCCCATTAACGGTGGGGAAAATTACGCGCGATTGTCGTGATTCTTGCGCGCTCCCTTTTTCATTTTATGCATCGATCACCGGCTCGTTACCCATTCGTATATTTTGCACGCATGCGAGTAGTTGGCGAACTACGTACATCGGGCTACGGAACATCGTCGGGATCGTCGCTTTCTCGAGATCGAGGATTCGCGTAGCGAAAATGTTGTTTCTCGAACCTCTCGGCGATGGGAAGGCGATGCGATCGGAACGGGTGAGAATTTGTCAATTCTTCGATTGTTCCAGTTTCAGTTTCGGTTGTCGTTACGCAACGACGAAGAAACGGTCGAATATCGACCAGAGGGCAGTTATAGTTCGGGTTTCTCGTGGCGTCCGACGCGTTGGAACCGTATCGATTGGAAATTCATTCGCGAGGTGTTCACGCGTCGTCGCCGAAACGCAACGAAGAGAGGATCGGACGAGTCGTCGGGTCTGTCGCGTTACGAGTTCCTATCGGGAAGTCAGCTCCCTCCGTTCGTATTTCTTCCCATCGTCTCTGCTCCCGAGCGCGCTCGTCCCTTCTTTTCCCTCGCCGTTTCTCGTTTGGCGCGGGCGACAAAGGTGTAGATCTCAATCACAAATTGACAATAAAAAATGTCCAATTAAGCTGGAACGGACCGTGGAGACGACCTAACGTTCGCGACGTCTCTCTCCTGCTCGGTCCGGGAAGACCGCCACCGCAACCATCCCAATCACCACCTCCGTTCGCGAAGAGCCGCGTGAAGTTGGAAGCAATCGAGAAGGTTTAATCCCACTCGATTGCGTTTCTCGCCGCCCGCCAACTTCAGAGCCTTCGACCCCTTCCACGACGCTTCGCCACCCCGTAACTCCCTGGGAGTTACGCTCCCTCCGACTCCCGCCGTCCTACGTTTTCACGTTCGCCGCCACCTCTCTCTCTCTCTCTCTCACCCTCTGCCACCGCCGCCGTTCTTTTTCTTTTGTTCGCGGTCACCTTCCTACCGTTTCTTCCGCACGGTTCGCCGGAGATGCCCATCGGAGCCGAGTCCGTCACAAAGAAGCGGCGGTGGTGGGTTCGAAGTCGTATCGTAAATATTCTACGGCCAATTTCGGTTTGGTATCGCTGAACGACTCGGCCATCACCACCCTCGCCGACTCCATCGGCATTCACCGGTAGCACGGGACCGAGTATCGAACAGCTGTCGTATGCAACCGGCTATCTTCGATTCCTTCCCACTTGTCGCCGGATTCCCCGCGTACGGACGAGCGTTCGAGCGACATCGTTATCCAGAAATTCGATCTCGCAGAAATGAAATCAACCACCGCGGGTGAAGCGGGCACCGCCGGATCGTCGATCGCGACGCGCGCGAAGGTGACGGACGACACCGGGGATCCAATGAATACTCGAGTCGAAAATGAAGCCGAGCTGCCGCGTCGCGCGGAGGTGACGTGGCGCGAGAGAACCGGTATCTTGCATGGTTGCAGCCGGCAGATATTTGCAGCAGCGGCAGCTTTTCAGCTCGCGACACATCGACGCCCGACCAGAGAGAGGGATACGGGCTGTATAATACCTACGCGAGTCGAGTTCCACGCGACGCGAATTCGTGGACGCGGACTTTTTTGCAAGCCTATACCACAAGGGAAAGGCTCTGAAATATTGAGCGCGCAAT
This sequence comes from Arge pagana, assembly GCA_963969455.1. Taxonomy (NCBI): domain Eukaryota; kingdom Metazoa; phylum Arthropoda; class Insecta; order Hymenoptera; family Argidae; genus Arge; species Arge pagana. The sequence continues at coordinate 24,632,067 of OZ018312.1, read as the reverse complement.
TACCAGAACCATTCAACGTCGCGAGCGTGTTTCCTCTCTCACGTTCGCCACGCGTTTTCTCTTTGCTTATCCCCGGAGTCGGCTGCTCCTCCCCCGCTTACTACTCTCTCTCTCCCTCTCTCCCTTTCTCGCTCTCCCTCTCTCCCTCTCTCTCTCCCTCTCTCGCTCTCTCTCTCTTCTCGCGCGCGTACATCGCGATGACGGAAAAGCTGTAGCATCACGAGTACTACCTTACAAGGCCTACCCTTATACAGAGGCGAAGATGAAAAGCTTTTCAGCGAGGCTTTTTAGGGATTGTTTCCGGTGCGATCCGTCTCTGCGCGAGCTGCACCTACGGCCAATCCATGCGCCCCATCTTCATCTGTCGGTGAAAGCATCGCGACACGGCCAAACGAGCAGATTCGCGCGGGATTCCACGCGAACGTTGCTTTCAGCTATCTTGGAGACGAGTCGTCGAACGTCACCGTGCGAATGCCGCGAGGACCTCTCGCATCGCCCGAAAGCTCCTCCGCGTCTTCCCCGTTGGATTCCACAAAGATAGACGCGCTGGCAGGCGGAGATGATGCTCCGCGTGTGCAGAGATGTATTATCTGGGGGCCGTTTCGGTGGCATGATGGCGCGCCTAAGTTTACTGGCTGCTCCATCACGTCAGAGCTTAGCTTATCTCGTTGCAACAACATATCCGAAGCTTCCGTCTCAGTTCGAGAGTGAATCTATTGTCCGATCCACGAGGCGTGTTCCGAGATTAATTCGGGGACAACGTATCTCCTGCCACCCTTATTACGCGGTTTGGAAAGTTCTGTCACAGATTAAGGGACGATTTATCGTATCGCGAGGGGACTATAGATTCGCGAGCGAGAACCTCGCAACGGGAACAAGTATTATCCCACCGCTGTGGCCAGTTCGCGCAGGGATATTCGGACAATAGTTAATCGAGCGGGACACCGATAACGTTTAGTACGGCGTAAATAAAAGAGGTCCCGATATCAAATGGACGTTGTCTATCGCCCCGGCGACGCTCAACTCCGTTGCCTTTTACTCCGGTCCACCCTTCTCAACAGGATCGCCCGATCGCGTCCGTCCGAATCTTTCCAGATCCCGCGAATTCCCACTGTCCGAATTCTCGGAGACGGGCGAAACGTTCATCCCTCCTCGAGCGACGGATTGTCACGGCCGCGGACCGTGTCGGAGTCGAGCCTGGTCGAAGCTTCGCGACGCTCGTCGGAGAAACGTGGCCTGGACATGGATTCGAAAACGGAGCGACAAGGTTTGGCAATGAAACGAGCAAAGTTGTATCGTATTTTCTTGCCGAGATAATAATACTGGAAGGTCCGACGGTAGATTTTTATGTACGCGTACATCGTAATACTCGCCTTCCCGAATTTCTGCCGGTTGTCGTCACGGTCGCCCGAAATCATTAATAATTGAAACAGTCAGCGGGATATATCATTTTATGTTTGGGAACCGTGGCACGATACTTCTCGCTGGCGGACAGCGAGACGGAATGAGCAATAAAAATGATCACCTTCCTCGCGAGATAACCGTATCCGTTGAGAGAGGCCTTAAAATCCTTAGCACTTGTTCGAGCCACGAATTTCAATCTGGCGCGACAACCGGCACCAGAAGCTCGGAATCGTCGAAGGAATGATAAGTGGTGAATTTGAATTCTGAGCATCGTTGCTTGTCTCCGAACGATTTGCCAGCTTTCTCGAATCCGAGCAGCTCCAGGAATTCCCTCTCGCCGACTACGCCGATATTCGAACGAGGACGACCGTTTTTTAGGTGGGTAAGCTTCAAAGGAACTCACGTCGTTACGTAGGGCCACTTGTTACTTGCGAACCGCGATACGGGAAGCATAGATAGTTGTGTCTCGTGCTTTACTGGATGCTTGTACAGCGTCGACGCATTCTCTCGTAGAGCCATCCGTACGTGAACGAGAGGGTGGGTACCTTACTACGTTTTGCCTTCGTGTATGGACGAGGGTGGAACATTATTCAGACCGCCGTGAGCACGGGCGAGGGGTGGGGTCATGAAGGGTTAGGGTGGTAGGAGTCGCAGGGCCAAGAAGGGAGATCCGAGTTGCACCACGTCTCGCATAACGAGCTGCCAGCTCCCCAGGGTGTTCAGCTCCTCTTCGTTCTCGTCCTCCACCACTTCCACTTCCACTTTCAGGTTGAACCTTCAACTTCGGTATAGCCGTGCCTATCTACGTGCTGCCGCGCCGCATCTTATCTCTCTCACTCCCTCTCTCTCTCTCTCCTCTCTCTCTCTCTCTCTCTCTCTCTCTCTCTCTCTCTCTCTCTCTCTCTCTCTTTCTTTCTCCCTCCTTTTCTCATTTTCCCTCGTGTCTAGCCATCCCCCTCGCTCGCACGTTATGCTTCAGCGTTGCACGCTTCCGTTTTATTTTCTCACCGAGTGAAAGATTCATATCTCACCTCGTCGTATCGAATGTACGCGAATAATTCGAATTCGCGCGTACGAATCGTTTCCATTCTTGTTCACGTGAACGGCGTGAAATGTTCCGTTCGTTCGCGCGAACTACTTCTGCTAAATTTGCGGCGGAAGGCGCGACAGGTATCATCTTAGCTATACTCGCGCCGCGCAATCGATCATTCGACGCCGATTGGAATTCTTATCGCGACATCGAACAAAACCGTCTCGGTCAACCTCGGCGTCGTGTCCGTGGGTACACGACGCGGATGACGAGTCTGCGAGCGCGCGACTCGCGGATGCATTTTTCGGGACAAAGGAGCGGTGGAAGGGGCGAGGGGCAACGGGGAAGGTGGCAAGAGAGGGGAAAACAAATTTGCCAAGCGGCTAGGGGGAGATATCCGACCACGATAGGCAACGAGGTAGCCCGGTAGACGATAGCTCGAAAGCACGTCGCATTCACGTTCGAGAATCTCAAAGACCGGATTCATCTTCCCGGGCAATGCCGGCGGAAGATGTAGCGCGCCCCGACAAAGTTCTCTGGGCGACGTCGTAGCAAAGAACCATGCATTTTATACGCGTTGGGCTCATTCAGACTCGTCGCGGTTCACCGGTTCCGTATCCAAGCTTCCGTATCCACGCGTCGACCGGTACGCGCGTGTGTTTTCTGAAATACCCGTCCGCGCTATCCTGCCCTACGCTACACGGCCACCCTTGTGGACACAGGCTAGCCGGAACCCCCGAACACCTCTCTTTCTCCGTGTCGCTCTTTCACTCGCACCCCGCGTGTTTGGGAAACGGGAAGCGGTTCGGCGACAAGGACGTCGCGTACGGCGAGAGCCGACCGGCAGCGTTGACGCGAGAGAGAACGGGGCCGGTGCCAGGGGTGGGCTGGTAGAGGGTGGCCGGGGGCTTGTTTGCACAGCGTAAGTGGCGCCCGGTGTCTATCTGTACCTCCCACCCCAGGATTCCATCTCCTGCTTCCTGTCCACCGCTGCCAACCAGCTACCGTTAACGCGTATGACCTCTCGTCGGCGCCGCGACGGAGGTGGCGCGCGCGCACGGGCAAATGACAAAATCGTACGACCGGAAATTTGATTGGGCATCGGGAAAAATACTCCTCGAGACGAATCACCGAACGATTAGAAGCGATCGGGTCGCGCGTGGCTGGACTCTCTGTCGCGCGCCGCTCGAGAGCTTTAGGGTGCATAGCTTTTCGCCACGATCGATCCTACGCCTTGGGGTGATCGAGCGACGACGACGACGCGACGCGGCGGTTCACCGTTTTCGCCGTTCGCGAGCTACGCGGTATTCGGAGAACGAAGACGACGGCAACGGCGGTCACCGACCGTGTTGTCGTCACAGGAAGACGACGGTGCGTTATGGACAGGGATCGACGCGGCCTGATTCTCCTTGTCCCGGCAGGGGGTGGCGCCGGTTATTCCACGGGTCGTGATTATCAACCGCCTCGTAACAATACGGATGGTGAACTTTGCAGCGAAATGTTTCGCCGCAAAGTTCATTGAAATGTCAAGCGAGGAAAAGAGAGGTGGATAGTTCTACCGTGTACTCGATGCACACGAGCAAGCCCGGGAACGTTACCGGCGCACGGAGCCGCGCTCACGGATATGCGTGCGCGCGTGTTATCCCCGTAGAGACCGGGCCCACGCACACGGCTGCACGCGGACGGATGGGTTACGGGGCATGGAAGGCGAGACGTGAAACGCGGCATGCTCGTGTACCGGAACCGCTTTGTAACCGCACTTCCGGCATAGAGGAAACCAAGCAATCCGCTTCCGACACAACGGAAAGTAGTGACAGCCATTAGTCGATCCCCAACGTCACTTCGCGGAGCACGGCGCGCGCGGCATCTCCCAGATATCCTCGACGAGCTTGCAAAGACCTTCGGATACGATCCATCGATATCGTCTCCAACTTTTTCTCGTCCTTCTCTTTTCGTTTCCCGAAAAGCTGGGGCATTGAATTACTTTTCGTTCGTACCTCGTTTCACGATCGATACGTCGCAAGAAATACCCTGCGAAGCAACGACCCAATAGCTACGACGATCGTTCACTTTGCTGCACCTAACTCCGTCGCGTTTTCGCGATCATTTCGCGAAGCTAAATGCAGAGCCAGCAACATTTCGCGAAATCTGTACCGAATCATACCACAATAGAAATCCGGTTCGTATTGGAAAAATACCCGTTTAAAGCTCGAAGACGATCGCGATCCGGAGTAGCGCGGGCGAACAGGAGACCCAAAAAAGTAGAAAAACCGGACGAAGAGGAAGAGGAAGGGGGAGAAGGGAGAAGGAGAGGGGAAAGTGGAACTTCGGAAACTCGAGCAATCAGCTCGAATCTTGTTCGATGGCGCACTCGTTTCTTGGGTTCCTGCTTTCTCCGTCTCCCTCTCCCTCTCCCACTCCCTCCGCGAAAATAAGGATGCGAGCGAATGGTCCGCCAGAGTCGTGCGGACATATTTTTCAATGGAGTTCACCTTTCCAGATCCACGGCCTACAGCAGATCTCGCGAGTCGCATGAAAGGAGAAGTCAGCAGAAACGAAGCTGCACAATGCATTCGGAGTGTTGAGCAGTGAAAATAGTCCCGCACGAATGCACGCCGAATACATAGCCGAAGCTACATCACTCCGCGTACACGGGTGTGGGAGTTATGGATTCAGTTCGCGTGACAGTCCTGCTGCAGCCATCCCTGCTGCGTCCTACGGTACGCGGAGGTCGCAAATTCGCAATACTGCTTCGCGAGAGGTTTACGTGGCACACTCCACCTAGTTTTATGAAAATCGCTGCGCTGTCACGTGTACCCGGCTCTATCCGTTTCTTTCTCCGCATCCCGCGTTCTCGTAATCACCTCGCGCGTGTGAGCGACTCGACGCAGACTCTGGGTACGGAAAGATTTTTCATCCGATTCTCACCGTCGCACGAAACGTCGTTCCATTCCCTACGCGGCCCAAAACCGCGATGAGCTATGATTAGGAGAATTTTCGGAACGAACGTAATTGCATCGTCGCGAAGAAGAGGTTCCGAGAAGTCACGGCGGTATATTTCCCACGTCCGTTGGAAACGTGGCAGCGACGTTGATCCCCGGTTCGACGAACGCGATGATCTCGAAATATATAATTCGCGTAGCCCGACGAGAGGATTCCACGTGGATGTAGAACGCGATCGAAGCAGCCATCGGAGAAATCAAGTGGCCATGACACCCCGACGAACGAATCGAGGAACCAACGAACCGGACAAAGCCACCAGGTGGATTTGGAGAGGATGGAGGGTGATACGAGTGACGCGCGGTGATGAGCGGCGGGCGGGCGGGGGGAGGCGCAACTCTTTCAAGCGAACGAAGGCTTTCGGACGGGGTACAATTAAAATTAGCGCAATTCATTCGGTCACGGTAATTCGCATGCCTGGCATTTATATTATTAGCAGCGAAAATGTTCGCCGTCGTGTACCTAGCGTATGCACGAATCAGCAGTGAATAGGCAGTACCCGGAAGATGATTACGTCGCATTCTGACACTGAATTACGTCCAATTGCGATTATCGCGCGGACGAAGCAGTTTTTCACAAATTTTCGATCGCACCTCCATCGGAACTGGTTGGCAGCCGCGGCGAAATAAAGGACGAGCTCGCGCACTTATCCAACTCGCGCGTCACGCGTCATTCGCAATTTTCCCACCGAATACCGCTTCCAATTCAACTTTCGCAGCTCGCACCGTATTTGTTCGATGGTTCGTTGTTGGCCAGCAATTTTTCCCGAGCTAACAAATTTATCGACGAACGGCAGTTTCCGTTTCCTCGAATAAATAAACGAACGAGACGATACATCCCGATATCTCAAAGGACTCGTGACTTACCTTTGGATGTGCTCTTCTGGGAAACGCCACCTTCGGGTCGATCTGTAACAGGAAAAAAAGAGTAGAAATGTAGTTCGATGGGCGTTAATTGAAATTCAATGAGCTGGAAATTACAGGGCCAAAAAGTTACGCGGACGAGAAATGCAGAGAGGTGTCAGGTCGGTGGTGCGGGACGTGGAACTCGATGCGTGGGCACGGTGCTGTAAATTTCTGCAGGGTTACCGTAAACGGAACACGCGCGAGGGTAGACGACGGATATAGCGGTCCAATAAAGCGGCGCGGCGTTACGTATGTATGACGTACGGCGTATGTGGCCATTCGTGTATCGATGGGACAAAGAGACAGCCTAATGTTGGCAATAAACAAACGTCCGTTGGGAAGCAGCGGTAATCAACCTGAATGATTTGATCCGATCTATACCCATTCATCCGATATCGGTATATCAGGTGATTAAACACGAGTTACGCTGTTTGTCGAAACCGTTTAATACGCGAACACGTTTGTCGTTGGCATCGAAACTTGACTACCCGAGCGAACCGAGATGAAGCTTCAATTTTTCCAGGTCGTAACGAAGAAACGACTATTTCGCGCGACACTCGATGTAGTCACGGTTTGCGGCGTGATTACGTTCAACGCTGTGGAACGCGCGAGCGAAACGACGAAGGGACGGTGAAACAAACGTTGCCGAAAATTTCCACCAAAGTCGAGTCGGGAATTCGCGGCTGGCGAGCATTTCCCCGGATACATGGTATACGTATAGAGAAAGAGAGAAAAGGAGAGAGAGAGAGAGAGAGAGAGAGACCGGGAGACTGGTGCTGGGCCTTCCGTTTGGATCGTCTCGGGTGAAACGTAACTCGCCGCACGGACGTTCTGGGAGAGAGATTTCGGGTTAGGAAAGCGAGCAGACCAAAGCCACACTCGTTTCATCGACGTCTGTTTCGAATTACCTGAAAGCGTCAACGCGCAAATATTCGTTTTCGACGGAATAGAATTCGTACATTCGTAGGGTTCGTCGAAGGATCGATGGATGCACGCGATGCACGACCGTGATCTTAACGAATGATGGCTGTGAAAAGTCTGTTAACGCGATTTTCTAATTCCAGTTCGTTCTAGTTGGCGCGACACTTTTTGGCTCAGATATCTAGCCGAGGGAGGAAGAAGACCGGTAAAAAACGATCTTACGTCAACTACGAAAACTCCGCGCGGGATGCGATGCGAACCAAACAACGAGAGCGGATAAAGAAGAGAGCGTCACGTCCACATAATAGGAGCCCTCTGATCGCGGTTCGGTTTATTCTCCTGTTTTCCATTTTTCCTTGAGCGAAAAAGTCTCGAGGGATTCGTATATCAGCGAGATGCACCTCCCCAACGGTGCCTGTTCGAAGTTCGAGTACGGAGTGTCGCGATCGAGAATAGTTCCAATTCGCATCATCCTCGCCTCCTACCATTCGTAAAAAGATCCAAGTTCCATCGACGTGGTCGTCGCGACGACTCGTTAGCATCGGTCGCGGGAAATTCTTTTTCTTCTCCTCGAATTTTGCAAAATCCGAGGGGTATCCGTAGATCGAATCGATCTCGTACATCCGAGTTATCATTCGCCGTCAAAACAGCAAGCGGTTCTCGCCTTTTTCACGATGTAGGTATCTATCGACATCGCTGTACGGGATGCTGGAGTATTCGTGCGAACTACGAATCATTACTCGGGAGACGAGATAACGTGCCTGGACTGATCCTACGATTCGAAGAGAACGGACGTTTCATTCTGGTTGATTGACACGGGGCTTCTATCTTCCGTAGCGTTAACACGCCAAGATCCATGCGTCGGAGAAATATAGATCACCGATGCGAGTGTTATAGACGACTGATCGGCAAAGATTATTCGATGTCCGGGAATGATCGCAAGCCTCTTAAGTAGATGATAACGAGCGTCGTCTGTCGCGGATGGGGCGCGAAATTTCTCTGGAAACTTGGCTGGTACAAGAAAACAGATTATCTCGAAAAGGCGGGACTGGAGGCAGCGAGGCTGTACGAGGTGCTGGAAGACGTTACGTGGAGTAAGCGAAAGAAGAGGTGTAGAAATGGGAAGGGAGAGGAATGGAAAGGAAAGGAACGGAGGTAAGGACGGTTGAGACGCGAACGGGCTGCAGGTTGAGGAGTGGAAGTGAAGTGGTTTCTGAGATTGAAGTTGAGAACAGCGTGAGTAGTGAATAACGGCTCGGAAACTGCAGCGCCATTGGCAGTAGAATCCACCGGCCGGGGTACAGCAGCGTACGGCACGATGTCCTATCGTAGGATGTAGGTTATAACGGGATGTATAAGGTATCATGCGAAGTCCGAGGCACGTACGGCGTGGGAAGTAACGACGTCCTTGGGTCGAAGATGGACTAGGCTCGTAGCCAGCGCTACCTTCTACGTGGTGAACTGGCGTTCAGCGTCATTCAGCGCTTTGCGTCGTATACCAGGTCCACCTAAATATCGAAACGCTACAAGTGGTAGATTTCCGTTGGCTGCAGTTCCGAGCCGTGAAACGACTCCTCCCTCCGCGCAACCCCGACCACTCTCTTCTGGAAACCATCAGGTTCTACGGTCTCCAAGGCTATCCGTACTTCGGAAACGAACTGAGAGCGAGACTTCTCGATAGGTACCGGCACGTTTCCAACGCTCCTTCGCAAATGGACACCGGAGCGAGAATCGGTTTTGCTGGTTTGGCTGATACCACATCGTCGATGCCAACCGCGACGGCGATAGCTAACGATCCGATGAAACTCTACCTATACCACGCTTCTTGGTACACCTGGAACGCATCGATCGCGAGTAACCTGCCAGTGTAAATACCTTCGCGTGGGTCCGCATCGTAACCCATCGCGGACGAGCGGGCAGCTCTGGGACTTTTGATAGTTTTCTTCTCCCGTCCGCGGCATCTCGTTACATATGCAAAACAGGACGCGTGAAGTGCTTGCAGGAGTGAAAATTATTCGCACAAACTCACTAGTAGTAGTCGTGGTGGTAGTAGTACCAATACTACTACTACAAACGATCGACACTAGAAAAAACGAGGAACTCTACCGCGTCATTTTCGTCATCGTACAACGTATAGTCGTGACGCGACGAAGAAAGCCTCGAAGAGAACCGCGCGAATGATACTTACTGGAAAACTCCGGATTCAGGGTACGAAAGTACCAGTCGTTGGGAGCTCTCAGGGTAATTCGTAAAAACGATTCAGCACCCGCGAAACGAAGGCGGAACAAAGATTTTCACCTTGTAAAGCAAGCCGACGAGGATGAGGATTCTTCATCCATCGTGATCAAAGTTGGACATCTCGAGAGCGTATCGCGCGTCCCGCTCGCGATACGTTCTCTATACAGTCTACTCGAATCACAGCAATGGGGAGCTTTCGTACGTCAGGTTCTATAGGCATGACGTGCTTCGGCGAAAATTTTCGGAAGAGGTTAGCTGCTGATGCGAACGCGAAGGTTCTGCCACCACCGTTACCCGCTAGTACAGCCTACCAAAAGTGAATGGGATCAAGGTTTGGTGGACTCCCGGCATCTCCGCCTCTCTCGGGGGTTTCGAGTTAACTCGCGAACTCCGTAGTCCCCGTGATAGTTCGACAATTGGTCATTTCAAAATAGTGGCGAGCATTCGCGTGAAATTATCTTCCGTCAAAGTCTCATCCTGTTTCGAGCTAGAACGAGGTTGCCGGAGCTAATCTCTCGCGTAACGAAGAGTGTCCCTCCGCGAAACGGCGGGACTGGAATGACAGGATAACTTGGATATTTAATTGAAGTTGGCCAATTCTAGGTCCTCAGAATTATCGAGTTCCGAGCTTGAAATTCCGTCTCGTTTGCGCGCGGTTAACACGCTTCATTTGTCCGGCAAATTAAATGCAAATACGCACTCGTGATTTTCGAACCGATCGTCCATGGGACGTCTACGTCTCTCGTCTCGTGCCCTATTTCCGAAGATTCTATGAATTTGTTGACGCAGAATTCGCGATGAAATCACGTCGCGGTATGACGGCTCGGAATCGTGATACGTATTCTCAACCTAACATTCGGGAGTCGTTCGTTCGAATCCCGAGGCTTCATTTTCTCGGCTCGAAGAATAAAACAGAAGCCATAGTACGAAAATCGGTAAAACGAGGTGCGAAGAAGAGAAGCTCTCACCGCCTTTGTATACGTCTCAGCGTCCCGTGACCGAGTTGCCGTCACGTTGCGGTATTTCACGCGAATGTACGGGTTCATCGGAAACAAACGTCGCCCCATGCCGGAGTATCAGAAGCTTTGAAGTTTAGGATTCTGCGGATCTCGATCTCGTCGAAACGTCAGTGAGAGGTTTAATTAAAAGAGGGGATCTCCATCTCCCTCGCGTATAACCTGGCATCGCGGGTTTCAGAGTATAAATCAAACGAAGATTAACATATTCCACATCGGGGTCACGAGCTTGTCCAACATTCCTTTATCGCTGTTTTCTCTCTTCATTTTTTCATTCATCCCCGGATCGTCTCCACGTCGACTCTTACTTCGGTTCCTCGAGTACGAGTCAACGAACGACGTTGACCAATCGTAACGCCTTTGCCAAATTTTCGCTTCTTCGCGCGGCTAATAAAACCAGCTGCAGCGATCCTCGTTCGCCCGACGTATTTCGAATCAATCGTCGCAGCGCGGCGTCAAAGAAAGTTCGAGATCCAAACGGCGAAGCTCGAAGTCCTCGAAGAGAATTGTTCCCCTGCTGACGCTCGATTGCAAAACTTACTATGCGCGTTAATTCCGGGATCCGATAGATTAAAACGACAGTCGCAACTACTTCGCGATCAATGCCGGGTCGAAGAAGCTATTTCCAGTTCGCAACGATACTACTGTTCTTTTTCTCATCCGATTTCGCCCTACCGGAGGAAGAGCCTCGTCATTTCGTGATAATAAAACAACCACTACGAACCACTAATTAACGCAACACCAATTCCCCCTCGAGACGAGGTCGAAGGCTACTTTTACGTCGGTTCCGTCGTAAAAAAAAACAACGAAAAAAAAACAACCGGTCGTTTGCACGCGAGGTGAGTCGCAAAAAATTCAACTTTCCAGCTGAACTTTCGCCAGGATTCCGTCCATCCGTGAAAAAAAAAATGAGGAGATAAGAATGACGGATTATACGTGATTCCCGAAAACGGGGAAAGACCTTGGTAAAAATATGGAATCTGGCGCAAAAAACGTTGTAAAAAGCAACGGCTAACGGCGTTATCTTCGCAGTGGCTAACGATCGTCGCCAAATCTCTATAAATACGCTCGTGTATTTGTGGACTCGTTGGTCTACATTTTTTTCTTCTTCGAATGATTGCGAGAAATCGTTGGTCGGAGGAGCGATGGCTGCACGATGATTCGCGGCCGAGCCAAAGAATCTCGAGATGCATATTCGATCGAGATGAATGAGATAAGTGGGAAGAGATAGAACGTACATCGACTGTTCCGTATCGTAGCTATATCCTGGAGGGTGGTCAGTTATTGCGCTTCCACTGAGCGATAGCTTTTAATATTCGTACCAGCTGCGCGCCATCGCGTGATGTATCGCGAGCAACTATGATAAAAATGGACTTTTGCCGGCGCAACCGATGTCACAGATACACTCTACGCCCCGGTATGACGCATAGACTCCGAATGCTCGTGGAATTCTTATGGAATTCTCAACGATCAAACGATACGCGAACGAATTGTCGATCGTATCGGAGCTCGATTTTCCGTGAGATTTCCCAGATTCGTAACGAGTAGGGAGAACCGAGGGGATTGAAGCTGAGAAGGTCGAGGATTCCATACCGGGCGTAAGACGTCAAACAAAACGAAACCATTTTGAGCAGATTCAAGCGAGTCGCGTGAAATTTGTGAAGAATTGAACATTTTGGAATTCGTCGAGACGCGTATTTTTCACGATGGTAGCTCGAGGCGCTTTTGTTTCTTATATCGAAGCTTCTCATATCACCGTGTTTCGTTTCCGTGTTGTATTTCTTCTCTCCAATTGTCTCCCGTTAGTTTCGGTGACGGCGTACGGCGACGCGAAACAGGTGGCGGATTCAATAGAGATCTTCGGGTGTCAAAAGTATATTTGTGAAGGTGTCAACGACATTTGGCGCCCCGTAGTCGATATTTGCGACGAGGGAGGGATAAATTCAGTTGGAGGGAACGAATAGCTGGTCAATACTCCTGAAAATTGGGACGCGAAACCGCTCATCTGTTGGAATCTGTCTCGTTAGGCTCGACGGAATCGGCATCATTTTCTCGCCGTTTTACCGGGGATACGGTGGATGGCGAACTTTTTGGATCGGGGAGATTGAATGAAGCTTATGTATTTTCGGTAAGGTCATTTCAGACCGTACATCGCCAGCAAAACAGCGCACAGCAAACAGATAATAATAGCAAAAAAGCATATCAATTACATATAGAAGAAGAATGAATGAACGCAAACAGAAACCTTACAGATTGAAGAATATTAACTAGAGATTTTGAAACATAGTACGAAAGGTAACACGGTTAGTCTAAATAACGCGCGAAAGTACATGGGCAAAACCGAGGTAGCTCGTTCGCGTGATAAACTATTTACATTGGTAGGACAAAGAGCAGATACACGTAAAAAATAAGCGTGGATAGCACATAGAAAAGGAGAAAAACGCAACTAGATGAGAGAAGGCTGGGGTGAAGAGCAAGGCTGGGGTGAGTACTCCGGGATTGGAAATCATCCGACGTAAATCGTTCCCCAGCCAGCTCAACCACCCCGCAGACTACAATTACCATCCGTGACCACCCAGTAGGTATCGAAAATAGCACTTTTGAACGTGCCGAGAGTGGTCTTCGCTCTTATGGGAAGGGGGAGAGAGTCCCATAACTTCGTAACCTGTGAGCCGAACGAAAGCTCGAACGTGACACTAGATTGGGTGGGTAATTCGAATACGGAAGAGAACGAAGTAGCCGGTAAGCGCTCGGATGTTCGGACATCCGACACCTTAGGCTTGGGGGAGAGAGGGAGGAGGTAACTTGGCCTAGCTTCATTTGAGATTTTGTAGAGAGTGAGAGAGAGAGAGAGAGAGAGAGAGAGAGAGAGAGAGAGAGAGAGAGAGAGAGAGAGAGAGAGAGAGAGAGAGAGAGAGAGAGAGAGAGAGAGAGAGAGAGAGAGAGAGAGAGAGAGAGAGAGAGAGAGAGAGAGAGAGAGAGAGAGAGAGAGAGAGAGAGAGAGAGAGAGAGAGAGAGAGAGAGAGAGAGAGAGAGAAAGAGAGAGAGGGTCGTGAGGAGGCCAGACGAGAGGACGCGGGACTTGTATCTAATCCGGCGTTATTACGACTCCGAGCTCATAATATTCCCGAGGGTGAAACGCAAGGCTCGATTCGAGGCTGGAGTGGTACGTCCACGGCCGGATGTTTGAAATGTTTTTCGCCCCGTTTTCCGACATGTGATTTGCCACCGGGTCGTTTTTCGGTCTGCGTATAATAATAATGCGAAATGCCGTGATCTGATAGATTCATCTTTGTACTGTTTCGCGTGTTGTTTGCTGCGCGTATTATGTGCGCTATTACGGGCAGGAAAATTATAGCTCAACGATAATATCACGGAATTCTAAAGGATCGATCTTTTATTACCGTCATTACGACTCTCCCGTTTAGTTCTACTGTGCGTCAGGGTGATTCGACTGAAATCGATATTCCAGTTTTTCACCTCCCATCGTTTTTCGTGAGAAATGGAACGCCGTGATACGGTATTTCTCGAAAAATATCCCAGGCATCGAACGACTCGACTCGGTGCCTCCCTCCATCGAGAATGGATCAACGATAGAAAATTGGACCAGCGCTCGAACCTTTGTCACGGGTACGGTGCAATTCGGAAATCCTCGCGTAAAATGAGATACCGTTTCGAATTTTTCATTCACCCGCACTGCCCGGATGAGTCTCGATTCGCGACGAATGATCGGTTAATCGGTACAAATTGGGTGTTCTTCGTTTTTCCAATTTCCAAGGGCTCACCCAACTGTTGGACAGCGACGCATCGATGTCAGTCTGGCCCGCACGGATGGATTCGGCTGCGCATGCATTCGCGAATGCATACGTGTATGACGGCGAAGCAGGGGAAGCGATGACGGAGACGGAGCAAAAGATGCTCTTCGATATGCCGACGGCGATTTGACTTCGGTCTGGTGAGGCTGTTGTGGGTGACACTTTGACACGACGCGGCACAGCGCTCGCGAGTGTCGGGCTTGTCCACGGGGAAAGTGAGAAGGGGACGTACACGGAGGGTGGGAGAGGAGTGCGACGAAAGTCGAGGAAGCAACGAGGTAGGCAGCGAGAGGGAGAGAAAGTCCAGCGCACGATGGGTATTCGGGCGAGAAGCTGCAGGGAATCCGAGCGTCCACGAGTCGGAGCGAGATTGGAGGGTGTGCCGGGCAGTTATGAGTTCCCGTAATTGTTTTGTCATGTTTCGGCTGTTGTTGCCGGCCAGATTATGGCCATTAGTTGGCTAGTTTCTGGCTAGTTAGACCAACTTGGATAAATTGCAGACAAAGCGAGACGGGACACCAATTCGCAGTTCGAAACGCGTAAACGGACCGAAAGGGCTTCGCGTAAACACGGAACGTCGAAAAGCCCGAGCTCACGCCGGACGACGAACGAGCGCTGATTCAAATAAAGACGAAACGGGATCTTCGATTTCCGCGAGTTCGCGACGCGACGTTGCGGACGATGGTATTCGCGAGCGCGACTTGATGAGAAATCGGAGGTACGTAAAATGAGTTTGTTGCAAGTGGATCTCAGCCGATCCGAGATGTACGATAGGGCGCGGAATGCCGTTGAAGTGAGAAAATGGCTACGGGACAGGGAGCGAAAGGAGGAGAAAATCAGAGACGCAGTCAAGTTGTTTCAGGGTATTACGCGAAAGGTGCAGAAACTCCATTTTGCAAGGATTCAAAAGCTTCTTGAGTCTATAACCAGAGAATACAAGCAGTCGGCGACTCTGGGGAATCCTCCACACAGTACTAATATCGCATTGTTATTTTCTATCGTGGAGTTGCTTCACGACTCGTTTACTTCTCAGCTTTATTAACCCGTATTTACGTTGATGCAGTCACAAGATACGTACCTCTCGTCGAGGTTGATGAATCTCCGAGAGGATTTCACAGAACTTGGCTCATTTCGCAGCGAAGGACGAGTCGCGTCGAGACCGGTGAAAATATGTAAATTAATATCGTTTAGGAATACGCGATCGTGCGATGGTCCCGAGGGTCCGGTACCATGATTGTTCCGTTGTTCTTCGCTAACCAAAGACCACGGCAATCGCACGGCGAATGCTCGCATATCGACGAAGATTCCCGCAACTTCGATGTGCCTTTTGGCGCCGCATGAGACCGCGACCAATCGGATGACGACGGATGACAAATCCCATCCAATCGGAGGAAGACGGAACGGAGGACGTGATCACGCGAATATTGCTTATGAATTATTAACCCGCAGCCCCCGTGTATATATATTGTTATAACAACTAGCTTGCCGATATTTCAATCTATTTCTAACGCTTCACCGCTATCCTTTTGTTGCCTCTGCTCGTTTTTTCTTCTTTTTTGGTTCTCTTCTCGAGGCACAAACCCTCGCCTTGTTTCCAATAACGGAGTTATCTGTCTATAAAGACAAATCTATCTATCTCCATCGGGATAGATGGAGAGTCCAATAGGAGCGAAGGCCCGGGAAGTAGTAAGCGGATAGATTTACAAGTTTCGAGGAGACCGAACTCGCACCAAACCGAAACGAGAAACAAACTATGCAATTAGCCGTTAAGTGACTTCGATAATCGGTAACATTGCCAGCGGGAGCCTCGCGTTGCCTACTTTTCTCTACTTTCCCTCCGATTCCTTGCCTCCTCCGTTCAACCGTCTCCGTCTCTCGCCACCTCGGTCCGCCTCGCGATAGCCTCGCTGTCTCTTTTCCCGCAGCTGCGTCTCTATCTCCGCAACGTTCCCGTGGCCGACGATCTCTCTTGCTCTCGACTGTTCGCCCGAATCCCGTCGGACTCTAAGCCGCCGCTACTACTTCGTGGGAGCGGGACGTCTGGCGGCACCCTTTAATTATCCACTTTCGTTGTAACTCCTGTTTTTCGCCTGTCTCAACTTTCAAAAGCAGGGATTAGGCATCCTTTTGTACAATTGGCGTAAGCGTAGGCTATTTACATTCGCGCGATATACGCGATCGTTGCTCGTTACGCCGAGCGATGCGAGGCGATGCCCGTACGAAAATTCCCGATTCGAGGCTATCCGAGGGAAGACCGAGTATTTTCACCATTTTTCAGAATTCCTCGAGCGGGATCGGCTATCGTAAGATTCATCGAGCGCCTTACCGTACCAGCGTCCCCGTCGCGATCCGACTACGTAGCCCGGTTACCCGGAGCATCGGCGAGGATCACTGGCAGAGCACAAATCACGGGAGTCCGACGAGGCGGGAGAAACTGATGAAATTTTCGAGATTTAACTTTGGCTCGTTTTGCGAATCGCGAGCTATTTCAATTAGGCCACGTTCGAATAACGCGGATCCGCGCCGTTGAGAAGAGGCGGAAACGAAGCGAATAAAATTGCCCGTAAGTCTCAATAAACGTGCCATTACTCGAATTGGTTTCTTCGAACAAAGCGACTCGCGCGATTCTCTCAATTTTGCATTCCGTTTGTGCGGACGCACGCGGGGCTCGCGGAAGCCCGCACGACGAGGCTCGACGCTTTTCCCTTGATTCTCTATCCGTCCATTCGTCCGCTCGTCCATCCGTCCGCCCAGCAGCCCGTTCGTTCGTCTCGGTGCTCGTAGGCAACGGAAGCCCGGGCACGCGCGAGACCGGTGGGAAACAAAATACAATCGAGGAAGCTCGCAGTGATTACGTCGCAATTACAACGTGTTAACACAGCCGTCGACTAGGGTTCGTTTGACTCGACGCCGAGGCGCGTTTCCGTGTCGCAACTTGATACTAGAATCTCGTGTCCGAAACTAACACGCGAGCACGCGTGCGCGCACACGCACCAGAGAAGCTTTGTCGCTCGGCAGCAGTCGTTCGCGCGCGGCAGTTCCAGAAGCTTCCCCTGCTGGCGCGGATGAGAGAGAGAGAGAGAGAGAGAGAGAGAGAGAGAGAGCGCGTCGCAGAGATGCAGGTACGCTCGAGCCGGCAGGGCGACCTCGGGTACGATTAACAGCGCCAAGGAAACGACATCGGATGCGCGTCGGTCGATGGTATTTGTCAATTCTTGCGCGAACGGCGAATAAGTTGGCGAGATGGCACGAGAGATCCAGAGAGAGAGAGAGAGCGGGGGACGAGGACCGAGGTAAAAAGAGCGCGCGACGCTGGCGTCGGAACGGCGTCGCTCTGGAAAACCGACCGAATACGTTTCCGAATTACTCGAGCGCAGCACCGTTTTTCTCTATCGTATATTCTCGTTCTGCCATGCGCTCGTTGCGTGACATCTCTGTGGCCCGGCAGCAGTGTCGGCGTTGTATTACGGTGATACAGGACTAGAGAAGAAGGAGAAGCAGAATGAAAGGCATAGAGGGCGAGAAAGAGAGAGAGAGGGGGGGGGGGGAAGAGCGAAGCTGCGGTAGCGTGAAATGCCGAGAAAGACGCGGGGATAGGGCCGCGAAAAGAAGAAGAGACGGAGAGATGCGGAATGGGAGAAAAAAGTGGAGGAGGGAAGACGAGGAGCAGGAGAGGCACGCTCTGATGTTGCACGGCTACGGTGAATGTAAGCATCTACGTATCCCGCACGTACGAAACTCGTATACTCCAAAGTAGTGCTCGTGTGCACCACGCGAAGTAGAGTTTTACGCGTGTTTAATCTGGAAATGGATCGCCCGAGAATCTCGCTCCACCCACTCGACGCTCGGCTCCCGCGACCGAGCGAGATGGAAGTCGCTTACACGGTGAACGGCACCGTTCCTGCGAGTCCCTCCGTTACACCTACCCTTCGCGAAGCAGCCAGCTATCGCGATATAGGTATTTCGCGAATCACACGTACGCGGACACGCCAGACGCGGATCAGCGAGGCAGCAGGCTAGTTGCGCGCAAAGGGACACGTGCAGCCCACTCGCGCGGATAGATCCCCGTGTCACGGTGGGGTCTACGGCGACGGAACTACACGGCTCCGTATTCTCTGAGATTCCATTTCGCGTTGCCCGAAAAAAAATTTCGAATAGAAAGGCGAGGCTGATCTTGCCACGATTTTGGGAAGCAACGGATTTCAGGCTCGCGATTACGCCGACGCCCTTTATCGATCGAGTCGAAGCATCGGGTGTTACTTTGCAGGTGATTTCAATCTTGGAAGAGGATGATTGCGCAATTCGTGCGCCATCTACGCGTAAATAGGCGCCGCACACGCGTCGTATCTTCGCGAAGCCCTTGCTCTGCAAAAACTAACCGGCCGTTCTCGTTCAAGTTTCGTTTCCGCCGTAATACCCTGCGAAAAGGTACGCTTCTGCGAAGCCTGGGTAGGACGCGATACGACGAACTCGAATGAAAATGTTTGATTCGCGGGTAAAAGGAAACTACGCTCGGACACGAAGCGTGCCGGGGCGACGATGAATCGTCACGGGGAGCGAGAACGTTGCGAGATATTTTCACCGGAGGAAATAGATAGGGACGGAGGAGACTACGCCCGCGCGAGGGACGCGGCGGAGACGGTGCCGAAGCTGCCGACAGGGCGGAGCGGTTCGTTGTGAAAGTTTGGAAAAAAGGGGGCAGGCTGGGCGGGGTTGAACGCGGGAGGGAGAGAGGAAAGGCAAAGACAAAAACGAGGGGGGAGAACCATTAGAATGTCTTTTGTTTGAGAGTCATGCGATACATCGAGCGTTTTCAGGGGTTCATAAAAAGAACGTATAACGGTCCCGGGGCAGTAGCGAGGTGCTAGCGCCGTCGCGCCGCATCGCGCCACGCCGTGATGTATCACGAAACGGACTAGTTTTTCTTCGCGGGCAAGTCAAGCGAGTTTTGATTGCGAGCGGCGGACGAATAAGTGGAAAGCTTCGGTGGGAAACCACGAGGAAACGAGGAAGACGCGATGACGGGCGAAAGAAACGTGGGCGGACGAAGGAGGGGGAAAAAAACTTTATCAAACTGATATCAGGGCTTCGCGAAGTTTCGTCGCCTGGCCGATGCTCTCCTCCCTCCTCTCGCGATGCCGTCGATCCTCGCGCTTTGCCATCCCCGCGTAGAGACGTCTCTTCGATCTTTCGGCAATATCGCGCGAAAAAATGAGAATTTATGCGAGGAGTTGATAAATGAATCGGGCGTAGCTTTCCGATCTATTAATATTTAGTGTTTGCCACTCCGATCGTCGCGTGGCACGGACAGGCCTGGCTCGCGGACACGGGTAGCCCTCGGCGAAGAGTACCGCGCGGCGTCTATGGTAAAGAAGAGCGATGGATAAGCTTCGGCCGGGCGTGCCGGTTCTTCTCCACCCTCCATTTTCGGCCCTCCGAAAGAGCTGGAAACCCTGGGATCACCTGAGTACCTAATCCTCTCCTCTGTTTGCTTACGCCTGCGATAAGCCACGCTCGGCGAGACCCCGCACTTCCACCGTCTACGCAACGTGGCGCGCGCGCGCGTGTATTCGTGACTTGACATTCTCACGTACCTATCTTCATCGCTACACCCGTCTCTCGCGGGGATGAGTGGGTAAAGAAGCGAAAAAGACAAATGCGAAGTAGATGATGGTAGGCATAACTCAAAGACTTAGAAGCTGATGACGATTAATAGCGGCGCGGAAGGGTTGGACTGCCTCGATTTTGCCGCTTCGGGGATCACGTTCCCCCGCCCGCCCTTGCCAGTCCTCGATCCGCTGGATTCTCCGACTCGAACGACTTCCGGGTTCGAGGCATCAGCTTTGAATCCGGAGGAATCGGACGTAGCGCGAACTATCCCCGGACGTGGGACCCCCGAGACACCGAACGGTGCCACGAGCCGTTATACCGCGCTTTCCTTCTTTCCATAACTATTCTCACATTATTCGTTCCTAGAATCTTCGCTCGCTGTTTCCTCGTTACATCGCCGACTCCGTTCAAAAATTCTCGGAATCCCTGACCTGGTCGCGTCGAACGTTCAGCTATCATCGCGCCAGCACTCGCATCCTCGAAACTTGGAACGCAACTTCGGTTTTGTCCCGTTGTAGCCCGAGTCGAAGGGCGGGAAGACGTAAAATCAATTTTTCACCGAATTTCCATCGCGAATCGATTTCCAGTTTCCAATCTCGTCAATTTTCTGCAACCTAATATCATCCAAAGTTCGCGACTGAATTTATTTGAATTCATTTAAAATCCCCCGTAATGCGTCGAGTTGACGCGCGCAAGCCGGCGAAAAATAAGCAATGTCACTCATCTGTGGAATAATTTATTTCGAGAGCTCGAAGCCGCTGAGCTTCGAGGAAATTGTTCGAGCCCCGCCGCCCCCCTTTCGCGAAACGAACCCCGTTGCTCCGACATCCACACCACGTGCCTCGCTCGTTTGGTTCCGCGCGTCTCCTCTTCTCTCTCTCTCTCTCTCTCTCTCTCTCTCTCTCTCTCTCTCTCTCTCTCTCTCTCTCTCTCTCTCTCTCTCTCTCTCTCTCTCTCTCATGGCGCGATCCACCGTCGGTACGCGATGCGTCCCGCGCTATCTCGTCGCCCTTCTTGGCGGTATCCTGGCTGTTCCCCGTCCGTCTATCTCTCCATACCCCCCCCCCCCCCCCCATTTATGTCCCTATCTCTGTCTGTCGCGCGAAGTTCTTGCCGAGTGTGTCAACAATACCATGAGAGGCGTCCATTGTCAAATGCTTTTAAATTTGAAATATAAACCGTCTACCTACCTACCTCCCCTACCGTTTGCTGCTGCGTCATAACATCCTTTGAATAATGCGTTTGAAAAGGAATTTTAGCACGTTACACCAACTCTCCTCCCGCATCACGCTCCAACCACCGCCCTTCGGCTCCGCGCGTCCCGTGCGGTAATACACCCTTCAATCCACACCACCGGGCTATTCAGCCTTCTCTTCGCCTCAGCTTCGAATTTGCTTGGAATTAGGCTCGACGATGCCGTTGATGTCTCGATACCTCGGTAAAGCGCGAAATGTTACCTACCGGCTGCCTCCAATGACGGGAGATCGTTGCTGAATCAAGAATCTCCAAATCGATTCTAGTTCGGCGAATTCACGAGACACTCGAATCTCGTCATTTTACGATCATTCCCGAGCGACCGGCATTTCATTCGCGGCGGCTACCACCAAACACTTCGTGCGGCTGCGCGAGCGTGGATTTCACGTACGTTGCACGACCGGGCTAGATTCGTCCGCTTGGAACATCGAATGTCCGTGGCATCGGTCGAGGATACCCACCGTTCGAATGTTTCGCTTGGAGAAACTTTGATTCGAGGATACCTGCGCTTTTTGAAAGTCCTGCACCTACTCGTCCGTGCAAGTCGTCGTCGATCGTGCCTTACAACTGTCTCTCCGATCCGCAGGTACCCGACGACCGGTATCGGAGGGAAAAAGCATCAGAGGTCTCATTTCGGCGATTATTCGAGAGATTCCCGGAAGGGCATAAAACTGTTGAAAGACGTGGTCCGTCACGTTTCTGGCCGAGTACGAGAGGCGCGGGCATATTTATTGAAGAGCGAGGATGCTTCTCGGAGGTAACAGGCGAAAGACCATCTACCGTTGAGGCCATCTACCCTCCCCCGAAACGCGATAGAACTACCCCAGGGAGACGGCCCCTTTCAAACCGATTTCACGAAAACATCAAACGGTAGGCGCCACGCCGCTCCAAAAATTAAGTCTCCCTTATTTAATTTGGAAAGTTGTTTGAAGGGTGGTTTCCTTCTTTGACTTCATTTTATCCTCTCGCCCGAGACTCGACGACTTTTGCCGCATGTTTTCTCTCCACTTTTCCCACCTCGTTTCCCGCCTCTGCGGCGCGTCTCCTACGCCGCTCTCGTCGTTCCCAACTCTTCATCCCTCGTATATTCTGCATTTAATTTCGGTCCCGAAAAAGATTTCAACTCCCTTCTACCTGTTCTGCTTACCAGGTCTCGCGACACCCTCGTTATCACGCACGGTGTGTCCGGTAACTTTTCTCGCGTCTAGACAGACTCGATCCGACCGCGAGCACGAGATTCAACGCGAAGCTCTTCGAAACCTTTGCAAATTTCTCTTCTTCCGCGTAAAAATTGTATCCGCAGTTGTAAAAGTGTCCGCTCGATACCGAAACTTTTCTTCATCCGATCCCGTCGTCGGACCACCCTCGAATGGGATTCGGTGCAACGTTATTTCCAAGGGGGAATTCTACGCGGCCGTTGAATTGCCGCAATTAATTTGGACCCCGTTACCCGGCGATATTCAATTGTTCGGCGAGTACAGGATGACGGAAGAGAGGACGCGGAGGTTAAATTACTTCGCGATGTGCAAAATAGAACACGGACACTGTCGCGTACAGAAGTTGTACGCGGAGGGGTTCCTTGTTCGAGTTCAGGCCGGCCATCCGGAAGTGGCCTCGGGGCAGCGACACCGAGGGTGCGCGCTGCTGCCGCGACGCTTTGTCGCCTCGATGAATTTCGGCGTAACGAGGATCAAGGTACGAGCGCGACGGGACGCGATATGCTCGTTTTACGGTGTTCGGCATATTTCTACGAATCTCGGGATGTCCGCGATATCCAGGCGCCGGAAATTGAAACGAACATCGCGATCTTGGCACGTCGAGGTGCGCGAACGCGAAACACCGACGCGAGATTGCGGGTGCATGTTTTACTTGGGCGTAGCATGCATATGTATGAGACGGTTTCGACGCGTTATCGCATCCCGCAAAGACGCGACCCGTTTCGAAAAAGCGAGAACATCGCACGCACCGATTAATGCTCCTCGTGCAACTTTTGCAGCTACGGCCATTAAAATCCAACGAATGAATTCGGTGCAACGAACGAAAACGATGAAGATTTCAAAGATGCGAAAAGTCTTGCTGACCCGACCGCAACAGGCGAGCCGTGAAATTTTTTATGCAACCGTATTCGAGAACGACGATCGAACCGGTGAAGAACGAATACTTTGCAAAAGTTTGATAGAAGTGACACGAGAAAAGCTCGAAGATACACACCGAGCCTGACGCTGGAGGAACACTCGAGAAAAATGTTCCTGCCAAAGTCAGATACGAACGATCGATCGCTCTATGCCGAAAGGATCGTTGCAAAATCCTCCACCGAACACTCAACGCGTCGTTTCTTTCCTAACAATGCGTTCGCGACACGATTGCTGTTAGATTCCGCGTCGCAATAGTCGTTCTTTAGCCTTCTCTCCCGAGATCTTGGCCGGATCCGACGTGTTTCGAGACCACTAAGCTCGTCGGCGCGTAGTAGGTACTTGGGGGAATGCAACAATGGCGCCAGGCTCGTAGATCGAGGATATTATAACGGACCGGTGAAATTGCAGCCGAGCAAAATGCTGCGAATTCGTGGGTGCCGTCTCGATGATAAATTGTCACTGACGTGAGACAGTGTCTCGTTTTAGTCGCGTTACGGATATCGTTCGCCGAATTCCACCGCGATATCATTCGGACGCGGTGGACCGTCGACGAGTAGGTATTCCAGGAGGCAAAGCTTGGTTATCGAACGATTCACGGCCGCTCTGTTGGCGATAGGGTACGGACCAGGGGCACGTTTATTGATAGACGCGTAGCCACGTCTTCGGTTCGGAGTCACAATTGTCGTGGAATCTCGAACATTCGATCAAATGCAACGTAGCAGGAAGTAGGATACGTTCGTAGGAATTTCCGGAGTAAGCTTCACGAAAACTTTCGAAAAGGTCGCCGTTCGGAATCTACGAGCGACATCGGAGTTACGGGCGAGATTCTGGAAAGCTCGATGGCGCGCGACAGGTATAACATGGACAGTCGCGTACCCTTGACGCGGGAAGGCCACTGGAGTGACGGTAGCGACGCTCGTTAGGTCGAGGAATCGGTGATACGAATTCGTGGCAGTACTCACTTTCTTTCCATCCAATTCGTGCACGCCGTGCGCCAGGACTTTGTCGACGCTCGCTGGGTCTGCAAACGTGATGAACCCGAAGCCTCTGCAACACAACGAGAAAATATTCAATCTAACCGGCGAACGAACGTCTCGTCTCACCGACGAGACGAATGGAGAGCGACGAAGAATCAGGAGGGGGGGAAAACTTAACGGATCGCAAGACTACGTACGGAACAAAAGCGAGTCCGATTGCACGCGAAGTTTATGCTCGTGATGGGATGAGACCGTTCCGTTTCTGAAATGAATTTTCCACGCATTTGCATTCGCGCGTGCGTTCGGTTTGTTTCCTAGATCTAGATCGTCAGCGAGTGGCGAGTTTCTCTGGTACCTGCCATTCTTTCCTCGCGGATACGGGATCGGAAATACTTTCAATAGGTTCGAGAAGGCAAGCGCTTGGCTCGAGCGAGTGCGCCGGTAGTCGCAAAACGGTTTGCATTTTTCATGCGGCGTCCGCTCTGGCAGTTATGGAAAATATTTACATGTTATTTATGAAGCAAACATGCCTCAGAAATCAAACGCGGCAATATCTTTCCCTTCCGCTTCCTAAGCCCGAGATCTTCCCTATTTCGTTCTCCTCGCTCCCCAATCTCTCGCGAGCTCGATGATTCGTCGGTCGATCCCCGCTATTCCTGCGCTGCTACCTGAACTATTTCGAAGCCGGGATCGTGCAACAATTTTACGGATCGAGCGGCGGCGATTCGGATTTGCAAATTTCATCGGATAGACGCTACGCGATAGATGAACGGTGACAACGCAGTTCTACCCTCGATCTCGGTTCGATTCCGCATCTCTGGGCGGGACGCGCGAACGAATTGAGGATAAAAACAAGAAGGTGCAGGGACGTCGAAACGACAATATCTAACGTTGACCGTAGATTTTAAACTGTTTTTTTTTTTATTCGAATTGCTTTCCAGGGAAGTTCGCGGAACGAGCTGCAGTTTTGTATTCCTCGTTTTCGTTCGGAATGGGATATTCATCTGCAAATCTACCGAGGATGGACGAGAGTCTTGGGGAATGAGGGGAGATAGGGTTGTCAACAGTGCCCAACGACATTCAAGTAAACAGACTGGCGAGTTGTAAGTCGCTGCATGGACGGACAAAGTCTCTAGCGTACGATTTGTTTTTGGTTCCATGTTGAAAGCAGTCCGTTGATTTGAGGGTCGTTGACGAGACATGAAAGATGTGCAGTGTGCACGTACCTTGGTGTAAACATGCGGCCAGTGCTATCCACCACATACGAGGCGAGCTCACCGCTGCTGAAATTAACACACAGCTATGTTCACTTTCACACTGTTTCCACCAAGTGCCATCCCTGCACCACCGCGCGACTACTTTTCTCTGACTACAGCAAGTCTCACGCTATTTTTTCAGATTCGCGATCTACGTGGCGGAGTGCAATTTTCTCCGCTACGTATCTCGAACACGTTTCTGTTTTCATTACTCGTCGTATGCGTTTGTCTAAGAAGCAGCTATGTTTTATCTACCCGTGGTAACAGGGTGAGGGCAATTTTTGGATGACGGTCGATTCAGCGATTCCTTCGCTCTCGAATTTTCCGCTTCTATATTCGCGTTTTCGTCGTTGTTTTCTTTCCTCCGTATCATTTCTTTCGTCATCATCGTCTGCATGGACTCGCGACACGCCGAGGTCCTCGAATGAGTCCGCTGCGACGAATCTTTGAGGATCTCCGAAGAGCATCGAGATTTCCGAGTCGCGGCGATGAGTCCGAGTAAATTGAGATGAGTTTTTTTTCTCTCCCGTTTTCGTACGCGACGAACGAGGCACGACGTACGTGCGATGAACGGGAGTGGGCCTGCCCACTGGTGGAGAATGAGGATTTGCAGAAGACGAGTCACGCCGAATCGACAGTCATCCGATCAACATGAAAACATCAAACGGCACGATACAACAATCAACAATGTATGTACTCTAATACGCTACGAGCAACTACATGAGCAATTACTGAGAACAAACAACTACAGCTGGAAGCATTATCGCGCGTTAGCGGACTTGGAAAGTTTCGGATCGGAATATCGATCAATGATCAACGGCTGTGTACGTGGCTCGATTGCGGAACGAACCGCGAAACGGAAAGGCATCGTTACGATCGATAATCGTGGCGGGGGGATATATTGTCTTTGTCCACCGTCCGTAAAGACTTCGCCGGCTTTGTGAATCTACGAAATGCCGAGACCGTCGCGAATAACGTAGCAGCCACGGTAGAAAATAATCTCGGGTATCTGCCTGATGAAACACAGATGTACGGCTCTTCTGCGAGACTGCGAACTATCAGGCTCAACGCCGTGCACGGCAGATTCGCGCGGATGCAATTTTTCACCCAGCGTCAGAGCGAGACAATATTCGACTTTGCTTTCAACAAAAATATACGATTACGAACTTCCCTTCCCTTCTTTTCGTCCAACGAGCGCCGAACGAACGGCCGGTGGGTATTCCAACGAACGATTTCGATCGACGATCTCGTTGGCGAGTCGGAAACTAATTATAAGAACGTAAGAAAATAAAAGTCAGGATATCGCTAGTGATATTTCGATTCGCGACAATACTCGGGGATCGAGTAGAAATGGTTTCGTAGACTCGCACGGGGCTCGAGAGCTTCGCGAGAGCTCGGGGGCCGAGGTGGTGCAGAATGCGCTGGAGAAACATGGCGCGGACCGTCCGGACGAGGGGCGGACGGAGGTAGCGGGAGGCTCGATGATCACCTGGTGGAAAACGATGCTCGGAGGATATTAGGTTTCCCATTAAAATGAGGCCAAAGAGGGAGTAATTTAATAATTTCTTATTACCAGAGCGTTTCTTGCCGCGATGCGATGAGACGTTGGACGAAGGATAGAAGAAGCGGGCGTCGCGTTGCGCGTAACGAACGCAAAATAATTATCTTCCCGTTTACCGTTCATCCCCGGATAGCCGGTTCGCAGCATTTGCGGTGTTTGCGGTAGCCTGGTATGGGAAATGGCAGGATACGTTCTAGCAGCAGTATTTTAATGGGAAATGAAATACAATATTTCGTTACTCCCGGTCCGCTTTTGTTATTGTTTCCGAAAATTGAGCCGTAACTCTCCAATCCCACGGGCACCCCTCGACCCTCGTCCGAATACCTTCGTTGCCGAGAGTCGCGTTACCGAACCAATTTCTGTCATTGCCCAACTCTCGCCGATCCTCGCTATTAATCGCGTCGTTTCCGAACGGTGCCGGATGACTCTGATATATTTCTCTACTCGGAAACGGGCAAATCTTTCGCGAAACCAGGGAAAAAAAAATGGAGAAGAGACGCCGCGAGGGAGCTTCGGACAACGGCGCACGTATACGAGCCCCGTTCAATGACGCGGATTCGAGAGGTTGATGCTTCGCGGGCCGAAGAGAGCGGCTATGTTTCGCGGTTGTATTGGACAACCCCGCCCCTTGTCACCGAGTACCCGGAGGATACACCCCAGCTTCACCTCGCACTATCGCGCTCGCTCCTTGTCAACCATTGTCAGCCACTGTCAGCCACTGTCAGCCATTGTTCTTGAATAATCTATAGAAGGCTAAGTGGGATGAAAGGAAGGTGGCTGACGTGTCCCCCGTCTACTTGAGCACGGCTCCTCTGAGCCTCTACTTTTCACTCGGTTCCCTGGACTTGGTGTGACGACGGAGACTCGTAGTTATCTGCAGCCACCGAAGCCTCAGCCTCGTCCTTGGTGCCACCTCTTCTCTTTCCATTGAAATGGAAAGTACAGCGTACGAAGGAACGGCAAGGAAGCACCAGACGAGGGATCAAGGTGAAGAGTAGAGGGATGAGAACGCGCGGGAACAGAAAGAACAAGAACGTGGTGGAAAATGACGAATACATTTTCTCGCGTGTTCCCGTCGAAGCTGAATTCGAATAGTCGCGAAGTTGAAACGGCTCGGTTGTTCGAATAACCGCGAACAACCAAACCCCAAGACCGAACTTTCGTGGCGTTTGAGAGCAACGCTACGCGCCTCGATTCAACGACAAACACTTTGGCTGGATCTCGCCGAGAAAACTTCGAAGGACGTTACCGGAATGTTCGACGTGATTTTTAGATCTGTTGAAAATTTGGCCAAACTTTCTCGAGGAATTCGCGAATATTTTTTTTGCGGTAGAGCGAACAACGAAAGTAGTGGCACGCTAGATTCCGACCCTGCCGACGGTAGAGAAGGGTTTGCGGCAAACGATCATTCCCGACGTGATTGAGTTACGTGACGGTTCAAATATTTGGCGAATATTCATAAACGCCAACCGGAACGAAAGAAATAAGCTCTTACGCGTCGAAGGGTGGGTGTTGCCAGTCAATATTTGTACACGATAAGCAGAAGTCCCTCGACCAGGCAGCATTATAGTCGCTCAAAAACGACACCCTCCTCCGACCTTTCGATAGAGCTCGATGCTTTTTCACAGAGCAACGTCGAACTTGTTGCTCGCGTCGCGAACAATGAGATATAAGTCAGTCGAGAGATTTTGTTTCGATCACGACCATTCGAGTTTCGTTCGTAGGGGACACAACGTCGGGGTGATGATCTCCATCGAGGATCGGGGATGGTACCCCGATGAATCAGAGCAGTGGATTACGTTTCGCCGTACTGGCATTCTAATATTTGTATAATACGATAGTTAGATCGTTTGTAGGATCCGGAACGTCGCACGTGTGCCTGAGAGCCAGTCGTTGAGAACTCGTTCGGTTGGACTGAAATCAGAAGCTGAACCTTAACTTCGGACGTTTGGTCCGTTAGTTCTAGGACACCTCTCTACGTCAAAGTTCTCTCTCGTTCCAGCTTCGGGCTCCTTTCGTCAACTGGCCGTTCCCATTCCATCGGCGTCTTCACGGGTAGTTTTGTCGCTTCGAAAGCAGCCCGTGCTCGTAGCGTTTGGAAGATAGTAGCCATTGGCTGGCACATAGCTGGACTTTTATACTTTGCTTCGTCTAATGACCGGTTGAATATTTATAAAGCACAGCCCCTGCCGTTGGAAGCTATGCTCCATAGAGTTTCACTGTAATTGCGTTGTTCTTCTCAACTTTCGAGGAACGGGATTTTGTTGAATCGTATTATGCAAATTCAGCTTCGAGTTACGAAGGAGAGCGCGCTTCACGTCCATGCGAATCACGACGCGATATACCGCGACGAAATTTTCTCGGGATGCATATTTCATGGTGTTTGATACCCGATGAAACCTTCGTTCGCCGGATGATAATACTTCATCGTTATTGGACGCCGAGTTTTCGCTCGTATCTCCGTTGCTACACTCCAGTCCGGTTCATCCCTGACGCGCGTCTACGTCGTTGTGCAGGTACGACGAGTACTCTTATCCAAGTGTGTGCTCCGCGAGTAGGTCGGGACGACGTGTACGGACAGGGAAGAAGAGGTGCGACTCGAGATAAGCTATATTAGACGAAATTAATCCGACCAGAGGGCGATTAAGTGTCCCGTATAAGAATGTCTCCGGGGAAACGTTGCCTTCGCTGGCGATATAACGATGCAATTTGCACTGTAACCAGGACTCGCGCGCAATTCTTGCTCTCCGAGAGTGTGCGAGTGCAGGCTCTTGTATCTCTCACACCCATTCTCACTTATCTCCGCGCCCGCCTCCTAATCCTTCCTCTCTCTCTCTCTCTCTCTCGGTCTCTCTCTCTTTGCCATAGTTTCGCGTCCTCTGTATTCTGGCTCTCTAAGACTCCCCTCTCGACCTTGTATCGAGCATATTTATGTGGGTGGTCTCATTGCGCGCAAACTTACCGTAAGTACTGGCAGTTACTTAATCCGACAGTTTCAGCTATTGCACCGAGGAGTCTTTGTACCTCTGTCCCTTCCGTCCACCCCGACAACGATTCATCCTCGCTCCGGCAACGATTCCACGTCACCTCGGTCCGCTGGACCCGCGCTCCCCTCACGCTAGGGCATTGCTTTTGCAATGCGCGCAATCAAGAATCCACGAATCACGAAGTAGCTGAGTATTGGTAGCGCGAGCTTTCGAATTACCGAACCAAATGCGAGTATTGGCGCGGAGAACGGATCGAAGAACGCATCCGATTATTGCGTCAGTGGACGAGGTAGTCCCTCGTCTTTCTGAGTTACGGAACGACGGGTCAACGCGAAGGTGCTGCTTTTCAGTCTGCTCCGCCGCGAATCTTGCGTAGTATCGGATTTTCGGCGAATGCATGGAAACCACGGGATTGGAACTTCATTGAAAACGGCGAAGACTCGACGAGAAGAGCAAGAAATCTGGCAATTTAGCATCCCGTGGGACGTGACAACCGCCTAAGCTATCTCAGCCGTTTCCTCGGGTCCAGGGTTCTGGATTCTCGGCCGGCGACCAGCGTGCGCTCGAAACGCTCAAGTAGAGATTGAGGATCGCGATGGGGGTGGATGTCGGCGCCGAGGCGCCACGACGCTCCTCTCTGAGACGCTCCGCGAGGCTCCCGGGGATCTGGCTAGGGTAGTGTAAGTACGCTGGGGTACGCCGTACCGTCAAGTGGACTGATCCCTCTTCCTACTTTCTCCCCGCCTCGTCTCGCGAAGTCCTTTCCTCGCCGGCTCTCCAGGTCTCAACCAGACGTGAAGTTGCCTCCCACACCCTTTTCGTCTACCCGTCATCCCGTCACTCGGAGTCTTCACGCCTAGCACCCCTATCCGAGGCTCTCGGCCGCACGCTGTTACGCCGGATCCTCCTTCCGCGCAAAGGTAACGTCGTATCGAGTCGCGGATCAAACGACTCGACTATCTGTAATTCCCTCTCGCGCCTGGTCCTGCAGCGGGCTCGGATCAGGATCGGTTCGATAGCGTTGACAACGACCCGTGAGCCATGCCGCTCGTGAAACGTGAGACCTGGTCCCATACGTCCTCGTCCGTTTTCGAAAGAAAAGCCCCGCTCTTGGGTTGGTCAAAAATCGTGCGAACAGCTCGAGGCTCCGTCGCGACAAGCTGCAGGAGAATATTATCGCTTTACTTTCCCGAAGACCGAGATAGACTTGGGGGCGGAAGAGGCAGCGAGAGCGACGAGTCTAGCTTCCGTCTGTCTGTTGCCATAGCAACCGAACCGCTCTCTGCAAAGGGCCACGGGCATCGAGTCCGCTGGAGGTACGGTAATCCGGCACCCCTGTGCCAGAGAATTCTCACTTCATCTTTCCGTTCCCGATCTTCTTTTGGCAGGCTTGCGTCTCCGTTCGCGATCCCACGTTTGCGGCGATTCAAGGGTAGACTTAGCCTAACTGATATCTATATCGAGGTGAACTGTGAAACAGCGAGAAATATTTCCGAGTTTCCCTTGATTTTTTTCACCCCTCCGTATTTCCCATGTCCCTAGTGGCTTCAACTTCGCATCGTGCAGTCTCTAGCGCGTGGTTTCCCCCGACTGCGTTCACAGGCGCTCGAGGGGCTGTAGTTTTCTTTATGTCCGCCGAAGTATCGATAAAATTCGAAAACGAAATTTCGAATTAAATATTCCCAGGCAGCCGGCTGTACAACGATGGAAGCTCCAACGCGAAGAGCGACAGAGTTTCGCGGGTGAACGTGCGCCGATTCGCCGCTTGGTGCTGTGTGACGAAACATCGCCTTCGGGGTCTAACCTCTTCGAACGAATTAATTGACGAAAGTATGAATGCTCGACATCGCTCGTCCTGGCTGATTCTGAATATCCTACGGATAAATTTGTTCGTAGCTCTTCAAAGGAGGAGCTTCGAACGGTAGGTAGCGACACTGCGAACAATCTGTACTCGAGGAGAGTTTTGAAAGGCAATCGAGAATAAAAACAGGAGAGGGCGGAGAGGAAACGTGGGAGGGTGTAGAGTTTGGAATGCAATTCCTCTCCGAGTATGCGCTAATGCACGTCGTATCTCCGGACTTAAGTCCAGCGGAATCTGGAGACATTTAGAATGCACCCTTATCCGAATCTAGGCAGGTGCTTAGAAAAGCACTTGCCCTTCCGGAACGTTGCCGGATTAAATTCTCTCGGAGCGAAATTCGCAATTCTCATTGAGAATAACGTAAGCGGCGCGAGGTCTGCCTGGCCACGCTTCCCCACAAAATAGAGAAGAAAACGAGTGGACTGAGAGAATACATCAGGCCAAGGTTAATAATCATTTAGATCGCCCTGCCGTAATGTCGATAGTCGAGTGATGATGTAGCGAGATAGTGCTGTAATTAGCGAATGTCTGTCAGACGCAAGCTCGTCGTTTCATTCACTCAAGGCTTCCGAGGATGACCGCGAGGTAGAAGCGAACGGTGGGTGGCATAAGGAAGGACGATAAATAAAATGTAAATTATTTCAGCAGTGAATAAATTCTGGTGCTCACCAGGGAAACGAACCGCCAGTTATAAATGTCTTCCGAGCACGCAACTCGACCAAATGGTCTTAAACTATAAACCGTTAGCGCCGAACTCCAAACTACTCTGCCACGCTGGTACTCGTTCCTCGTGACTTGTTTCGAGGCCTTGCCAACGCGCAGTATTAGCCTTTTTCGCTCCACCGACAATAACACCACCACCCCCACCACCACCACCAACAACAACGACGACGACAGCAGCAACAACAAAGATTTTCATAGGAATCAACAATATCCCATGACTGCACGCGACGTATTAACCTACGCTACCTCGTTCATCCGTCAGGAGTCTTCGCCGTTCGAATAATCCTTTCGAAGTTTGTACACCGACAGATACCTATAGCCGAGCGCAACGCAACGATACGTTCTGATACGTTCGAGCGAGGGATCCCGCGGCGAATGGAAGTTCAAGCTCGTTCGAGCTACCATCGTGAAATCAATGCCTCGTCCAATATACGTAATTCCGCGTTTCTTTTTTATTGGGGTCGGATGAGGGCTCGTGGTGGATATCAACGGATAACGTACATCGCGTTGGGCTGGTCGCGTCGATGAACCGGGACGACGGACTGATTGAAGAGTGCGGGTCGTACGTGGTGACCGATAAAGAGCGAGTCGTAAAGCAAGCACGATAAAGATACACCGCCCTGCGCCCCTGCGACGATGTTTCCTTCGCGGTGAATTACACGGCAAAGGAGCTGCGTCGTTGTCGGTGACGTCGACCCGGTCGGAGTTGAAGTTGGGAGTTGCGGCTGCGGCTGTGGACGCGCAGAGCGGCTTATAGTCGGTCATACGAGCCGGGAAACTTTTTGTGCCACGCGTTGAGCTCTTATGCACCGCTTAAAGTGGGCATTAAAGGCACAATAGAACTGAAAGCCAAAGGAGGGAGAAAATACCGCTGAAGAAAATATAACACCGGTGAAATGTGGCGGGTCGCGCGTTTCTCTGCGGAGAAAAGTATGGGATTACAGAGCTTAAGGCGAAGGAAAACGGCAAGGCAAGAGAATAAGCAGCAAGTGGATGAAGAACGAGAGTGATGAAAAAGAGATGGCGGAACGGAAGGAGAAGACGAGGAAAATTATCGTGGAATTGGAAAAGAGAGATGCTCCGGGCAACAACAACGAGCATTGCTGCGCGTTGAAGGCGCGAGAACCGAGGCTCTTCATCTTTCGGCAGGATTTCGCGCGAAGTGATATTCGGGATCCTCCGAGAACGAGGATAGCCTTTGGGCTCCATTGACGATTTTGGCTCGGTGAGGTCGGCTCGCGGAACAAAAGTTTCCGACGTGATCGCGAGTGTCCGTTTCGGCTTGATCAGCTTCAGCGGTGCGTTTCGTCTAGGGTAGATCCAGCGTTCGAGCTTCCGAACGTTTCGGTTCAAATCTCGTATCTATGGGATTAATTGGCGCGTTCCAGTTGCTCGCGACTAGAATTCTTAGAGCGGAAAGGCGTAGTCCAGAAGTCGTCTTATCTTTGATACGGACCAAACGTATCGCGATGCGAGAGCGTGAAACGACGGCCGGGATCATTCTCATATGAGAATTATAATTTTCTCATTTTCACGCCAATATAGCAGGGCAGTGCTGTCTGGGAGCTGTATAAAAAAAGCGGAGAGAAAAGCTCGGTCCCGTCGTCCTCGCTCGAGCTCTGTTCGCGAACCGATGATATCCCTCGAACGAGAGTTAGCAATAAAGCG
This sequence comes from Arge pagana, assembly GCA_963969455.1. Classification (NCBI taxonomy): domain Eukaryota; kingdom Metazoa; phylum Arthropoda; class Insecta; order Hymenoptera; family Argidae; genus Arge; species Arge pagana. Next base: position 24,597,706 of record OZ018312.1, on the reverse strand, counting down.
GAGAGCCAATTTTAGCTTTCCATTTCATTAAGCGTACCGGCTATTTGATTATGAAACAGTCCTGCGTTGGTTCTCAGGACGCATCCGGAGGAGCAATTTTCCACAAAGGCCACAGCTCCGGGACACAATAAGGTAGGCATTTACATTTCCACGATGGCCAATTCCCATTGGCTATAACGCGCGTCATTCCATCCCCGAGTGAAAATACCATTTCTCATTGCAGTTGGCGGGCGGACGAAGAATCTTCTTAAATTTTTTCACCAAATCCTCCGAGGCTCCGCTGGCGAATCCAACATGGATTCAATTCGACTGTGGTTCTCGTTCCAATACAGAGTACCTGCTGCCAGGTGGGAGCGTGGCCTTTCCATGGAGCGTGATTGCATATAATTTTTGTGGCTCAAGAGGTGACCCGGATACGAACGTTCACGTCGCACCAGCGTCATGCAGTTCGATGTGTCGCCCGATGTTCGTTCGGAACCGAATAAGTTCCGCTCCCGGATCGAGCCTGACTATATATTTTCCAGAGGGGACCTTGGAACGACTTCGTTCGAGACGAAATTTAGAACAGATCCTGGTCTCTCGCGGCATTGAAGTGATACGGTGGGGTAGGTATCTGCTCGTCCGCTCGTTCATTGATCATTCGTATTTACAACGTAGGCTCGGCAGTAGCAACGCTGGTAGCGCTCCCAGAGTTGAACTGCGTACCGAAGAGTTTACTGGTATTTCATTTGGACTTTCAAACGAGGACAACGAGGTTCAACAGCGGACGAAGAAGAGGCCAAAGAATCGAACACGGATACGCACAGCTGTAAAACCTTCCCTGTCAATCTCTTCTTCTTCGTACGGTTATTCCGTTCCCCTGTATAGAAACATGATTTCTCGTCTCCCTCTTCCTCCCCCCGACAATACCGGTCTCTTTGCTGTTCTTGTACCATTACTGGCTATAACTTCTCGCTCTTCCATGGCGTAAAAGCTGCCACTTTATTCGAAGCACATTGCGTTTTACGCAGGCCATTAATAGACGGGTATTCTGCGACCCGTTAAGCATCCTCTACCGCTCGCGACGTGGCCAGACGACTTGGAGAGGATAGACAACGTGAGCTTCGAGTGATCGGTGCTCCAGCTCGAGAACCCGGAACAACGTGACTTTTGATCACGTCATTTTGAGACTCCTCGCTCTCCGATTAAAAACCAAGACCGACCCAACGACTGAGAAACACGACGAAAAGTTGAGGTTAAGATTGATTTCAGCTGACAGCGCTACGAGCTTTATTCCGTTTAGACATCATTGCGGATACGATGTTCTGGAGACGGAAAGAAGTATCGGCATCACTTATCTCGGAATCAAACGCGTAGCGAACAGATCGACGACATTGACGACAGCTAGTTTTCGCAAGCGAGCCAAGAACAAGCACGAACGTACGCTGCCATTTCGGACAAGGAACGTGAGAGATGCCGTAAAATATAAACGAGCCGATAGTAGCACGGTTCTGGCCGATCAGGCTGTAGAATAGGGGCGGGGTGGTTACGCGGGACAAAGCAGTTCCGAAATCCCTCGCTCGCGAATTCCATCTGGGCATAAATCGAAGAGGATGTGAAAGATACGGCCGAGTCACTTGTACGAATTGGATGTTGTTCTCGATATCTAACGGCCCGGGCGTCGATCCCATGAACAATGCATAAATCAATAGCGGCTGGTATATCGCCTTTTATAGGTTTGGAAGTTATTTACACGGCCGATAGAAACTGTGCGAGGAAAATCTTCGTAAATAAAAGTTGCGGATGGGCGATCGAAGAAGAGGATAAGTAAATTCGAGCGGTGCTCGTGATAAGTAGGAGATGCGCGGAGATGCGCGATTCCGTTTCGATCTATCGTTGCGGAGGATGTCAGCTTTCGCATGATACGTTCGCGCCGGTGGCAGGAAAAGACAGCGGCGCGGAAGACGAAGGAGCGCAGGGTGGAAGACGAAGAACTGGCAGGTACGGTTAGCAGGTTGAGTGGGAAGTGACACGAAATAACGGAACATCGAAACGGGGGTGGTTGCCAGACTGCGAAGTATAAGGTTGCGGGTACGCGTGCGCGCGTATGCATACGCGCGTGTCTGTGCTTCGCATGGTACCATCGCAATACGGAATAGACGAGCGAATACTCGCCATTGTTCAATCAATGTACATTGAAGCTTGGTAGGTGGGTAGGTAGGCAGGTCCGCTACACCTTCTCACACAATCGCGCCGACTTACCCGCGGGCGACTTTATCACTGCGTTACGAAGCTACGGCACTCAGACTTCCGAAGTTCCGGCTAATTACACAAGAGGGTGATTCTCTTTCTCGACGAAGGATGGAGATCGAATACCGCTAAACGGAACAAATGAGATATTTCCAATTTGACAGTGAAACTCTCGCAGCATCGATGTCCCAAGCATCGAGGAGCGGAGAGGTAGCCTAATGATGGCATATTAGACTTCCAAAGCAACTCGAGGCTTTTCATCCAGCCCTCGTGAAAAAAATTATCAAAGTCGATCCAAGGTTGCGATCGGAATCCCGCGGCGTCCATGCCTCCTCGTCATCGTTTGATACGTATATATCGTATTCCTGCGAATACGTATATACCGTATTCCTGCGAATACTTATATACCGTATTCCTGCGAATTGATTCCTGCGAAATATCGCGGCCAGAATCGAGAGCGTGGAGCCCGAAGAATAGAAAACGAGGATAGACACTGGGAAGTACGCCGGAACAATGACTTCCGAGAGGCATTAGCAGCGATAAGGTTGTAATTAGGCCGTTGTCTTATGTTAATTATTCTCGCATGATTCATGGTGATAGATGGCGTGTCTCCGCGACTTCCCGTCGACACCTCGCGCTTCTGCGGGCCGACGAAGGCTGCTCCAGGGAGTCGGACAGTCTTAATCAACGAACGACACCCCAAGGACCGAGGTTCCTGTCGTTCGTGTGACAAATTAAAATTCAGATTGCGAACGCGTGTGCGATCGTCGACGGAATTTCTAATCCGATTCCACTTTGCGAGCTTCGGAAAAGGACCGCCAATCCAATCCCCTTTCATCACCTTTCGTTTAGCCCGAGCACTAACGATAAATACCATTTTCCGCTGGATGCGTAAAGAGAGGGAGAAAGATGAAGTGGCGAGAGATACCGGGGACAAGATAACGAGAAAGTTTAAGTAGCGCGGGGAAAAAACTACTGGCAAACCTCGCTGCTGCAATCACCGAGAAGATAAAGAAGCCGGGTACCAGTTGTTATTTCAGATTGCAAGAAGACGCCGGGACTCTAGTTGAGAATTAGCAAAGTAATTAAGAGTCAGAAAACGAAAGAAAATGAAGCGAAAGATTATAGGGCTGTATATTCGTGGCGGTGCAGTGCATTTTATCGAGGAGCTAAGCTGTTGCGCGACAAATAGCCTATTCTTTCAGACCCGCAAATAGCTGCGCGGAGTCGCGGAAGGTCGCGCGAACGACGCGACGTCGCAACGCTACTCTTCTCGACCCGCCTCCGGATTACCGGAGCGCTTCAAAGGATACAAGTAAGCAGCTCCGAGAACGATGCGTAAAATTCGTCTTAAAATCTGGTAATCTCGATGTTCGAGGTGAGAGACAAGCGTCCTGCTTCGTCGCGCGTATCAGCGATGGAATTGATTTTAATATCTCCAACGCTGCTCGGAGGATGATAAGTGGGACGGGACGCGACGCCCCCTGCAAAATAACTTCTGACTGATTTGACGCTCGACCCCAGTAATATCCTGAAGGGCGAATTCTCCTCGGTGGAGGATTCAAGGGTAGGAATCAAATTTTTACACGGATCCACCCGCCGCGAAGCATAAGTCGCCGACTTCTCGTTTGCTCGGAAGCGACGTATCACGACTCCGCGAGAATAAAAATATAAGAAAAAACGAGATCGACGGGAGTGGAAGATCGCTGGAGTATTGAAATTGATTTCTCGAACGAGTAGGCGAATAAAAAGAAGTTACATCTTCGTGGCAGGTTGCATGTGCAAAAATGCGAACGGCACCAGCGTTGATGCCGATATTATCTTTTGGAGGAAATAACCTGTCGATCGCCCCCCCCCCCCCCCCCATCCTCCCGATACAGCCATGTCGTTCGCTGATTCCTGTTCTGGCACGATAGATCGCCTGTGCGTTAACCGATGTATCGTCGGGTTCGCGGGACTGACGATATTTCATCGCGTCGTTACCGAATCGTTTTAATCTAATATGCAGTGATCGAGGTTGGGCGCGACGGATTCTTCTCGTATCTCATCGTATCGTATCGTCTGGAATTCTCATCGTACCGCGTAGCATCGAACGATTCTTCGTCCCGGTTTCACTGGCTCTTGCAACGCAATTTTCAAGATCGACGACTGCGACGCGGCAGCGTTATGGAATTGAATGACGAAGGGCTCGACAAGTTCGACGGCGAGATCGTCCCGTCGAGGACTATCCTGCATTCGTGCACGGAGTCCGGAGGGCCCGACGGAAATGGAGCCTCCCGCGTCTTCTGATTGGCCGAGAGTCACCCCGAAAGAGGAAATCGCCTCGAAAGTGGTTATTATTACCTGGCTAACGACTTTACGAGTACCAATCCGACGCGAGCTTTCAATCATCTTCGTTAACCGCCCTTCGATTCGTTCGTAAAGCTCCCCGATTGACTTTCGACAGACAGACAAATTGTCCCCGTTTCGCGCTGGAAGCTTCGCAGTCTCGCCCTCCATTATCCAAAATGAAACTCGCCTCTGGCAAATAAACAAGCAAGCAGCCGTCGCGACGCGTCGTGGAAGATTCATTTCGGAAAATTTACCGGAAAAGCAGCGAGCAATTCTTCCGCGCGCCAAAATCTCGCAAATGCCAACCTTTTCCCAAGAATTTCCCGATCGTAGGCTCTTCAGATCGCGATCGTGGGACCCATCGAGGGCGGGAATTTCTGCAGACGTGACGCGAACGCGGAGACAATTGTTCGAACGTGAATTAGAGGGTCCATCCGCGAGGACGTTCGGTAGGCTTTTCGTCAGTCAAGTGCCACGAATCCTTTGTGACTCGATTTACATTGGCAAGCCTCGAAGCCTTTCGCAAGATCGATCGATCTTTTTGACGTAAGGTTTCGACACTTCCAGTCAGATCCTACCTACTTCGGATCGACTCGAGGCTATTTTCGGCACGCCACAAGTGCCCGACGAAATTTCGGCCCAAAGTCGATAGATCAAGTCCAAGGAATAAATTACCTTTCCTCGATATATTATTTCCACGTGTCTCTCGGCCTCTCTCCGCGCATCGGTTATTTCCAACGAGCGAAAGATCAACCTCAAAATGATTACGTAAAGTTCCTCGCGTCATTCTCGCGACGGCGCGAAAAATAATTCGCGCTACCACGTTCGCCGAGTAGAGAACAAATAAACGTAAACGCGAGGAGAGAACAGTGAACAAATTACGCGAGTTACGCGGAAGCCATGATAAAGGTGGGAGTCAACTTGTTACGCCGACGAAGTTGGAGGCGATATCTGTTTTTTCTTTTCTAATTATTGCGCACCTTCTCGACAACATCGCGACGCGAGGTTGCGTAGATCAAAAGAGAGGGTGCGAAAGCCTTTCAAGCTTGCACGTTGACACTGATTACAAAACAGCATTTTTTCCATCCTCTCCCGGCTCTTTACTCCGCTCTTTCGTTCCCCTGTACCAGGGCTACTCTCTCCAACGCAACACGCCAGGGATTCAACGAGTCCTCGATTTTTCGACACGGCTGCGAATGATATTCTTCGCGAAACGAACGTCAGGGTTGGAGGGTAGTAGAGCGCCTCGATCCGCGATCGAGACGCCCGGTGAAGAGTTATCCGGATGCGACGACGACGACGCGCAAGACGTTGCGTCATCGTACGTCGTCATCGGGCGTCGCGTATGGCGTCGGGAATAACGCGACGCAACTGGACGGGGTCGTTCGGGGTCGAGAGGGTGGCGGCGGATTGTAGGGACGTGAGTTGACATTTCCGAGAGCCGGGTGACAAACAGAATGATGCCGCGTAGCCTTTGTGCGCCGTAATTAGTTTCCTACCCTTGCCAGTCGCCGTCCCTTTTTGCCACGTACCCTAGCGCCACGCGTCTCTACGTCTATGTAAGTCCTCGGGAATCCCATCGTCGGATATTTTACTCCCGCCTGACATTTGTTATGCGGTGAAATATTTTTTCTCGCCACTTTCACGTTCTTGCCCCTTCTTTTTGCCCACTCGAACACCCCCGACGATCCGTTCTTCTTTTTTTTCGCGCTCGATTGATGATAGGTGAGAAAGCGTGGTAGCGTTGCTCGCGAATAACAGAGTCTCTCGCGCGGAACGATGGAATTCGAAACGTAAATAATACCTGATCAAGCTGGTCGCGGTCGGCGATCATTTTGAAAAATGATCGTCGTCACGTTTTCATCCGATAATAATATAAATTCCTGGCGTAACGTTCGATTTTATTCGAAGCACCGTTCGTATTCCCGTTTGAACCTTTCTCGAGCTATTTTCACGGTGCAAATTTTCCGGATATCTCTACGGTTTTCGGTACAAACGTTTCGACATCGCGACCGTCCGAATCGCGTGAAACTAGATCGTTTCGCGTCACGCTTACAAATTTCACGGGAATCGATGGCGCGGTTTGGCCCGAATTTGGGACGTGGCATAAATGCTTGGAAACAGATGTGTCCGTGCATTCGAAGCCGCAGGTTCGTATATGTGCTCGTCATACGTTATATTCGCACGCATACGTGGTACGTCCCGCATTGTAGGTTTTGTGGTCCATCTCCCCGCCTCGCAACGACATTAACATCGCGTAACACTCATACGTACGGAACTCGGCGATGAGATTGACGAAACGGTTTTTATCAAATTTCTCCGAATCGACGGATACAACCGCCGCGAGCTTTCGGTTCAATTGTTCCCAAGATTCGCCGTCTCGCACAAAAGTTATCGAACGAATAACAAACAAGTGTTCGTTTAACGCGGAGTCGGGCGGGAAACAACGTACTCCGAACGTCTTTTCAGATTTCATTGCCACGAGCTTTTTTAGCCAACAATTTGCCTTCGCAATAGCATTTTCTCGTTATTTTCTCGTTGCGAGTCCTCTCGTCATTCGTGCCGAATATCGTGCGGCGCGCATATTATTATTATTATCTATAAACGCACGAGTGGTATACGAGTTCCCGGGTAGTATGTAGCGATCGATAATACATCAACGCTGCCGATCACGATCGAGTTCGGTTCGATCCACGGCAGCTGGTATCGGGTCATTTGAATTTTGATATTTCGAGATAGTAGCCGCGGTGGAATTGCTCACAAGCGGTGTGCGTCGATCGATGCGAAGGGACACGAGGTTAAGATTTTTCCGCCGTACCCGATGAGAGGGACTGATCCGTACTTTTCTACTAATTCCCTCGGTACTTCGACCTCTCGCAGGGTTAAAGGAATCTGCGCGACGAGACTGGTGTGGATCGTGGAGGATGAGCCGGGTCGGGATGCCAGGCTCTAGACGGTACGAGTCGAGAGGAGGTACCACGGCGCGAGAAGACGCGAGATAGTAGAGGCCGTAGAGTACCCGTTGCATTCTATGGATGGCGGGTACGTACGAGAGAAATCAAGGAAGGTCTCGAAGCCGGCGCAGCGCCGGCGAACTCGCGAGGTGGACGAGAAGAGGGAAAGGAAACGGGGATCGGGGGAGAATAAACGAGAGGAGATTGCACGTTGCCGCGACGCGGCAAATAACAGACGTCACCATCGTCGACGCGTCGTCGTTCCCCCGTTTACTTTGCACGGGCTGAAAGAACCTGAGCGACGTATACCCTGGCGAAAATGGAAACAGCGAGACGTCATCGAGACGTGATTGCATATCCGTTTTCATATATGCAAACCGGCCGACGCATTTTTCGCGATTGGATTTCAATTTCAAACGATTGTACCGTCCCCATCAAACGCGGTTCTGTCAGGTTTCAGCTCGAATATTGGTCAGACCACCGAGAAGCATACTACAGCTCGGTGGTTGACAAGGCGAATGGCGTATTCCGCAACGTAGCAAATCTTCGAACAAGCCGTCGAAAATTTCAGATATTTACTACGGATTGGTTTTCAAAACGCAACGCCGCGCGCATCTAGTTTTATTGCGATGCGCGCTAGCGACGCGTACGTCACGGCCGATCGGTGCGTCCGTATCCACTTGGTTCCTCGCGTCCGTCGGACGCAATCAAGATCGTACTACTCGCTCGGATGACGATAATTGGCAGCTCCCTTGCGAACAGACGATGTCGCGGATGCGCGAGTCGATGTTTTTCATCAGCTTCTTCCAATTCAGCATCGGAGATCGAAACTGGTGTTTCTCCTCCAGGTCGTGCCGAGTCCGCGGAGTGCGAGAAAAAATTGTTCCATCTTTCCGGCGCGTCGTTGAAAATCCGATTTCGCGAGAAGGTAATTTCTCGTTCCGTGCCACAAGTCGTTGAGAGATGCCGATTTTCCGTCCGATACGAAAATGTGAGCGCGGAAAGAAGAAAAAATATGCCATTGCGGGTGTATAAATATCGAGAAAGTCTTTTTCTTCTTCAATCTGGAAAATGCTTGACGGCGCAAATTATGGACATCGGGGCGAGTGGTGCGACGAGTTCTTGGAAGTATCGGACCATTAACGTCGCAATTAACCCGTCGTCATTTATCGCTCGGGACATACGAGGTTGTCAGGTGTTAACTAGAAGTGCTTTCAGCCTCGGTAAGAGTGAAAATGAGAATCGAATCACCGTACCAAGCTTCTTGTCGCGACAATCTACCGAGAGGCGAGCAAGAGTTTATACGAGAAAATGAAGAAACGCTGGAGGTGCGCGGGAGCGACGTCGATACATCAACAATCGAGTACGACGGCGATGCTTGTCAACGAAAATCTATTATTATTATCGCGACTTGAGAAAACACGCCGAACCACCGACGCGACGCGGCTTCTGGACCGAGGTAAGCCAAGAAGGAATAAACAAAATTATGAAAAATATCCGCGATAGACTCGCACCTATCCTCGATGATCCACTACCGCTTCATGCCCACGTTCCAACGTGCCACGTGAGATGAATTTCCCCGTATTTGATATCCTTTGAGACCCAACGTAGCTAATATTCTCTAAAAGCCTCTCGCCTCGTTGGAATCTGACACAGAAGTGTGATTCGCTTAAAATCATGCCGTTTATCCTCGTCTCTCTTATCACCTAGATACCCAGAGGCATGCATCCGCCGCATCTCGTACCGCTACGAAATCGATGAGCTGTACGAATATGCCGAAGAAACACTAGCCCACGCCGCGACTCTGGGAGTCAGTTCTCAGCCAGATTCGGAGAACACGCCGATTCTATAAAACGACGCTCGCGTGTCCTTATCGAACGGCATCGATATCTATAGCTGCTATACCGTAAGATTTACGGAGAAAAATAAACAGCTTTCGCGAAATATTGTAGCAGATCGAAAATCGCTATCTCGCGTCTTCGGGACGCGAATGATGTTTTCATGGTTTTGGATGCGGGGATTGTTTTCCGTGTTGTTGCTGGAGGAAGCTCGAGTCATTGGTATGAAAAACGTATTTGTTTTCGGAGGAAAGATGGAGGAAAGATTATTATTGACGAGCCCTGATAGATCAGACGGGAATGAATCACTGCCGGTGTAATCAGGGAATGGGTGTTGTGACGTACCTCCGCGACGGCGATCAATCATTCCATTGTCAAAAAGTTACGAAGGCGAGAAAAGCTATTCTTTTAATTAATACGCCGCTAATTTGCGCGTCAACGTTACACAGGCCCCTTCGCGATCGTACGGCTTCGGCTAACAAAAAAGACCGCGTTGGCGCCGCGCGTACGGATACGCGAAAAACAATATTCTATACGTAGAATTTGATCCATTAAACGTCAACGTTTGGCTCTCACCGTCGTGCGCAGATTTCGTCGGTAATTTTTTCCTCCGATCCCGCGTTCACTCGAGGAGGGTCTCGTTTTCCCGCCGAATTTTTCGCGAGGCCGCACGCTGGTGATTAATTTTCCGGAGCGGTGAAAAAGTCACGTTCATTTTCCTGAATTCTCGCATTTTCTCCCAAACGATATTTTTGATACTTTTTGTTCTCGACGCTCGCGAAAAGCGTTGTCGAGAAAAAGGAATTCCGGTACGAGGAGCATCGTGGTAATTTTTACTTCGGTTCTTTTTTTTTTTTTTTGCTCGATCGTTTCGCCAAGCGTTCGCGTCGATAAGTATAACTCGACTCGGGGAAATAACCAACGAGCATTCGCGCGCGGATCGAAAGCACCGTTGACGAGGGATTGGCGAGAGAGAAAGAGAGAGAAAGAGGGAGAGAGAGAGAGGGAGGGCGAGGGAGAGAGTACAGTTTCACATTGTTTCAAGTCGAGTGGCGCATCTTCGCTGTCCTCATCATTTTCAATTAGCTTTTAATAACTAGGCGACACGTACCGTGCGTCGAGTGAGTTATTCATTATTAAGCTCCTCTCCTCACGGTACGCGTTAATTAAAAATCCAAATAACGTCGAACAAAGTTAGCAAATTTTCTAGAGTTCGCGCAACCCCTTCCACTTCTGCTCGTTCGCTCCGTGCTCTCGCACCTCTTTCCACGGAATCGTTATCGCCGGCTCCACGAATTTTTTCCATGACAAAAATTAGAACCAGGCTCTCGCGGCGGAAAAAGTATATTCGAATCGACGAACGATTCGCGAGGGTGCGAAGACCGAAGAGAGAAAAACCACTCGACAAATGGGCGAGCCTCGACAATGGACGAGAATGAACTTGAATCGATCCTCGAATCGGATCAATAGCTGAAATCGACTCGGTACATCGTTCTCCGCGGTCTTGCTCGTCGTACGACAGCTTCCATCCAATAACGGCGTACGGTCGTTTCGAATAATATTTACACGAGTTAATTACGTAAAGCCGAGTGATGAATTCCAACGCCTCGTACCGGCGCGAGGCCGCGTCACGATTTGTCATCGATTACGAGCACGAGGTATCATCGGAACGCGAATCAATTACGAATAATTAGCTCGGTTGAGAAACGGGTTCGTTGGAATTAGCGAGAACGAGCCAAAAATCGCTTCAAGTCTTCGCGGATCGCGTTACTCGAATACTGGACTCGCGAAACTAGTTTGCGAAAGAGATACAACGTTCGATACACTATTTACGCGTCGAGATTCATGCAAGCGATTTCAAATTTGGTCACCGCACCGCTGAGAACGACGATTTCGCACCTCGCAGGTGAAGCCAAACGAATAACATCGCGCTGCGCGTTATCGTTGTTAAAAAACACTCGATTTCGCACTTGACGGTGATAACATTTATCGTCAACCGTAAGAACATTTATCTTTCGTGATTTCCGAAAACGATGTTTTCAACTCGTGAGAAGATCGCAATTTCTACCGATAAATCTGGTTAATCTGACGCAAGGAATCGAATTCAATCGTATTTCTCGCTTCATTTCTCTCTATTTTTCGAGGAATTCTGTGTTTGATTATAACCGAGCGGGTCTGTTTATTCCCATGTTTGATTCTTGTACTAACGTGACTTATACTACGCTACTATTCGTGGCAAACTCACTGCTGGGGCTCAACAATCGAGTCGAGGAACCAATATTCCATCGCTTCGGCCATTCATGAAAGCAAACATTCGCCTCAAGGTCGCGACTGCATCCCGACGATGGACGCGTTTCAGTTTCAGGGAAAAGACAACGAGGAGAATTCGAATCTCCGAAACGGTGTCACCTTCGTGATTTTCCTCGAGAACGAATATCGGTGCGTCGACGTACGTACGGATTCCCGGAAGCGAGTCGATGGTTTTCCTCGGAATTCGATCGCGATCGAATCTCCTCGATGAAAGGTTTCGCCGACAACACCAACGACAGGAATGTTTGCCGATTCGTTAGTGTTATTTTGTCGGTTTTCCGTTATTTTCGAACTTCGTATTATCGATTCATCGGGCGAACTATGGCCGTGCAAGTTTACCCGACCAAATTGATCACCCTGTTCGAAATCCTGATGCGATTTGTCTTCTCGATGAGAAGTTTCATTACAGTAAAAGCACTTGCTCGCGAGTCCACCGTGTGATTTCCTCGTTTCGCGTAGCTTCCGGGTATCATAACGTCATGCGCGTGAATTAAATCCTTTCATCGTAATTCCGGTGCATTTCCCGGTCTCCTCGACGGAGATTATATCCGATGAAACGGAAGAAAGACGACGAGCAAGAGCTCGACTCGTCGGTGGGACACGTCGACGAGTCGCGTAGCACGGTGACGCGAGGAAAGAATTCGAGAAGCATAAACCTACGCGATGTTATCGAACCGCTCCCAGAAGTCCTAGACGTCGAATCGATACGCGAGCGTATTTGCATAGTTATTAGATCAGCGTGTAATTCCCCGATCAGCCGTATCCACCTGGCATTCACCTGACGAATTATAAATAGTATTTGCGTCGATGGCAGGCGGGGAGGAGGCGCGAGGAGAGAACCTTCGAACGGGGATGCGCGAGCAGCGATACCCGCTTTCCAGTTTTTCCCGAAGAGGTAATAAAGGCTCGATGATATGCTACACGGGTAAAAAACACGGTATCGAGCAAGCGATGCAATGAAAGAAGAAGACAAGAAAATACCGCGCACGATTCAACTACCGTGACGAGACACGCGATATACGGTAGCCGTAACGCGTGATTCCAGAGAGCGAGGCAGCTCCGAATGCCGCGGAATGTCGGGCCGGTATTTGCTTAATGCATAAGCAATTTCCGCGACAAAGTCACCATGGGCAGCATGTCCCGTAATAACTCGTATGCTCGATACCGGAACGTACTATCGTCGCCGTTTAAATCGATGAAATACCGAGTCGGGTAAAATTCAATCGAATGACGGATACCGAATGAAAAATGATAATAATATCCGTTATTCACGAACGAACGAATAAACGGATCCATTTGTAAGGTTTATACATTTTTATGGGGAACAATTTTCATTCGTATTCGCGTCGCGAGTAAAGCTGAACAATCAGGCGAGTGAAAGTGACAAAATGGAGATTCAAACATTTTTATCGATCCGATTCTCTTTCATTTTCTTGTCAGGTGGCTCGTAAAATTCGATATCGAGTTTGAACATCGTTGAATTTCAAAAATATTCCTATTGCACTTTCTGCGCGATACGAATACACGGATAAGCAAGCGAGAGCAGAATTTCTTCGGAACAATTCATCGTCCGTGCAAAAACTTTCAATTCATTGTATTGAAGTCTTCAACTTTGATCCAGTAGTCAGCAACGATTTTTCCGATCGATCCAACGCGACAACGGTCTGATATCTGAAGGCTGAGCTGATCGTGAGACTGGAGCTTTTATCCACGTAGCCATATTACTCTCCTGTCATCTCATTCGCTACCGGACAATCATTGCCAAGGTAAACGTCTACTCTGACTGGTAGTACTCGCGAAGAAATTGAATTTTTCCGCATTCCACTAATTCATGCCTCGATTATTGTACACCGGCGTGACGGATCAATGAACTCAATGAACTCTTATTTTTCCCGACGTGACAAATATTTCACCGAACAAATTTCTACCTCTGACGAATGCGTTTTATCACAGCAGTGAATGACTTCGTCTTTCTCCAATACCACGCGATATTCCATTTTATCTAACTTCTGACTCCATTTAGGTCAGCCAAAGCAAATATTTAGGTTGTAATCGAAAGGGCAGCTTGCCTCATCAAGACAGTTCCGAGTTATCACGCTAGTCCTGTACATATTCGTTCCGTTTGATGAGAGTACAAAAATAAAAGCGACTCGTACAGAAATCGACTTCGACAAATCAGAAAAAATAATCGTCGCGATGATACGATTTCGAGCTCTCAAGCATCTTTTGTTCGCGTCGCGCGTTACTTAAACTTCTGTTCTCGATCGGCCCGTGCTCTCGACTGCTGATCTGCTATCCAACGTATGTCAATCGTTCGGAATGAGCGGATTTCCACGAGCCGAATTTTCCAAGTGACCTGCACGCAACGAATACAGGTGTAATATAAATCTGAAATTTCTGGAAAAAGGTGACAAACTCGTCGCTACGGAACAGCGTGAAAGAGGGGCGCAGGGGGAGGGGAGGGGGGGGGGCGATAAATTGACGAGGAGACGCTCGCCTAGAGGGGTGGGCCGGAAATGGCATGGGAATTTACAAGGGGAGGCAGACTGGCAGAGTGTGATTGGTGTCTGATCGTAGCCGAATGGGACGATTTAGGTGACGTGGGTACGCACCCTCGCGCCTAGGCTGCGTAGCTTCCCGTATCGTCTACTCGACTCGCGAGACAACAGTCTCAACGTTTCAATAAAGTCGCGAGTTTTCAGGGCGATGACACCCCACCAAACGGACAGAAACACCTGACGATTCCGTTCGATCTCGAAATTTGGTCTCGGACACGCGGTCTTCGCCGTACGGGATTTTTTTGCGAATCGTAATAAACGCGATCCGCGCTTCGTTGAACCCAAAGTTGCGTAGCTGAATTTTCAGAGTCTCAAAAAGATGAAGCTTGCGTTCCGTCAGTTTCGAAAGAGCAAAAAGCGTCCAATGGTGTTTTTTTTTTCTCGATAGGGATTCCGCAAAAAGTTTCGGAATGTGTTTCAAGCATAAGCGGACACGAACGAACGAGCTGCCGACGACCGTGTTCTCAAGATGACATCTTTCCTTGTTTCATTTCATCCGCGATAAATTCTGCTCCAGTCCTCACTCCTCTGCCGCGTCGTCGTCGTCGTCGTCGTCGTCGTCGTTCGAGAACGCCGTTTAACCTTGTTACGCTTGCAAATAATAATTTCCCAAGCCCGCTCGAGCAGTCGAAGAGGACACCCTTTTCGACGTTCGGCCGCGTTCCCCTCCTCGTTCGTCGCCATCTCGGGGGCAAGCTTGCGGGAGTTGTATATAACTCAAGATGATTAACTTGCGAAACGTGCGTGACCAACCAAGCGACTGAAATAAATTTATTCGTTACCTTCCCTACAGCATTTTCTGTCTCCCCCGCCGCCATCCCTTTTCCCGCCCCGTCGCCGCCCCCGGTTCTTCGGGGTGCGTAGCAGACCACCTTTCGGCTCTTGCGAGAAGACGGAGAAATTTAAATTATCGCGCTGCCCATCCTTTTTCGTAGGGTTCGGACGAGCCCTCGGATACAGCCGAATAGCGGGTTTCAGCCTCGCCATGCAACGCGAAGCCGCTGCATCTCCGCGCTCGTGTCGAAAAGCGTCGGAGGCTCGGAGGCAGCAGAACCTCGAGGTTACATAGACCTCGTTATTTCGAAGCTAGGATTTCCTCGGCCAACCCCGTTCAACCATCATCGACGCGAGTCTCGGAAACGCGACGCGAAACATAAACGACGAGGTGCGTCGAATTTTGAACATTGTCAGCGCGGTGATGCGACTTGCGTCGGAATTTTTCGGGAGCGTGTCGCGAACGGACGGATCAGTGGCCGTGGCTTCGGCTCGACGTATCATCGAAGCGAGAGAGGGATTCCCGACGTACGGCGATAACGCACCGATACCCCGTCGACGATGACGAATGAGTCGAAAAATATTTATCCGACGATTTTTCGCGGCGGAAGCGGAAATACCATAAATAAGATTATATCCATAACTTTCTTGAATATATCCCCTCGTGTTTACGGTCCTACGCCCGGGAGTTACGGCCACTCTTCAAACCTCGAGATTGCTACCTATGGAAGATTAAACGACTGCTAAGCAGTGATGTATATCGTCTACCTCGGCCGTGTCTGGCTTTCCTCCTGCCCCTGCACACCTGGGCGTTCTACATCTCGCGGCTGTAAATTAAGCCACAGCCTGTTAATACTCGAAGTGGTCTAGGCCTACGTATTCCCGAGAACATCTCACCTCCGATCCCGACACTCGAGCTGACGCGAGTTCTCCACGTCCACTGTACCCTTCGTCGAATTATGGCTATCTCGTCTTTCAACACCGAGCGAATGATTCGACGATTTGAATTACCGAAATAAAACAGCGCGTGTCCAGGAGTCAAGAAATTACGCGTAGCAAGCTTCGAGTTCCGATGCTACGGAGGTAGAAAGCCGGGAGGACAAGGCTTTGTGTGTGAATCTCTGAATATATTGATACTCGACTGTGGTAGGCAGTTCAAGATGTCGAAGCAGCGGACCAGGATGGTCTTCCTTCGAATGACAGGTACGGTTTGAGTATAGCTCTCTATAAGCGACGCGTGGACATCGCATGAGATGTGAACATGATCTACGTCCGCGTGATATGGGATCGGTATACAAAAAAAGTCGCATCTGGACAAGAGACGCGTGGATCAGGTTCATGATCCATAAGTAATCCATAAAGCTGTTTACCGAGTGGGACGGTTCGGCGGTAGATACCGTTCGAAGACAGCGGGGAGGCCAACGGTGTATGAAATCCGGAGTCACGAACGCATCATTGAGATTCGCGGTGCGTCCGGGCTACCTGAACGGTTACCTAAACCTCTCCCGGTGTTTGCCGCGAGACGAACCCCTCCAACAAACATCGCAGCGTCGAGGTTCCCGCCGGATTCTCATATCGAGGGTTCTCGAGGGCGGCTGGACCGCGCCGACCACGAGACCGCAGAAGTACGTCACGATTTTCTCCGTTCTCTGGTACAAGCTCGTGGCGTCTATTCCCACTCCCGCCAGCGTATCGGGCTGCCGTGATTTTTGCACCCGTTTCGATCGTTCCGCGATGCGGACTCGACCATCGCGAACCGTGCAAAAGATCAACTCTCACGGTCGGTCTCCGGATATTCGACGAATCGTCGGATGAAAATTCCACGAGTCGTCGAGCGGCGCGGGACGACGATGTCGAGAACAACCTCCTCGTTGTCCGTAAAGACAAGATCGTAGAGTTGGAACTCGCTTCCTTGATTCAGCTATCGTCCGAGAAATAGAGGAATCCTGCCGGACGTTGCCGCGGAAAAGCGTTGAGACGAGTAGCGGAAACCGAAGTGAGCTTCGGCTTTGGTTCCAGCTCGGAATGAAAAATGTCAATAGTCTCGCGGCCGTGATCCTCCGTTCGATTCGGATCGATCGGAAGTGAGCCAGAGGCAAGCGCGTCCTCGGCAAATCCCACTGCAAGAATCTGAGCCCCGCGCGCTGCTCGGAGAAACACGAGCAGCCCGGGGGCCAGAGGATGTCGACGAATGGGGAGGCATTTGGTGGTCGAAAGGGTGACGGGAAGCGAAGCGGAGGAGGAGAAAGAGGAGGAAAAGGATGGAAGAAAGAGAAGCGAGGTTCTTGCACTGTCAATAACACTCCCTCGGGGCGTGATAGATTGGCCCACCCTCACCCTTATCCTCACCCCTCGCCCTCGTCCCTCGCCCCTCGCCCTCGCCATCTACCCGCCATTTATCTCGTTTTTGTCCCTCACTTTCGTTTCGCGACCACCGAGAGTGTTTACTCTTTCTCTGTTCCTCTCTTCTTCTTCCTCTCTGCTTTCTTCACTTCTTACCGCCCGCTCGCGTACCACGATGGTTCTGCTTCGCCTCGCACTGATCCACTGTTTCCCACTCGTGCGGCGGCGTCTCGACCCACATAGGAAAACACGGGCAAGAAAAGATGAAAAAAGAGAAGACGGAGCAGAGCACGCGGGAGAGGAGAAGGAAGGAGACGGAGAACTTCCGTCATAGCGGTCCATCTTCCCTTCGAGAAACCTGGAGTGATTCCCTGTTACGGGCCAATGGAGGATGGCCTCAGCTTTCGTCTGCCTCTGTGATTTATTCGCGCGAGGTACCAGAGCGAAACTTTTTGTCGAGGCTCGATTAAGCGTCTCGACTTGATTGGAGATTACGTATATTTATCTTTGTAGACGCGCAGCGGAGTTCTCGACGGGACAGACACGTTTCGAATACGAGGCTTTGTATTAAGATGCTTTGGTGTACGTTGAATCGCTAGCTGCTGGAACCCGCGGAAAATCTTCTTTCCAGATGAAATTATCACTGGTCCAGATGAAATTATATCAACTGTGTGACCAGTGTGAAATAAATGTAATGACATTGGCGGTGTACAACATCGCCCAAGTTTCTCACTATGAATCCACAACATATGAAGTTGACAAATCAGTAATACAAATGAAGTAGCATTCTTTGCAACAAAAATTTGTACAGGGATTATCTGGCATACAGTGGATTTGAAATGCTTCGAAGTTATTGGTTTGGGGTTGCTAATGTTAGGAAGCAGCATCAGCCAGATATTGAATTTACGTACCATTCTATGCGGTGCAGTTTGTCACACGGGATGAGTACCGATACTTGGGATTGTTGGCGGTGGTGTTCTACGCCGTACAAGAAGTCAGGAGCCGCCATGAGTTATCGGTTCAGAGCAGCTCACGTTTTAGAGAATTTATTCACTGTACAGCGGGTGAGAAAATTCTGGAATTGTTTTGACACGTACGATGTGTTGTTTCGTAGTTTTCAAAAGTCGAAAATACGCGTGAAAAGTTTGATTCGAAAATGTTGAAAAATGACAAGTTTAGAAATTTTACCACCGTATCCCCTTAAGAACTTGGATCAAAGTTTTTGTTTCAAGTCAGCGAGTCTCGTATCTACTCGATGAGTTGTACTCGTATATGAACTCGACAAGAGAGTGGGAAAGTTTTTCAATGGAAAATTTTGCGATGGGCTCGGGAATCGCGATTGACAGGTTAATCAGGAAGCGTGAATAAACGACAGTGATTATCCGTGGATCTTTGGCGAATCCGCGATCCGAAAGATTTGATAAGCTTCGAGTTCAAGGAGCTTGAAGAGTGTAACGGTAATGAAGCAGGAAGATGCCCGTATTTCTATTGTTTAATCGAGTACCGAGGTACCCTCATCCGTACAGGGGGAGATGAAACGAAGCTGCGAGGTGTCATTTTATCTGTTTCTCGACGAAAAACCGAAGCACAACCATGGGAGCTCCGGGTCGAAGCATGAATCGCAATCGAAAGTCCACTCTTAAGAAGAACGTCGTTATTCAACAAGATCGATCGTCGTGGTGCGTACGATAGATGATATCTATGCGGCGCACAACGCTGAAAGACAACGTGGAGGGTCTGATAGAAATTCAAAAGTTAGTCGTCGAGCGAAGTCTTGTAATTCTTACCAATTAACGATTCACCAGATCGAAAAGTGGCGATGGGACGAGGGAAGGGATAGAGGACGAGGCGCGGTGTGGCTGTAGAGAAAGGAGTGGAGTTGCGGCAGAATGGAACGCAGGGGTAAGTTGATAATTGGAAATTCATGGGATTACGGAACAAAGTTGTTCCTACAGGCTTCCCGGCACCTCCCGACTCGTCTGCTACCGGTCTACTCGACCTCTGCTCCCTACTGTCCCTCCAACTCCACACTTTCCCCACCGTTATCGCGAGCTTTGCAACTCCTAGGTGATTCGTTACTTTTTACCAGCGACCCTTCAGCTTTGTAGAAAATTCTCGAACCTCGATACTCGATACCTATCGCACTTTTCTACGAGATGCCTCATACTTTCGCGCGGGTGGCGTTGTCTCGGGCGATAAAGTAGGCGAGGCTATGGAATAATACTTCGTCTTGAATCAAACTTCCTGAATAATTCAACTTCTAAATCTCATGGTAAATCACTCCGAGTGTCTAGAGCGACATATTCAACTAGTGTCAGCCTTCGTCTACTGTTTCACCTCCGTGTTTTGGACCCCCCCCCCCGATTCTCGGTCCGCCGCACTCCTTTCATCCGTCCCTCCGCGACGCCGAAACGCGAGGACACCCGACCCGCGTAATCGAAGTGACCCAGGGGGAATCGCACGCTATTCTCGAGATCTAGATATCGAAATGCATACCGCCGAAACGGCGTCCTATCATGACCCGTGAGATCGGATCTTCCCCATCCCCCCATGCGAATCGGAATCAGTCTTCGAAAACGGCGGCGAGCTTCGGAAAATGGATTTGCGAGCAGGAGCTTCGGAAACATCTGGTCGCGGGGCCGAAGGGCAGTCCACGGACACATTCGCCGCACGGTGGCCGATTTTGGATTCCGGCGGCTTCAACTTAGCTGACGATGCAATTCTCAACCGAGTCGTACCGTTCTTATTCTGAAATACTCGCGAGTAATCGTACTTGTCGAGAGTCTGGCTACTTCCCGGCTTTGGTTCTTCGAATCGTCGTTATTATCCGGACAAATGCTGAAAAAAATGGAGAAATTCTGATGTTTCCTGACGTTTTACGACGATTCTACGGAGCAAAAGTGGAAAGGAGCAATACTCTAAACAAATGCAATTACTTACAAGTATTTTGAAACTAGAATGGTTCAATTCGGTTGAGAATTTCATTGACAGCGAAGTTAAAACCGACGGAATCCAAAATCGGCCACTGTGCGGCGCGGATACTCGTTACTGGACAACGTCGCGAGCCAAGTCCCCGAGTGCAATCGTACGACGATAATCTTTGCGTAATTGGGGGGGAGGGGGGGGGGGGGGGGCAGGGTCCGTGGCTCTATGTTCGTTCGCCACCCGCGTCATGGTTTCGATTAGCTTATTCTGGAGTCTGCCAGTTGCTTCCCGCCTCAAGATTAACCAAGGACTCGCGAGATTAAGCGGTTAATTGCCTCGGCTCGCTACTTCCGCGTTTGCGGGGAAACTCCATCCATTGTCCATTTCCTTTCCTCCGCGACGAAGCCGTCCCTCCCTTGCTTCTTGACTTCAGACTTCCACGACCCTGCGATTCTACAGCCACCCGCGGTTTATTCAGTCTTCGAGCGGTAGCTTTCTACCGATGAATCCAGCCGGACCATCCTTACAATTATACGAGCTACCCCGCGTGGGCCGAGAGAAGATCTCCCCACCAAGGCTATCGCCTCCCACACGCCGACCCGAGGCGATTTGGTTAATTACAGGTCACGCGTTAAGCCTCTGGACGGCTTATCCCTCGGAGACATCTCTCTGACTTTTCGCAGTTGACCCTTGCGCTTTCCCTTCGCAACCCTCGCGCCGTTCTCTGCTCAGATAACTCCCTATCTTCCAGCTTTTCCAAAATTTACAACCACCATCCGGATTCCGATCATGTGGGCTTGCGGTCCCCGCGCCAACCTCCGCTCCTCCGTCCCGAATCTCATGAAATTCCTACGCATTCCGACAAATTCAAGCTTCCGCCCACCCCGCGGCCAAAGGAGATCCGAACCAACGCTCGGATGCCATACTTGTTTCTTTACCCAAATTAACCGCGAATACGATGCGAGTCGCATCCGTAAGGCGACAGTTCCATTCCGAGCGACGCGTGTTTGACCCAACTGAGGATGCAACGAACAACGTCCGCGATGTTCGCACTATTCTCGACTCTACGAATCTCGCGCTCGTGGCGAACGACGAACGCTGCGCGATCTCGAGAAGCATAGCTCCGCGAGACCAAAAAGATTAGATCGGAATCATCCGCGATACCGTGACTGACAACGAACCGTACGTCGAGCTGGCCGCAAATTAGAGCCCTCGACGACGAGGAATATCAATTACTCGCGTCTTGGCTACCCGACGTCCCGTCGGGTTGGTAGAGTTCCTTCGACCCAGCTTACGGACCTCCGGGTCGATGCTCTTGCTCGAACGGCATTCAAGCAAATGAAACAAGGATATCGGCAAGGCTACACGCGTCTAGCCACCTTCCACCACCTCTTCTCGGCGGACCGAGGCGACCCGAGCTACGCCGTGGAAGAGGGTGTCGGAACTTCGGGCCGAAGATGCTGAACGGCGAGCCTAACCGACAGAGAAACCGCGCTAGAAACGGAAAGGTTTGAAGTGGGTTCCTCGGGTCTGACAGTGACCGGCCTATGGCAGGTGGGTTACGAGAGAAGAGCCAGAGGATGCCCGCGTCTAAGATGGATACGGATGATCGTTATTAAATCACCTCAAAGACATTTAGATTTATCGAGGTGTGTCCCGCGCAAATCCGAAGAACCGACGCGCCAGCGACTACCGTGCAAAATCACGACTACCAACGGGACAACGCAGCGGCGGCAATAATGAAAGAGCGAACTGGCGAGCACGTAATTTCTACGGCATTGGAACGTTCACAGCCGTTGCGATCCATATGCAACATTTACTATCAATTTACGACGTTACGGACCGTTAACCCTGCCCTGGAACGTACGCCGGATGCCGCCTGGCTGTGTACGCGAAGTCAAAGGCAAAGGTGCTTCGCGGTACGCGTCTAAGCGGAGGTATAAAAAAAACTAACGCGCTCAATTGCGATCTCCTTAGCGGAATGTTACTCGGTTGTTGCGCATGCAAACCTACATTACCAATTACTCCGGTGGAAGAGGCACAGATTCGTTGATTACTTCGCGTACGCTCACCTGAAACGAAAAAAAGAAACATTTCAGTGAATCGCAGGTTCCACGAGACCGCAATCGTCTTAGATTTATCAAAAACTCCCGCAATCGCGATTTACTCGAGTTCGAGTCGAAAGAGTTGGAGAAAAATAGAGAAAAACGGGATCACGCGTTGATTGAAATTTGTTCCGAGACAAAAAAAGTGGACCCGTTACGTACTACGTAAGTATATCATTGCCTAAACAAACGTTCGTTTAGCTCGGGAACAAGTTCTTCTTCGTATTTTGCTGCGATCGATCAAAGATTCACGTCGAAACATTCTTTTGCACGCCGCGGATGCGAATGCTATTCGTTTCACGAAGTCTCGAATCCTCGCGCAGATCCGGAACTGAATAATTGCGGGACGCAGGTTTACGCGTATCGATGTAATGGTTACGAAAATAGGTTACGAATCGCTCGGCTCGTTTCAACTTCGCGCGAAGTAATCCGTCCGATTACTTCGCGCTGAAATATTTATTCGACTGCATCAGGAAAACACGAGCCGTCTCTATGCATGGGAGCAAAACACGTGGGATCCGTCGTTTCCGTTCCCTCCGACACCGCGCCATCGTCGGCATTCGAGCCCTTCACACCCCGAATCCCTGAAGCAAACTCCCCACCGTTCCGAAAATGTCAAATCGACGATCTCGCAAATTTGGCACGCGCGTGCGAAACGTAACGCGATACGACGCTTGTCGCCCCCTGAGCTTCTTCGCTTCTCCGCTTTTTCGCTTCTCTCCTCTCGCATTTACTTTTCGTTCCTCTCTTTCTCTCATCGCTTTTTCATTTCGTCATTTTTCGCGACACTTGCGTTTTCCCATTGCTTCGTTTACGAATCCTATCCTTCGTTTTTGATGTCGTCCGTAGTTTCGAATTCCTCGATCGGTAATTCCATCGGATTTTCGTTCATCCGAGATGATTCCTTCGAGGCATCCGAGCTTGATTTGAGAGAAAAATAATGTCACCCCTCATATTTTCAACCGAGTTGATTTGGGCAATTTCATTTCATCCCGGATCATTTCAGCTCATTTCTTCCGACTCGTTTCTGCCATCGTAGTACCCGGTTTTCAGATAATCGCACCTCATCTCGTCGTTCCAAAGTTCGATTCGCCCGATCTTTCTCGCGCAATGTTCGTTGATATCGGATAAAATTGGAAAAAAGACGCGCGCGCGTAGACGAAAACCTCGGACGCGAACCTTTCGAAACGAAAGCTTGCGACGATCGGCGCAGACGGTCCAGCGACGCTAGATCGAGCGAGAGAATTCTCTCGCTCTGGGAGCCTCGTTTCGAAGCTCGACGTAGTTTGACCCCGGTAACCCGAGGTTAATTGTCGAAAGTCGAATCGGAGCTTACGCTTACCGGTAATGATAGTCGAGCTTGCGGTGAGGCGGTCTCGGTGGTGATATAATATATCGTTCCGAATGAATCGTTCGATCGAATCGTCGATATCAGTCGGGTATCAAAACCGAGCGCGATGAAGTTATCACGCGAATATGAGTCCTCCGATGAGACGAGGCGCGTCGAAGATATCACGTTCGCCCATTCGAACATTTCGCGCGTTCTTTGTTTTTTGGACCATACATCGAATGTCTTCAGCACAAATCTCTGTTCGCGGTACATGACGCGGAGGCCCCACGACTCCGGACCACGGTGGGCGATCGCGGCCTCCGGCCACGTGCTCGAGATCGACGTGAAATATTATTCCGAAGGTGCGAGAAAAAATGTACGATAAAAGGCGAGGAGAAAAAGGAAACAACGAACGGAGCTCGATCGGTGGTCCAGTAAAATCGAAATTTCATCGAATATACGAGCAAACGTACGGCAACGAATGAAAATTGCAAAGCGGAGGAACGAAAAAAAAGAGAATCAAACCAGAAACAGAATCGCGACGGTACGAGGTGGCCGCGCAATTTTACGCTTCCCCGATCACAAAAATCATTCACGCTCGGATACCGACGTTTCGAAAATCCCGTGGGTCACGTGGTCAGTCGCTCTTCCACAGGCCAGTAGCCTAGTTGGGACGGATAAATTTGTTCGCAACAAATGATTCTTTTTTTTATCTCGCTCCCAAACCAATTTTCTTCTTTTTGTCGGACCAGTGAACTCTTTTTTTCCGTCACGTACAGTTTTCGCAGCAGCTAGCTTTTACGTTTTCTCGCGTCAGTCATTCGTAAAGTAATACCCGTGTAATTACACCGAAGCGTTCGCCTGCGTATTCGACTATTCGCGGCTCGTCGAAGAGAAAATGAATTGTGAAAGGTAAAAATGGAAAGGAATGTTTCCAAACATGGAAGCGGGTGTTTTTTCGCGTTTTCGAGAAAGCTTTTCCTTCGGGTCAACGGTGACGAGAGAATTATCATTAGCATAAACGTGGAGAGCGAAGACGGTTACGCTGAAGTAGCTGCAAGCTCGGAATGACAGATACCCAATTTTCGTGTAAAAGTGGTTTGCTGCTCGTACGAAGTTACTTTTTCGTCGAGTCAACGGTAGCCACCGGGTGCCGGTAAATGATAGACGGCAGAGTCCGTAGCTCGAGAGCATTGACGGAGAAACTCGTGAAAAGGAATCCACAGGAAGTGGGATTTTGACCATAGCAATCGCGAACGAGCACACGGAAGATTCACTGGCCGTATTACCATGTGAAAGAACGCTCGTCCTGCAACGCGACCTTGGATATACTTCTATCTTCCGAGTTTTGTATTCCGGCGACAAGGATGCTCGCTAACATCATCATCATCATCGTCGTCGTCGTCGTCGTCGTCGTCATCGTCATCGCGGAGGTCGTTATCGTCGAAGAGCAGATCCGTCGAACGGTGCGGGGAATGAAAATAAACGTGGAGGAGGCGAGAGCGCGGAGGATGTTCCAACGATATCCCGCGTACCTAATACTCGTGCATTCTTGAAAGGGTACTCGAATTTCTGTCGCTTCCAGAAATTGGGAGAGCGAGGGAGGCGAGGATATCTTTCGAAGGGGCCCAAGAAGAGTGGCAGAAGAAGCTGGCGAAGGAGAAAATCCGGTGCTGAAGCTTCGTTCGTTGCTCGGCGAGCGGATGGGCGTTTCACATGGTAATCTACTCATGAATATCCTCAAAGGACTCGCTGCGCTAGCACAATGACGTACGGCGCATAATACTTCTCTGTATGCCAACTGACGACGCGGCGGTGCGCAAGTGCCGAACAAAACTTCCCATCTCGAGCATCGCGGACCGAGGGCTTCTCCTGTTTCCTTCAAAGACGTATCGCCCGTCATCCATTCTACGTCTAGCACGTCCTCGACTTCATTCGATTAGCCACGCCGTTGGGATTTCCCGACTCGTTTCCGTTGACAACTCATTTTATCAAGCCTCCAGACTTTCTTTCCACGGACAATCGGCGAAGTCCTTTGTTTCCAAGCACGACGGGATCACCGCTACGCTTTCTCGACGAGACTACGATCCGTTCTCCGCGAGACTGCCGATCTGATTCGCGGCCGCGAAGCTCGCTCGCGAATTTATCCGCGCGACAGTCGAGATCTAATGTAATTTTGAATCCCGCCGTGTTCCAATCGGACGAACGATCATTCCGATCGGATCGTTGCGCGGGGGAAGCGGAGAGCGTCCGTCGAAGGGGACGACGAGGCTCACGGGGGGGGGGGGGGGGGGGAGCGATTCCCGAGTAAGATTGCGGAGAAAATCTTGAAATTGAAATGAAATGAAAAAAGTATCCCCGATATCCATCCAATGAATAGAAATGACGTATCTACGTACCCCCTTAGTAGTCCCGGACGAGCGACTCGGCTCTCGTCGCCCCCTTTCCGTTTCTCCTCCGTTATTCGTCGCCCAACGGTCCGCGTATCGACCGCATCGGCGAACATCGGCGAATCGTTGATTCGCAGAATTACCGAATCCCATCGATTTTTCGCCTCGATCGTGATTGAAACGTCTCCCTCGACCGACCGTGCCGCGCACTTCGACGACGAAACGATTGGCCACCAGGGGCCGATCTCGATTGGGCTCACCGCGCCCTCTTATTCCCTTATCAATATGTATAAGACAACCTGCCTGGTCGTTGTTCCCGCGGCAAGAATTCTTCCACCTCTTCCTCGTCCCATCTATCAACCCGCCAAACTGTCACTCCGCCGGTGGTAATCCCGCCGCAACGTTCGTTCCGAAATCTCATCGCGTTATCTAACGACACTTCTCACGCACCGCGAATTCGGTTCATATTCAAATACGATTCCGAAATATGATGATATTTGCATACACGCGGACACGCAGCTCCGCGAGCGGTACATCCAGGTTGGTCCTCGACAGGGTTGTTTCCGAATTTTCATCCGCCATCCAGGGGCGGAAACGCTCGCGAGTTGATAAAAAACAATCCGCTGAAAAATTGACCTTTCTGTATCAATTCTCCGACGGTTTGCTCTTCCATCAAAAAGTTTCTCATGGAAATAACGACCAACCGAACTAATATTATCGTTCTTTTAAATTCCACGAGTTGGCGTCGAATTAACCTACAACGAAGTAGAATAAATATTCTTGTAGAAAGCCGAATGCTCTACAAAGATCGTCTCCCATGTACGTGTATTTTTCATTCCTTTCGTTCTCTTCGCGCCATGAAACTTTGTCCGCGCAGCCTTCTTCGGGTATTACTCGAAAATTATATACGCGGTCGGCTCGTACGTACGATACGATCCGGGGCAGACGGCCGTGCGAGGCTGGCCGGAAAGATACATCGATGCTGCGGATGACACGGCAGCCAGCGAAGCGACTCGGACTATCGCGGACCGAGGAGTATCAAACGCAGGTATACGTACACACCGAGGAACGATCCTCATTAATATGCATTAGACAACTCCGAGAGACTTACTCGCTCATTGTACTCCCAAGCCCTACTCCGTGTCCTTCGCCGCGCGCGGTTTCTCCTCGATTGGCGCCCAGTCGATTCGAGAGGAGGAAAGGTGTTTGATTTTCACCACCGATTCGCGGTGGAAAAAGTTTGATTACTTCTCGAGGACGCGAGGTCGGTACGGATCGTTTGGATCTCAAACGGGTGGGAGGACTAGCGCGGTCCGGCGCGTATCTCAAAGGTCGTCGAACGAGTAGGTCGCAGAGCGCGGTTTTGTCGCGATGCATTTGTCATTGCCAGGAAGAAAGATGAGAGCAGAAGAGAAAAGGTTGGGAACGGACGAGAACGAGGCCGAGGATTCGGGAGGGGGGCGAAACGACGCCGAACCTTCGGGAAAGCTTTGGCGTAAATTCCTAAATTCCTCGCGTTGTAGTAGGTACCGACCTGGCACTACCGAGCGGAGAGAAAGATCCTCCAATTCTCTCGACTATCGTTTTCGCTAACGAATTCTTTTCGTCCTCGTCCCAGCACGACCTCTCTCGCTCCGTCTCTCCGTCTCTCTCGATCCGTTGGAACCGACGGGCTCGTACCCCACCCCACCTCGCGAAGCCTTGCCTCATCCTCATCTCGTCGAATGACATTGAGCACGACCGAAACCGGCTACGGTCGGAAAAAGCTGGCAGATTAAACCATCGGCAGACGCTGCGACAGCTAGTAGCTGCCTTTGCACGAAGGATCCCGGGATACTCGGACCAATCACTTTATCTATCTGTCCTTTTGGAAACCTACCCCTACACGCTTACCCCGTCGTAATCCGTATCCGTGGCAGATAGGGGTACTTTCCTCTCGATTTCTCTCCCGTTCTGATCGTCCCAGTGAACGGCGGACCGAGAACGTACCAACTTTGTCCTTCCATCGATCGTTTCCTCGGGGTTCGGCGAGACTGACTTTTATCAATATCGAACAATCATCGTTGCGCGAGAAATACGCGGTATATTTTTTCATCGGGACCAACGAACACCGCGGATCGTTCGTCCGCGCGCTCCTCTCCTCTCCTCTTCGTCAACTTATCGAATATAGTTCGGAAAAATCTTTGCGATCGCACCGTTCGCCAGCGATAGTCCTGGAATTACCCAAATCCATCCGAATTAAACGAATTTCAATTCCCATCTCTCGATGCCAATCTATTCCCACCCGTCGGTCCGATTTTCGCTTCGCCGCGACGGCGATGCGCTTAGAGGTACGACAGCGCCTCGGACGGTGAAGAAAAAGACAGGGAGACGTACACCTGATCCCGAGGGATCGCAAGCCAACCCGAAGATAAATAAGATTTTAAGCGTTTCCGCGTTGTTGCCAACCTCCGCCATTCGCGGACGCGTAGAATTCACTTCGCGCGATGTCGAGTCGGACTAGTCGCGTCTGCCTATTACGGGGTTGGCACGATATCGGTTGCTACAGTTGAAGAAACCCCATCGAGCGCTGGGCAAAGACGTACGGAGTACGGTGATCATTTGCTCTCGAAACATGGCAGGGTCGCGGCACCGGTAGCGCGAACAACGGGACCAGTTTCCCCATCCAATTTTGGACTTATCCACTTCCATTGCGCGTGTCAATCGCCCAGGACGGAGCAATTCCGTCGAGACGGACAATCAGGACGATTCTCGACTCGGTAAATTTCGCGCGATGGGCGGGCCAAACGTCTCGGGGAAAAAGAGACTGCACGATTTTCTGGTAGATAGGTAGAGTGAAAATTGCTCCATCGTATGCCGAGAGCCGCTCGCTTGCACCCGGTTCCACAATATGCTGCCGGATTGACCTTACGTCAATTCATGCCGCGCGGCATCTAGGCACCGACGTACTACGCGCAACTCTTCCGGTTGGTACCTCCGCACACGTGTGTACCGAGTCGCGTACGTGTACCACCGTTCGCCGTTCGCCGTTCGCCATTTTCCATTTACGTCTCGGGACTACAAAAATTCCGGAACCTCCCCTCGTGGAATCACCTTACCTCGGCGAAAGCGACGGCAGCAGCGAGCGACGACACATGGTACGAGAGAAACGGTGGATGACACGTGACACGCGGCACGTGACAACGGTTTCCCCCCGTGATTCACGATCCGAACTCTACCGACCATTTTTCTTTATTTGACTAACAATGAGAAGAGATGGAACGCTACCCGTCCGTGCGTGGATCGCGAGGAACCAGACTCGCCGTCCGGATCGGGATTTCGGTCTTCTGGTTCGACACCGAACTCGAGCCGAAACGACATCATCATCGTCGACTCGGTGACTTACGGTTAAGTCGTCGTAGGGTCCGGTGCCAAAGTTCGCCGCGAAACAAAGATGGAAGGCCGGAGATCTGGCTGCAGTTTCGAGTGGTTTAAGAGCGGTGGAAACGGTTGTTTAGGACTGTTCAGAAGCCATAGGTAACGGAAGGTTCTCCTGCCACCGCGGACCGTCCGTCCTCCGCCTTCGCCTCCGCCACCGCCGCCTCTTCTCGCGGTCTCGAGTTCGGGCATCTCGAGATAGCGGTCGACGCGCGGTCTCGGCAAAGTGCCGTCGCCACTCGCGGTTGATGCCGGGGGAAGTTGGGAATAAAGATGGCGTAATTGACGTTGCAGCTCATCGGGATACACGCCGAGTGGGATTCCCTAGCCGGGGCGAGATATGTCCGAAAAGAGATGGGAATTGGCGATTTTCATGAGATAAATTTAACAAGCGTCCGGGAGCCGAGACGGTCCAGCCGTAGCGTATTCGGGCAAATTGCCAGATGGTCCGGGGAGCTGGACCGGGGGAGGCGGGAAGAAAGTAGCAGCCAGAGGCGAGAGGATCGAGGTACGAAGAACCGGAGAAGGGGGGGAGATCCGAGGTGCACGCGGCGACACCATTACGTCTAGAATTCCGGACAAGCATCTCCGGGGACCGTCCCGGAGGCTGTCGTCCACTTGGTAATACCGCGTCTACTCCGACTCGTGTCGTTAGGACGCTTTCGAGCTTCTCTCCCTCGAGTTCGAATAAGAAAAATATAGCGGAGATGCCGAGGCCGTGTTCTCCGAATAGAAATGCAGTCGAGGAAACGAGCGAGCAATTCGATTTGGGGACACGATAATAAAATGAAAGCCCGGGAACAAATAGAGGACTCCGTTCGATCGACGCTCGCGCGATACTCGATCCGAAGAATAACCGGAATCGTCGATTTGTTTTTCGCGAAGCGGCGCGAGGAATATTGATTTCCGATCCGTAATCCCGTATCTCTCAACGGAATGCGACGAGCTGTTCGAGGAAACGCGGACGTTCCGCGTCTTCCGCGTTCTCACGGTAATCCCCGCGCTGGTCGCGAAGAATCGGACCCCGTGATTCGGCAAGTTTGGCGAGAGTTGGGTATCGCGACGCGTTGGATTTCGGACGCGAATCGCGATTGTTCGGTGCGATCGACGACAACGACGAGATTATCGATTCGATTGGAGCTACGGACGAAGCTTCATTCGCGATCGGAGCATGGATTATCGTTGTCTCTCGGAATCTCCGCGTCGTCGTGTCTCGAATCATTCGCGAGGATCCAGCACGGCTATTCGTTCCGGATATCGCGATCCGATCCATGGAGCTAGAATCTATCCGTAGCAATTAGCAAACTTCTTTATCGAGTTCGGGTAGCGTACGGAAGAGAAACGTAAGTCTACGGCTGCGAGACGACACCCCGAGAGATTTATCCTACCTGCGCGACGCTCCGGGCAGCTTTCATCGATTGTTCTCGACATTGCACCTCGAAAGCGCGTTCCCTGCTACGCGGCAACGGGATGACAAATGCTCGAGAGAATCTTGCTTTCTGCTCCGCGCTTCTCATCCGATCCAGATGACCAGCCGAAACAATGGGTTCAGGTTCGAGAGGTTTTCGTTCAGCGACGACTGTCCCGAGCTTTCAAGGATGAAAAAGGGGGCGGGTGCGACGACGCTTGACTCTAGAGAGGTAGTTGGACTTTTGCTGCTCGTAATTGTTCGATCGCTACCGGACTGTGGGCAGATACTCGGCCAATTTCACGGCTCTCGAGCTCGAGCGGAGCGGATGGGCGAAGTGGAGTAACGGCCGTGTGGTTTTCAAAAGCACATCGCGTAACTGTCTGTAGAAAACTAGCAGTGATGGACGGGTAGCGGTGGTCGTCGGTAGCACGGTGCGTGGACCGGAAGAGCAAAGCAGATGAAACTGTACGTGGGAAATAACGAGCACGTGGGCTCGGCGGGGGTTTGGCCGAGGTGGGCCGCGTCGATCAGCGCAGCCAAATTGATAACCTCGATTCTATCGAGCTGCATGACCGCAGCCATCGTTACAAGTCATCCGTTGGCCGCGATTAATTCTTCCCCGATTACCGCTTTTCCCATCGATTCGCGGATATGCCGCGGAAAAAATATCCTTCCGCTCTCTTTTCTTCGCGAACTCGATACGCGGAGCTCCGCGTCAACTCGACGCTATCGCTACACCCCGAAGGAAGATCGCGTAATTTCTTTCGTAATTCGACGCGTCGTATTTTCGTATTATTTTTTTTTAATACCGCTTGGCTGGGAATCGATTCGCTTCGAGATCCCATCGATTCTGGCAGCGTAGGTATCAATCTCTTCGCGGCACACGTTTCCGACTCGATCTTTCATCCGTAATTCGGGAAGTGATTCGTGGGAGCTCCGCGTGTCCTTCGGCGTGACTTCGTATAAAATGCCATCTCGAGAAAAGAGATCGAAGAAAGTGGGAATTTCGTTGTTAATTTCCTGTTTGTAGGCGACGACAGCGTTTGATCCTTGCCGGGGTAATGGGGGCGGGCTGAAAGTGGCGAGAGGCAAGGGTCCATCTAAAACGAAAAGGACTTGAGGGATTCACGCGTCTCGCCCTCGGTTATCGAGGAACCGGCAAAGCCACGTCGTTCGTCGTCCAAGGCTGGCCTCGAGCGACGCCACTCGAGGTGGCGGGAAGACGAGGGGGAGCAAACGAAGAAGCGGGTCGAGTGATCATTCGACTGCGCAGTTCTCAACCTCCTGATAGAATTTCAGGCGGAATAACCTCGTTACCGATCGATGAATTATCTTCGTTTTGACGGGCAGCCCGATGCTCGCCACGCTGGTTCACCGGGATCAGACAACAATCGGATTATTACGCCGCGCGCATAGCTGCGGCCCGTTACCTCGGCTATGCGACGCGCGACTTCCACCCGCCGGCCCCGGCAACGAATCAACTGCAATGCTCCGCACCACGGGATTTTGCCAACGCGTCACGAGCGAGCAATTTGTCACGCGCATTGCTTATTAGACGCTCGCTGCAATTGTACGAGGGTATTCGGTTGTTTGGTTCAACTGTTCCGCGGAAGGTATTTGCGTGTCGCTTCGGGCTGTGCGGAGTAGGCGAGCGAGGTTCCGCGCATCATCGATCCGCGCTGCAGGATCGCGTGGTAGCGAAGGAAAGCGCGATCGAAACTCGGACGAGCATCGCTCGTGTCTTCTGGGACGCGTTCGTCCGTTCGATTAAAATCGAACGAAACGAGACGGCTCGCGCTCGAGGTTACGCGGCGATGGACGAAGGATGCGGAGGCGAGGAGATCCGCCAGTCGCGGAGGGATTAGGCGATAGATAAGTTGGTTAGGGAAGAAGTCAGGCGTGTGCAAGAAACTGCCAGAAGGATAGGTGGAAGTGGTAGAGGTAGAGAAGCCACGAGTGGAGAATTTATTTTTAAAGCCGGGGTGCGACTGACAGGTGGGTGTGATCACGCAAAGTACCTTGCTCTAACAATGTCCGTTTCTGAAAGCTTCGGAAAGCTTCTCGAAGATATTTTTCATCTCTCCCCTTTTCATTTCTCACCCCGCCCTTCCGTATCGCCAATTCTGCTCGCTGATCATCAACGAGAAAGTGCGTCGAGAAGGTATGGCAATCCTACGGAATGCGTCGCGTACTCGTATCTAGCCGTTGATTTTCAATCCGTCGTTCCAACGACGAGAGTAGAGCGCTCGGAAATATGCCGAAGATTTCGGGTGGTGCACGCGTGTACCAAACTCTCCGACATGGTTGACCCGCCTGGCGAGACTTTGGATCCGCCGACAGCGATGCTCGCGTTACACGAATGAAAAACGGCTCTCTGTCGTCATTCTTTCATCTCGGATAACGATATTTCGTTTTCGTACGGCAAACACGCGGGTGAATGTTCGGTCATGCGTTGTTGGAAGATCAGTCGTGGTCCGAGGACTACTAATGGTCCGATCAGGATGACCCTTCGCGATCAAAAGAGCGAATCGGTCGACAAATTTCGCAACGTCCCCACTTGACGCGTGGCACGTAACGTCAACGGGACCATACAAAGCTCTACGTTTGTCGAGCCTGGCTCTCTCTCTCTCTCTCTCTCTCGCTCGCTCGCTCGCTCTCTCTGCCTCCACCACTCCTCCGATCTCGTTTCGCGTCCGTGACGAAACTTTGGCCCCGGAGCAATTTGCGGCTAACCGGTGGGTAAAAATTGGTAATACGATTGTACGGGTAACAAGGCGTATCGGTAACCCGCGTACCACGCCGGTCGAACCATCGAGGCGGCAGGACTTCGTCTCCCCGGGGATGGGTACCACCGCGCATCTCGTATCCTCGTTCTTCTACCGCGCTGTTTTCAGACGGCTACGTTTTTCGCGAGTCTCTGGAGAGCGAGAAAACGGAGAGTACGAAAGCAGAGAAGTATTCGATTCAAAGAGAAAAGAAATGTCGAACGATGGATGCTCGATAAGTGAATATTCGCGATTACAGCGGACGAACAACGGCGGATTAGCCCGAGGGTAGCCGCGAAGATAAGTTTCGGGGTAAACATCAGCGGTTTGAATACGAATAACCGGGCACGTGATGTATTCGAAGGTTTGAAAAAGGTAAAAGAGGCGGAGGATAGGACACCGCGTGATATCGGCAGGAGTCGATGCGAGGCGAGAACCACGGTTGGGGTGGGATGCTCCGAGATAATCCTTCTCTTACATCTGGCCCACCCCCTCGGATCCTTCCCCCAGCCATTGGCTGTCCTATCGCGTGTGAATCGTCAGTTTTTGCTATCAAACCCAGCTTATTCCGCCAAGTGATTCGGCTCGAGTGCATTCGTATCAATCGATGTGAACAGACGTTCCTATCTACAAACGTAAACGTCAGGCGTTACCCCGTCGCGTACTTCTCCGTTCATTCCAGGGCTCGTATACCCGTCTGTCTCAAGGCGAATACCTGGAGAAAGCGTGGAGAAACGGAGAAAGAAAACCAGAAGCGTATGCGTAGACGTGGGCAATGGAAGTAGAGCTCCGAAAAGAAGAGGAGGACGCGAGAGGAGAGAGAGAGAGGGGGGGGGGGGAGGAAGAGAGTAAATGACGGTGGGTATTTTCAGTATTTTGCAAATAAGTGGTATCGCGGTCTCCGTCAATGGATCTTGGAATCTTTGGGAAGCAACGGAAGGTATCAAGAAGCGTTGAGAGTGAAGGGCGACCAGAAGGTTTCGGAGTAGAAGAAGATGAGCAGGCGTCGATAATCACCGGCTATACGGATGGGGAGGGGTTGGAAATGCCTCGAGATCTCTCCTCGCTCTTGCCAGGCTCGTTCTTTACGAGGAGCTTCTTATCGGACGGAATGATATTCGGAAAGAAGGGTGTGCGCACGCGGCTCGTGTATGGATCGGACGAGACGGATACCGCTGTCGGTTCGGAGGCAGAGCATTCAATACCGGGAGGCAGGACTGATAAGGGGTAACATTTCTCGAAATTTCAACGCAGCTTATTTATTTAAAGCTTTCTATATTCATCCATCCTAAAAAGTTTTCGCCGGGCGACGCGATGCGATCCGATGGGAGGGGCACGTAAGCCCGAGAGTGATACCCCGAACAGGGGGGTTCGGGAGAGGTGACGCAGGTTCATCAATCACCGAGGAAATAATTTATTTCATTTTCCGCCGCCCCCCGTCTCCCCATCGTCCCCTCTCCTCGCCCCTCGCGGCGCCGAAAAGTTTCCGATCCAACGAAAAGTAACGGGTCTATAGTAACCTCGAATGTGGCACAATCAGATATCGCTCGCGGCGATTCCGCGCCCGATAGTCAAACCGATTTATTTGATCGAATGGAAAATTGCGAGCAATCCATTAGCTACTTGTCACGGGTGGATTTCCTTCTCTTCGCCGACCACTCGGATCTCTTCCACGTGCATTTCGGCGAAGTTTGATTCCTCGATATGACGTTTTATAATCGGTATATTCTCGCGGAAAGTTTCATATCTACTAACAAATTCATTCTCTTGTATCTTCATTCTTTTACATTCACTCCGAAGTTCTTGGGTACGATTACCGGGGAAAAAGTGCTTCATTGTTACCGAACTTCTACTCGGGTAGTAATAAAAAATGGGGCAAAGAAAGTTTTGCGACTTGAAAGACGTTTTGATGACCCTTCGTCGTTTCTCATTCGTAGTTACGAATGTTCCGAAAACAGGCAAGCGGGCAGTTTGGACGCGAATAAAACTAAAAGACAAGTACGTGCAATTCTTTACGATTAGTCGTGCCTACAGCACCTACAGCACGTAAACGAACACGGATCGATTCGGAATTCCGTTACTCAACGAAACGAAGCAGCGTAGCGATAACGAATGAGAACGGATGGGAAATACTTTATTCTTCGGGAGTATACATCGTAAACAGCGAAGCGAGACATTATCCGCGGTGCTAAGCCGTAGATAATCACATCGAAATCTTTGGTTGACGGACGGATCCTCGTCTAGGATGGGCTCGTTCGTTCGATCGTTCGATGTTGAACCAGAGTTGGAAGAGTCGCGCGCGCTCCGCGCGACCATTACCTGTGACATGTTTTTCCACCTTCGACGGTGGAGAAACAAGGAGGAGGGTGTAAGTAAGGAAGAGAAATGCGAGTGGCGGAGTGAGGATGTCATTAGGTGGAGGCTATTCGATGCTTGACGGCGCCCATCAGTCATATCTTCACCCCAAACGACAATCGACCAGGCCTGGGATTGATGGATCCCTCCCGGGCTCCGACTCATCCGCGAACATCGATAAATGGGTGCAGCGAACCTGCCTCGCCGGGTGAAGAAGCCGAAGAACTCGTCCGTTCCATGCAACCCACACGCGTCATAGCAATCTTCCGTGAAAATCCACGTCGTTAGGTAGCGAAGGTACAACGGACCCCGTAGCCGGTCCATCAGCGAATCTGTCAAATCAACCTCCTCGTCTTCCAATCTCCATTTCCCACCTACTTCGATACCATCGTTACTCTCGTTCTGGGCGCGGATCAATGTCTCATAGACGATCGATCGAAACAACCCGTCAGGGGCGTTTTTGTTCGGAACCGACGAGGACCGATACGCGGCGTTCGTCCGGCATGGAAATATCGACTCAGAGCCGATTCCTCGCCGCTCGCTCTCAAAGTCTTCGACTTCCGTCAACGTGACGTCTGACGTTGACGCCTGACGGTAAGAAAAAATGGTGCAACTCCCGGTGTTTGCTTTAAATTAAGCCCGACGTGCTGCCAGGGTGGGGCGACCGGAAAGAAAATATCCTCGGGGTATCCGTTATTTCAACGCCCGCTGTACACTTGCCGTGCGTCTCTTCAACGCCTCACCGCTATCCGTGCCGCGGACCCACCTGGTCGAACGCCGCGAGTTTTTCTACGCTTCTCAGCCCACCATTTCCTGCTTAATATTGATACAGTCGTACCGCGATACTACCCCGATCTAATTCCTCGCATAATATCCATCGTCAAGCGTTCGCTTGCCGAAAATGTACGATATTGAACGAGGCAGCGTGGATAACTGCCGGAATTTTTTTCTTTCAGTCAGTAGTCTCGCGTCGATCGTTGACTCGGTTTTTTTGAGATGCTTCCCTTGCGTCGGAGGAACTACACGTCGGATCCCATTACTGCACCTTCCCGGTATTTTTACTCACCCCAGGGAGGGGTGTTGGAAGGGATACCACTTCAGTAGTAGGACTCGATGGTGGCTGAATATTTTTCCGAGAAGATCAAGCAACAGGAAATACGAGGGGGTAGAGAAGAGAAGCTGTCGTTCAAAATCGTGATTAACGAGCATTCGCTCGATTATTGCGGAACCGCGGTCGAGCGATCGGGGCATGAACGTTTCTTGTAGCTTAACACCGTGACATTCTTGTCGCAGGGTGTGGAACGTTGGCTCGTGCGCCGGGAAAGATAGGAAAACAAGTTTGACATCGACGGGGAATACCGCGCTATTTGTCATTCGGAGTACCTACCTAAGACGACAGAGAGGGACAGAGAGATGGGGTGAGCGTAACGGCGAAGAGGCATGCGTACGCGTATGCGTGCGCGCGCGAGAGAGAAAGAAAAAAAGAGAAAGAGAGAAAGAGAGATTGATTGATTGGTTTATTAATTCCGCGGACAACTGTGAGGCAAAAGTTGACAGCAAGAATGGAAGAGAGAAGAAACAAAATGCGTTAGGCAAAATAAAAGAGCATGAAATAGAGCAAAAATGAAGCTACGAACGAAGATATAACTAAAAACAGACAGCATAGGATCGGATCGGCGGAGAGAGCGAGAAGAAGAGAGAGAGAGAGAGAGAAACAAAAAGGATGTTGCGGTGACTTCGAAGGGAGGCCAAGCAACAACGGAAATTTGGCAAATACTCCCCGGAGGCTGAAGGATCTAAGGGTCGCGAGGGGCCAGGGACACGTGGTACGGAAAGTGCCTCGCGACGAAGTCTTCGAGAGGGAGAGGGGAGGGGATGAAAAAGCCTACGCGAAAGTGGGGCGAGCGGGTCGTAAGTTTGCTCGTTTATTTGGACTGAGCCGAATAAATTGCCCGATGAATACGAGATGGCGCTACTCCTCTACTTCTAGAAGGCTCGCGCGGATTATACCTGGCTGCACGGCGTAAGGGTGGAATTTTGTAAATTGCAAAATTTACATCTCATAGAGTTTCACCCCTTACTACTAAGTGAATTTGCGGTAAAAAGGGCCGGCCTTGGCATGGTGCGAGGGCGGACAACCAAGCACGTCGGAGGTCCGGGAGGACTGACGGTGGAAAACTTTCTTTCGGCGCGCAGAAGTGACAATTTGTTAGCCGGTGTAAAGTCGAGTCGAGAGTGGGCGGGTAACGTTTTAGGTCGGCCGAAGATATATTTGTTCGACTTGTCTCTTGACGCGCGCGTGAATACGCGTAGGTATACATCTATCGTCCGCACGAATACGTGCATAGGCGCGCGCGGTGGAATATAGCAAGCACATCCGTGTACGCGCGTACGCTCGGTAGGAATGAAGTTGTCGAGGTTGAAACATGAAACACGCGCGTCCAGGGTCCGCGTCGAGTTTCGAAGAATTCCGTTAACGTCACTCTCGCCGTGTAGGTCGACTGCCGCGTTTTGTCATATCGCGAGCAAAACTTGAGACTTTCAGAAAAAGCATTTCGCGTTGGTTAATGGACGGGCGTCGAAAAAGCATCGCGTGAAAAAATATCACGCAGAACTTTACCTCGCGAATACGAGGCGTCGTCGAGGGTCGCGGCGCTGGTGCGCCCAAGCGTTGAGGAGAGCAGAGGGACCGGGGAATAAGAGAGCGAAGCTCGTTTGTACGAATCGAGCGATTGTGCGCGTAGGTTTTCAGAAATCTTCTTTCTTCCGGCCCGGTTACGATGGAAAAAAAGATGGAAGAAGCGAGAAAACGAAGGCGCGCCGAGCAAGGCTACCGAATTGTTGCCGAACTAATAGTGGACCACGCGTACGTCGCGATCTATTCAACAGGCATCACCGTCGTCAACTCGTACGCCCGCGCATGCGTGTCCGAATTTAGACGGAGGCGTAGGTATCGACCGTTCGCGAAATAGTGTTTGCATCGCGGAAGATTAGCGTCGGTGACGGGTCGTTCGTCGGCGAGGAGCAGGCGAAGACACCCCGCGGTCGGCTCGGACTGCCGGTATCGGGTTGAGAATTGATTTACAACGGTGCACGCGTCTCGAACGACGATGTTACGCGAGCGTTCCGTTCAACGCGAGCGAGGAGGTGAACGCGTGCCGGAATAATACATGAATTCAACGCTCGCGTTTGAGACAGGACGAAGAAGGTATAAGAGGGTGAGAGGCAATGGTCGTCGAAGGGTTGGCCGAAGGACGAGGCGCGGAGACCGGCCGGGGAAGGTATAAAGTATGAAGGCAAAACGCTACAGCGAGAAGGGTAGAAATTGGCCTTTACGTTGTATTACCCGACATAAAAGCGACGCTAACCTTACCGACGCGGTAATGTATTCCGATTGATGTTTTCTCGGCTGCTAAAGAAATATCTACTCGCTCCGTCTAACCTTACCCCGTACCTTCCGAGTAGAATACGCGGTGAGCTCGAGCCGCGTCGCGAACTGAAATTCTACGGATCTCTCAAAGGGCGGACGAATAGAAATGTTTCGCTGCGATTCGGGAGTCGATATTATCCGAGGGTCCGTAGCGATACTGTCAAAGACCCGATTCATATCGTTGAAATGCCCTATCAATTCCGCGAGGACGCTGGAATTTCGCGCATTCGGAGAAGCGGACAAAGTGCTCGCGCGTGAAAAAACGTGACACGCGGCGGAGCTTAGGCACGCGCGAACGTTCGACGGAAAGCTCGTAATCCGGCGAGTTGAAGCAATTTAACGAGTCGAACTTCCGAACGGCTTACTTGAGATGCGGTGGGTGATCGGACAGAATAGCGGTAGTCGAGGCGAGATCGTCCGGGCTGCATTAGCAGCGGGAAGACTATTGATACTTCGAATGCGGATGCAAATTTATTCCAGAGAAAAACTGAAGGAGTTCGGGTGGCCATTAATCCTGAGACGAAAAGAGATCAATTCCGCTCTACGATGCACGTGTACCGCGAGTGGCTTCATGCGCGCGGTCGTTGTTCTTCGGATAATCGTTGGAAAGTTTTTCATTCCCGACGCAAATGTTGTTTTTCCCGCGAAGGCGAAGAGCTTTCGCGGCCCGTCCTCGCTACCGTGTTTTTTCACTGGTAACGACGAGTATTGGAGACCAAGCGAGGAACTAAAGTGATGCATACCATTGGCGATAGATGGAAGTTGACGAAATGCGCTTACGACCGCATCAGCACGCTCGAGAATGCTTCAACTGCATTTCTCACACTGTTGGCGGAACGGTGCGAGGATGGGTCGACCCGGGCGAGGTCACCGACGCCGGGACAACGTCGCGCGCCGCGCGTCGTAGCGAGGACATTCGGCGACGATGGTTGGGTTGACTGAATATTCATTCGCGTTACATATGGATCAGCACAGCCCTGGAGTGCCAGAACTGGCGTAAGGGGTGGATATTACGTCACGGCCCAGCCTCAAAGATTCACTATGCATAGTGGCATGGAAAAGAAAAATTTTATTCAGAAAAACCGACGCAAGAGTGTCTACCGATAGAGAAAGGGAAAGAACAATCAGGGGATCGAGGAAAAAGCCTGACACATCGCGCGGCCTTGGTTCACCGTGAACGCCGTGCAACCCTCGCTGCTCGGTGAAACGGTAAAACCGAGAAATAGAGAAAAAGAGAAAAATAGGAGGAGGGGGGGGGGGGGGGGGGGGCGAGAAAAACTTCTAGAAAAATTGCGATATTGGGTCAGACCGGAGGCTCGAGGATGATGAACGTTGTCGAGGCGTGCCGGTAGAAATCATGGTGAGTCATGAGACCTCGAGGGAACTGAGCTCGGCAAATCAGTATTGATAATGTCGATTAGAGACCACATAGTATATGGACTGGGCTAATCGGATGGATTTACGCCACGTCAGACGGAGGATCCGACCCTGTCGTGAAAAGCCACACCTATCGTCGGATTTCCGCCTGATAGGGGCGATCAGGCGTTCTGATCGTTTGGTAAACTGAAGGAAATCCATTAGCACGCCAGCTGTGGACATTAGCGATGCCGACGGAAAAGACTCGTGGTATTATCAGCATGACGTATCTGCGGCAAACTTGGGCATAAGATCTGGTTGATAGTCTTGCGCCACTGATACATCTGAGACGTTCTCGAATCGGTACGAAACCAGATCGTTCGGTATCGTCCAAAACGATCGTCATTCGAGTCGAACGAGCCTGATCACGGGCATACCGTTTCCGAACCGATTCGGCTGACACTGAAGTAGGATCACAAGATACGGGTTACGAAAGACGTGGCAATGATGAAACAACGAGCCATGCTGCGCGACAACGTTGATGACGATCGGACAGAGTAGCTTGGATCAGATCCGGGCTTCGGATGTACTGCGAATGCTCTGTTCCTCGGGAAAAATCCTCGACGAATGATCGTCGAATCGAAGGTCGATAATTACACAGCTGAATGGCGACTTCTAATAGGGCAATGCTTTCTCGGTGGTACTTTCTCGTGATCTCGTTTCATTCCCGTCTCTCGCTCCCGCTGCGAAGTGCCGAGGCGAGTAATGCAAGCCGACTGACTCTGACTGACTCACCAGCTATACGAAGCGTGCTCGGGGTGGTCCGGTCGGTAGGTAGGTGATGGGACTTGGAACGAGTAGGTGACAGCGGTGGGATCGGAGAGTCCAGAGTAGGGTAACGACGGCATACAATGGAGCTTTCCGTGGGCTAGGCAAGTGCCGAGAGAAACCGAAACCAAGAGTGGGGAGGCAAATGGATCCTCATCCTCCGCGTTCCTCGTTCCGCTCTCCGCCGCGCCGTCTCGCTTGTTCTCCTCGCGAGGTCCCAGAGACCGGAAATGAACGAAATGGCTGCTAAGCGAAAAGGGTTCCTTCATTCTTTGAGTTCATAGCTCGGGGGTGAGGAGGCGAAGGAGGCGGTGGTCCGGGAGAAAGACTCCGCGAAAGTCGCAGACGAAGCGTGGCAGGAAGCAGGGGATGGAGTCCACTCGTGTCAATCCCGAGAAGGATCGAACGAATTAAAAACCGTTCGAACGTTTCGCGCGAATAAGGCCGTAATAAAATTCCCTGGCAATTTCATCCCTCGAACTTTATCCCGAGAATACCAGCGCTCCAATGCCAATCAAGTATCATGGAAATTTACGCGAGACCCTGTTTTTCTCCGGAGATTCCCGCGGAACGTAGAGAAGGATATGCTTAGAACGGAATCAGAGCTACAAGCCAGAGGGGAAAAAGCTTGGGAATCGAGATGGAGCGAATCGTAGTGGAAAATCTAGGATCCCGTGCGGTGGAAGTTAGCAGAAACGTTTCATGATTAATTGTTCGCTGGAAACACCTCGCGATATTGGCCTTCCGTGTCGTCGAGCAGTACGGCCGGGGGGTCTGCTACGTACAGGAAAGAGCAGGAAGTGCACAAGCCAGTTGTAGAAAACGCCGACGCCAAAACTTGACTAGTCGTTGTATAGTTTCTGGTGGCTCGCGAAGGAAACGAGAACGGGACGTCGAAGAGACGGAAGGGGAACGGCGGGGAACTTTGGAAGCGAGTCGCGGTCTTCGCGCCGCAAAAACTAAGAACCTACGATTTGCATAATATCGCTATTCACTCGCCGTCAAGAGGTCGGGAGCGACGTAGATGCGAGATCGGGAGACACCAAGAGTCCTCGAGGCTCATCGCCGAAATGTTCCATCGTCCTTTCGCTTCACATCCCAAAATGCCGTGCGAATCAGCAGCCGAGAAATTTTAACGATCGTGATCGTCTCCGTTTCCGCTCGGTCTATCCGCACCACTGTTCATCTTACGGCTACTTCTTCAACGGAGGTTCCAGCAAAAGCATCAAAACGTCGAGCGAGCATCCGTAAAGTCCATCCTCGTGTTCGCGCATCCAACTTCGGGGCGGTAAGAATCGCGAGTTTCTACGGGAATGGGGTTCGACGCG
Source organism: Arge pagana (assembly GCA_963969455.1). NCBI lineage: Eukaryota > Metazoa > Arthropoda > Insecta > Hymenoptera > Argidae > Arge > Arge pagana. Next base: position 24,554,729 of record OZ018312.1, on the reverse strand, counting down.
CACCATTAGCACAACCCGAAACAATCGGCTCCGTCCGTCGATTCGAACAGCACGAAACATCTGAATTTACGTACGATACGGTTCCCAAGCTGGGTACACGTATACGCAGATATATCAGGCATACGTAAAATTATTGGAGCTGCGGTGACGTATGCGCGGGAAATATTTAATGATTTACTTTCCATGAATCGGTGCCAGTTAATTTTCCACCATTATTAAGCGCTGTTGCAGCGAGTACGAGGTCACATTGCCTAGTTGACTTGATAACTAATTTATACCTGTGGTTAGGTTACGCACCGCACGGTAATAAAAGCTTAGCGCGGAACAAACACCGGCTATGGGTATATATATACGCACACCGGCAACCGTCTCGCGAACACACTCGACGCCAGTGTCGACGTTCCTGCACGAGCGTAGCTACTAATTAGCTCAAGCACTCGCCTCTACCAAACCTTCGTTAGGGATCCCGCCGAGCAGCCCTGTTTTGTTGGAGGTTCATCGATGCCTTGTTCGATCTTGATTGAGACATTGCCTCCTCTGCACCGAGACCCGACAAGGCGATGCAAATGTCACCCGATGCCGCCGATAACTTACATTCGAGGGGTCACAAAGTCGAGATGCCTCGAGCTGGAAAAGTCTCTGGGTATAGTTTCAGTGATCAGAAACTGAAGCGAATACGTCATTGGAACTGCCGACCATAGGCCGAGTCAATATCGCCGAACGTTCGGTGTCCTTGCGACGCAATGTTATTCACCTCGCTGTAGAGGAATGGGGAAGGAAAGAGGAGAAGGAGAAAAAAAAGAGTGAGGGAGAGAGAGAGAACTTTGAACGGGCGCATAGAGGTTCTCTGTGTTCTATTTCTCGTGGGTGGAGCCAGCTCGTGTGAATGTTTCGGAACCGAGAAAAGACCCTCTCAAAGCCTCTAAGAGGCTTTCTCTCTGATTCTACGCTGGCGCGACCTGGCATTTGGAATTTCAGTCCTGCTTAAAAGAGTACGCGCAACTCGCCACCGAACGTCGAATCGGCCTACAACGCGATCGACGAGGGAATCCTAATTTTTTCACAAAAGCATACGATCGATTAAATTGCTGGACGGAAGCTATCTTTTATTCACGCTCGCCGCTCCGCCGCTGCAGTTTTCTACGTTCGTCGGAAAGCCGAGTGTCGAGCATCGACGAGCAGATAATGGATCCTTCGACTCGTGGGCGTAACTAAAACGACGCTCCGATGTACGTTTCGCAGAGATAAGCGTCTTGGAATAACAAGGCACGTTTCGCGTCTTTGGTAACGACTATCATTAGGCGTCATAGCGTGGCGTTGAGCTCGCGAAGAAAGTTACAAGCGACAGAGCTATCGCGTCGGGTGACGAATCAAAAAACAGACGGTATAACGGCTGCTCGATGAGAGGTTGGTTATCCACATTCCTGATGTACATTGAACTCGTCTAACCCTTTATTTCGGTAGAGTAACGTTTCGGTTGTGGAAATACCTCGCCTGGAATGATCCACTGTAGTCAACTCAGCGAAAATCAACGCTTTCCGAATCCCAACGTGACCCGTTACAATTCACGAATACCAACGCGAGCACAGCGTGCCTGCTACGACCCGTCGTGGATGCACAGGTACGAGTCGAGGCTGCGTCGTTCGCGCGAGAATTATTATCAAAGTTCGGTACCAAAACGTAGCGTCGTTCGTGGAATGGCGGAGCGCAGCCAGTCGAAGCCATACGATCGCGAGAGATGCGGAAAGACGAGCCCAATGGACAGCTGGGGAGTCGGACGATCGAGGAACTTGGGGAGAAGACGGGTTCGGAGGCTACAATCGGGTGAGAACGGGGAACGCGACGGGAAAAAGAGAGGAGCACGAGAATCCGAGTAAGTCGGAAGTCGAAACGTGAAATGGAAACGCGGCACATCCAAGGCGAGCAAACGAGAGAAGAGATTGGAGAAAGGCGGTGGTTTTCGTTTTTGAACCCTTTCTGGCATTAAAACATCGGCGTGGACAGCATTTCAGGGTGGTAGAATCCGCTTAAGTACTTTTTCAAAAACGAAGAGCAAAGAGGGGAATTCGACGAGCAAGCGTATTACGAAGTTCTATATACATCTGGTTGCGTAGAACCGAGGTTACGTCCGGGAACTACATCGAGGATATCTGCATCACGGACGGTCAGCAGGCGAAAGGTAGTGGCGCACACTTGGACGCAGCCGCATTCATACGGTCGTAGAGCTCAGCGAAATTCTACTGTTTGAGTTATAATTATCAAGAAATTCGAATTCATTATCACCCCGGCCGGTGCTAGAGAAAAGCAGAGAAAATCCGCGGAAAGCGGAGAGAAACGCGGGGAACGGGTAACTTTGCCATGGAGTTTAATTAAATGAACGTCCCGTTTAAATTGCTTTTTACAGAGCTAGAAGCACCGGTCAACGTTAAACCTCAGCCGCAATTCTGATGCTTTCATATTTCCGCGCGACTCTTGCTTCCTCCGGTCTTCGCTTGTTTCCTCGGTTTCATCCGCGACCGTCGCGGAAAACGCGTCCGGTCGAAAATCGCGGTTCTTCTCGCCCAATTTAGCCATTTCGATTCGATTCGTTCCTCCGTGACCCCCGCCCAGCTCTTGGATTATCCGACGGATCCGACGTTCTTTCCAGATCGCGGATCGCTCGAGACTCGCTGCTACGCGGAGACGGTCTCTCGGCCTTTGTATTTCGCAGAAATTCGAGTACCATCGATACGATGAATCGTCGCGGAACGTCGCGAGGGTGGACGTCACCCGGACGCCTCGTTGGATGGGGACGCCGGGAATCAGGATGGAAAGACGGACGAGGTGAGCTGACGCAACGGAATAGCGTGGGCCAATCGGATAAGTGCATTCCAATAGAACTGGGACGTCTTGTCCAATCAGATAGCATCTTTGACGTTTCTCATGCTCTATCGCACCGATCTTCTCTGCCATCGGAGTCCTCGAGACCCCCAACTCCTGATTTCTGGTTCCTGGTGCCCCGACCGACTCCTCCGATTCCCCTCTTCCGTTCCTTCTGCACAGCGCAATGCGCCCTCCCCCCTCCCCCCGGTCTCAAATTGCCCCGAAGAACCCCCCCCCCCCATCTCAACCCTCGACTCGTTTTTCGCTCCGGTATCGTCTCGCGTCTTCCATCCGTGCCGCCTGGTATGGTTCCCCTCCCTCTCTCGCCCTTGCTCTTCGCTCCCTTTTCACTCTTTCTCTCGGTCAGGCTGTAGTACGCGTGTACGTGCGCATCGTTCTGTCGAGCGTTCGCCTCTCCGTCCTCGTCTCTCCGGGTTTGTGCATAAAGTGAAAAGAGAAGCCGCAGGAAATGAATCAAACGTTGCGACATTTCAATTATTTCTCACGGGTGCCTCGGGCGCAACAGGAATCAGAAATGAATTGAATATAGCTTTCGCTCGTAGTAACGACCCCAAGTACCTAATATTTCAGTGAAACGCGTTTTCAAGATTCTCTCTCCTACATCGGGGAATCACTAATGCCGTCAGCTTTCACGTCTCACCACCGTATCGCCCTGCCCTTTCCTCTCTCAACCCGCGCGACGTGGCCGGACGCAACGTTGTTTTTTCCGAATGATCGACGACGCGATAATATTTAAATTCAACGCGACTCGATGCGATAGTGTTCGATTCGCAAGCTACCCGAACAGCCTGCTTCGCGAAACTTTCGGATATGCCGAGGTATTTTGCATCGGCAATGCGTTCCGGGTATTAGAATCATGCCCGCTGTATCCATCTGCTCGTCCGCGGATCACTTCGAAAAGCCCCGAATGTTCGTAAGATCGGTTCGACGCGGTGGAATCAAAAGTCACGGCTGACCGTTCGCACGGAATTCGAGCGTAGATCCTGAAAATCCGACAAATGTGTCGGCCTCCGTCAAAGTTGGTGACGGGTATCGTGACAAAAAAATATGGGACGCGAATCGTGAATCGAAAAAGGCGTTACGAGCGGATATCTACGACCACCAGCCGACCGTAGGAAAAAGTGGCGCGGGAAAATGCGAACTGGAAAGTTAAGCTTCCTTTTTCAAAGTTATTCGAACGATTTCGAAGTTACTTGAACCCGTGACGTATCGCAAAGATTAGAGCGAGCCGGGGAGGTTCCACGAGCTGAAGACTTCGAACTTGGCCACCTGACACGTTCCTCGCAGGCTATAAAGAATCGTTCTCGCCGGCGAGGGAGGAGATCCAGCAGAGATGAGGAGCCGTGGACCGGAGCAACTTTAATTAAACTTGACGCGTTTCATTCCAGCAGCAGATAAAGTGAATATTTCTTTTTCGCCACTTCTCCACCGTTCCTTTTTCACCTCCGGACGTTTTTCTCTGCACTTTGAGCACTCTCCTCCCACATCCCCGCGTCCTCTTCCGTGGTTCCTTTTCCATTGCACGCGTCACGATGGAAAAGAAAGCCAACGCTCGACGCTCGCTCGCGTGAAAATCTAGTGCTAGGCGACGTTTTCATTAGCTAAGATAATACGTTTATGCCGGAGCGCGCCGAGAGACGCGGAGAAAAAGAGACCAACCCCAATAGTCGTCTCGAACGTGCAACCGCGTACCTACGTATCTCCGCTTTTCTCCGCGCTGTCGCCAATATCGCACGCCGCTAATGATATTTCGAGAACGGAGATCCTCGACGGAAGAGCTAGAGAAGCCGAGATTGCGAGAGTCTTTCGCGAAAATCGAGCGGCGTTGCTCGTTTCGAAACACGCGATCTGCGTGGCGTACTCGGGAACAGGGTGAAAAAAAGCGTTCGTTAGCGGAGGGTAACGGGGTTAAACGGTACGGAAGTCTTTCAGCGGTAGAAACCGATTCGCCAACGCGATCGATAGATGCGATAAAAACAGGAACAACACTCGATAAACGCAATTTGTCGAATCATCGCAATTCCGCGTTGATTTTATCATCGAATCGGAGCTCACGCGCTCGGACTCGACGATAGAAGAGGAGCCTCGATAGCCGAGCGGGCGAACTCTTGCGGAACGAGCAATCCTGAATGGACGAGTTGACATTTGCGAGCTGTTCTCTTCGTTCTATTTGCGCAAACGCGCGTTTTATTCGCTTTGTAGAGTTGGATGGAGAAAGGACTCGACGTCATCGGTGCCCGACAACCGAGTTAGCCAATCAGCGGAGCGGGACGTAGGAATCGGACGAACCGGTTAATCGCGTTAGCGTACGTCGGTAATTAGCGAATTGCACAGCGACGTCGAGCGTCGCGTCGCGTCGAGAGTTTCCGATCTGATACTACGTCACGGAGCTGTTTTGAGTCGGTGCAAATTCTGTCACAGGTAACGCGCGACGAGCATTTTTGTTGAATCAATATCAGTGCGCGAGGTAATAACGGTAGTCTCCTCGCTACCGCGGCGAGGCACGGAGATGAACGATGGAAACGTCGACGAATGGTGAACTTCTCGATGACCTCGCCTCGCGCAACGGACATCGCAATTTTCTTCGTCGAGGAGTTGCCGATCGAATGAGATTATTTTGTCAGAGGAGTCGGAATGTCAGGAGTTTCAATCGAAGCGAGGCACGAGCGAGATTATCTCAATGGATGGATGGATGAGAACGAACGAGGCTGCCTCGCGGGCACGCGTAATAAACGTCAAGGCATTCCTGGCCACGGATAAAAGATGACAATTTATCGCTCGATAATTGGCTGCCGTTCGTAGCTGCCCAGATGCACGCGCACGCGAGCCTCGCGAGTGGCGCACGGGCGACGAAGGATAGTTGGCAAAGGCTGAGAAAACGTTTCCACCTGCCGGAGCCGATGCGACTGTTAACGGAGCTACCCCGTCACGCCGAGGTCTAATCGATTCCATTGAATCGTTCCACCGACGCGCCGAGTCAAAATCAGTCAAAGTTGAAAGCGATTCGTGGAATAGGAGGATAATTAAATCCACTCCGATGAACTGTTCTTTCGCAGCCGACGAGGCAGACGTTCGAGTCAGCGGGAAATAATCGAACGAGGCGAAGAGTCGAAAAAACGTCGGTATTGTTCGATCCTCGGCGCCGTGATAATTTGGGAAAATTCAGAAAACCGTAGCGCGGAAGTTCGCGGTGCGAAAATCTCGTCCTCTTTTGCAGCCTCGTCCGTTGAATTCGTCGCGTTATGCATCTCGCACTCGTTCGCCGTGAAGCGACGTGGATGGCGTGGTTGATTGCGGCGATCTCCAGTGGCGGAGAACGGTAGCGAAGAGGGATGTACGCTATGACGTATAGGGTTGTTTCGTACGTCGGGATGAAAACAATGTGATTAGTTACTGTAATTGTGAAGCTAGTCTGGATTACGTGCGGCTACGTCGAGTGCTCCCGCCTCCACGACCACGAAAACCACGACGATCAGCGGTGTTGTCGTCGCACAGCGACTCCCTGGCTCGCAGATAACGCGCTGCTGTTCTTCGAATGACGGGAGGCATTTTCGCGAGATACGCGAGAAGATGAACGATGGTTTCGTTCTCGTAGAATTGTCAGGTGCCACCGAGCAGCAGCGTTGTCCACCGCGAAGTACAGGACAGATCGGTTCGTTTAGCGAAGCTCATGGTCACGTCTATGCAACGTTCCATGGGAGTCGCTCGACGAGGCCGGTAATTATTCGCGGGCACGTTCGCGAGCGACTCGTATATCAGAGTACAGAGCTCGGAATAAGATAGTCGAGGAAATATCGACGAAGGATCGTTCTCGAGATTCGGAAGCACAGCAGGGCAAGTCTATTGAAAACGCGTGGTGGAAAGTTTTAGGCAGCGGATGTCCGGTACGAGCGAATGTATTGGCTGGGCGCAAATCGTCGGGATCCAAGTGCTTTCAGGGTATATTGAGAACGGGAGTCAAAAGGGATTTCGCAGGGATCGGCGAGTCGATGAAATATGAATTCGGTGTTTTTTTACAACAGTCTTCGACAACCTCCGGAGTTTATGCTGGTAGACAAGATTTAGGCTCATCCCTTTTTGCCCTTCGCATCGATCGGGGACAAAACTGTGGAGGTAGTCGCTGCCCGATGTTCGTGCCGTTCCGAAATGATTCCCGGGGCTGAGCTAGCGCCCACAACGAGTCACGAGCTAACGTGGTCTAACGTGGGTGCGATTCTCGATGGCTCGTATCAAGAAAGCGCCTCGTCGTGACGTTTCGAGCAGCTGGGATGCGATTCGTTGTTGCCGAAGACAGGATACTACGGGCTGTAGTCCCGAATCTTCGCGACAGTTATCCGACATCGGGACTACTTTCGTAGAGGTACCCGCGATTGGCTGTTGTAAAATTGATCCGTCTATCGTCGAGCGATTGCAGCACGCTCCGTCGAAGAATCCGGTTGCGTTGACGAGGTCTCGAACCTGATGTTACCAACGAAATTGAAAAAATTTCCGAACAGAAGGAAGAGTTCGTTCCTTTGCGGAGGTATACGAAGTGTCGTTCGAGCTAGCCATTTCACTGGCGGTAATTTTTGCATCCCTGTAGAGCATCGCTCTTGCCTTTAATTGGCGATCCAGCTTCCAGCACTTGCGGTACCACGAGCGAGTCCGGTCGAGCCGAGCCTCGACGCGGTTCAAACTACCCAGCGCGCAACAAACACGAGCAGGTAACAATTTAACGACGCGGGTCAAGCGACGATTTGCTACCCGCACTGCGCTGCTTGCTTTGATTGCCGAATACACGGTTGGCTTACCCGCGGAGCGGAGAGACGGGAGGGGGGGGGGGGATCACCTCGGTCGACGGCTATGTACATCGATATTATCCTCAACCCAATTGAACCGTTGTAACAACGGACTACCGGAGCTGCTTCTGAAGAACACCCGGAACATGATTAGTCGAAAGTCAGCTCGTTCGTGAATTGGAGCTGAAATGACGCAGGTTGGTTTTCGTTAATTGAACGTGGAATCTACCAGTCGAATAAGCAGTCGGAGCGCCGCGGAATATCAGTGGCAGATCCCAGAACGCTGGTAAAGTTACATCCTCTATCCTCGAGACGGCAGTCGCGAGTTCGTTCGCGGCAGTGGTCGTGATTTTGTTACCCGTTAAACGAAACGCTCGATGATTTCTTCGCCGAGCGAACAACAACTGACAGGCGGATCGATGATCCGATTGGATTGATACTTTGCCGTCGGACTGGGGAGTGTTCGGCCAAACATCGCGCAGCTGTTCTCATCCCGCGGTGTTCGGATGCGCGACCCTTCGTTCCGTAGTTTTGGTACCCATCATTGACGTTCCGCCATTTCAAAGCCCACGCGATGTTCTCTACAAATTCGGGCTCGAGCTCGGCCAAGCATTAAAAGACGAGGACCACTCGAGCGCAGAAGGTGCCATCGATGATCTTCCTTGCAAACGGGTACATCTGAATAGAGTAATCCGATTGGAATCCTCTCATTGTCGGTTCGACACGGAACACCGGTTACGCGATCGATCGTCGATCGATGCTGGTCGCCGGCGATTCTCCGTGCGGTATTACATCGGAAAGCAGCTTCGACCCAGAGTCTACCGGCGCGAGGAAATGCCGCGCGGTCGAACTATCCGATTTCGCAGAACTTGTTAACTGGGTTAACCAAGTTGAAAATTTATAACCGTACCCGAGGAAAGTTACCCTCCGAAGGATAAAAAGTTCAAATTATGGAACATCCCGACCAGTCGATCATACACCTATCCTACAGATCTACGACTGGGTGTTCAAAAATTTGTAACTATTCAAGCTGGTCAAACTCTGCTGCTATCATACGATGCAAATCCTTCGATTTGTTCACGACACCATCCCACCATACGTATGTACGAGAGGACCAAGTCTGAAAATGCGAAATTTGGTCGCGCGAGGCCGACATTTTTTGGTGTGCAGTCTCTGGAAAATCGCGCGGATGAAGCAAACACGGCGAAATTGCGTCGACGGTTGCCAATCCTGGTAATCGTATCATAGACTTCTGATGCAACAGAAGCGGTGAAGTCGTGCGTTAACCAAGACAAAGGTATCACCCAATGGATCGTGATACTCGGTTCGTTTGTCGCTTAGATCCAGCCCGCATTTCATCCTTTCCATTACCCGTGTCCACCAAATTGACTCGACTAGCGAAGGAATGTACAAGACGATACCGAGGGTTGGATTACCAGGAGACGGTTCCAAGTCAGCGCGATTCCCTCGCGCATCATTAGAAACATCCGTACGATATCTGCTAGTCCCGTTTTCACGCGATTCATCGAGACACGTGACTACGAACGTTCGAATGATCGATACAGAGTCACGGATGACCGGCACACGGTCGTCTCATGGCAATTTCGGAGAGATCGCTGCAAAATGCGTAAGCTTCAGAAATTGAGGATTCCGAAACCAAAGTCTTTCCTCCTCACCCGCGAAAGAAGATACATTTCCGCAGCTCCGATACGTGATACGGCTACGCGCGTTTCTCTTTTCAACTTCTCTGGTTTCCCCGTCTTGTTCCGGATCGATGACGGCGTTCGCGTCACATCTCGAATCGAATCTCAATGATTTCGCCCGGAATCAACCGAAAGCTCGTCAGCTAGGCGGACGACGCGATTACGCGAGGCTTTTAGAAACGAGGTTGGAGGGTGGTACCGACCAGAAGAAGGTATCGGGAAGACTAGGATAGCGGAACCTGCACGTAGGATGGAAAAGATAGCGTTGAAATATACCTACGCGCGTCCGGACTCCCCGAGGCGAGACACCCACCGCGTCGGGGTATCGCGGCATTTGCGTGCTGGCGTCACCTCGTCGCGAGCCTCGCACCCCCGGCCACGAGGTTGCAATCGAGAATCAACGACGTTCGATGTTCGTGGTTAGTCGGCACGAAAGCTCAACCCCGCGTCGCCCGGCTCGCACATTTCCGACCTTCAACTTTTTCCGCGATACAACGCGTTCGCCGAGTTCCGGCCACGAAGATTCTTCTCTCCGCGGTCGACCGACCAATTTTTTTGTCAGCCATTCTTCTTCTCCGCGAAAACAGGCTGTATGAAATTTTCTCCCGGCTCGGATCTCCCAGGAATACGTCGTCTCGTAACGAGAATGGATGATTAATCAATGTCCAGAAGGATACAGACCTCCCAGTACCAGACGCCGGAACGATTGTCCCGCTATTCGCGAGAGAAATAGCGCAGAGAAATATGCTGTCACGGGGGAAACGGTTATTAATTTCAGCTTTGACGAATGCAGCGACGATTACTCGCGAGAACGCGGCTCTCCCAACGCTGAACGCGGTATCCTCCGGTGCAGGTTGCGTTTTCCTCGAACGCATCCGGTACTCGTCGGAGTCTCGCGCGTTCGCGAGACGTCTTTCGATCGGAGAAGGGGATACCGTACGTGCGACGCGGGTCGCTCCGGGAAATATCGCGCGAGATCCATACGAGCTCGAAGCACCCTCGGGGTCACCCTGGGGCCGCCCTCGGACCGCCCGTGGCGAAGATACTATCGCGTATCACGGTAGCGGTTACGAGGTACGGGGGTGAGGGCATCGCCACCTCGACCACCTCTGCCACGCCGTAACCCACACCTTTCAGACACCCGGAGATAAATTACTCGAGCTTCCGAGCTATCTGCCGGGAGAACCGATCCGACCCCCGCCCTCCTGCTCCGCGATCCTCCTTTCTCTTCGGGTCCGCGTCGCACCCCGCGCTCCACGGCGGGGAGCTCGCTCGGCGCGGTTTCTCTAAGCACCGCGCGGGAGTAGGTGAATGGATTGCTAGGTAGGGTAAGTTCGCCGGTCTATCGGTGTGGGAACCGTCACGGTGACGCGGACGCTGCTTCCGATAACGGATGCCAGTTCAACGAGGCTAATATAAGCCCGCGCGACTAATTTAAATCGGTTCGAGAGAATTCTCGAGAGTAGGAAAAACACTGGAAGACAAGCGGTTGGTGTTCCGGACGGGATCACGCCGATCCATCGTCTCGAAATAACGACTCGGCCAACGACGACGATAGTTGCGTGCGAGAAGCGTTCGAGGAACGTGGTGTGCGAGATCATTTTCCCGATCGCGACCGCGCGTGCGGAGAAGTTGATCGAACGGTTCGAGAGGAATGTCAGAAAAATGCTCTTTCTGCAAAGCATTCGTGGTTCCCGCTGTTCGGCTTCCGGAACAACGAGATACGCAAAATAGAACCGAGGATGCGTTTTTGAGAAGACGTCGAGCAGGTTCGCGGGATTGAGATACGGGAATCGGGCTCGATGCCGGTATTTCGACGTAACTAAATTGTTACTCGGGGAATATCGCCGAAAACACCCCAAAGAAGGCCGCACGGCAAACGGCGTCTCCCTGTTCGCTCGCGAATCGGAGCCGTGCAGCGATTCGTCGAAGTCGCAGACTTTGGTCGCGATGAGTTTTTGGGAAGAAAATGAACCTGTCAACCGAGCTATAGAAAGGAAAGTTCTCCGATAACGAGAACCGCGGACCATCTCCGCGAAGACTAATGATTTTCGACCCGACACTTGAAACGCGGGATGTTGCCAACGTCGGTGAAAATTGCACGAGGGATTTCAATTAATGCGTCGAACGACAACAATAACAATCAGCTGCTTTCAACGCGAGTAATGCGGAGTTAATCGTGAGCCGGTACGAATTCCGGTTGGGACGTTCGAGAGTGGCGGAAAATAGCTTCTGACTGGATCCCGGTGCCAAGATTGCCCCGGAAGACGAAGAATAATCGCGGTAGCGAGCTCCGGTTATAATGATTCGCGCCATCCGTTAATTCGATCGTAAGTCGTCGTTAGCCGCGAAATTTATTTGTAATTTGTTAGCGATAATTACGAAATGCTTTTGTTCTTCCGGTGGCGTAACGTTACCCCTCGAACGTGGAGCGCGCGAAAGACGAGGAAAGTAAAATTTATCGGGTGATAAGGTTTTCCAAGTTGGTTCCTTTTCCCCGTAGGTCGCGCCATTATTCATCGAACGCGTGTAGCAGGTACTCGAACACGCGCGTGTCCCCCAGGCCGGGGGACGAGAAGGAAGGCGCGAGCGCCGGGAACAAGCGTCCTTCCGTATACCGTTGACAAGGTGCGATTTCGACGTTTTTTCATCATCTTTTATTCCTTTCCCTCCTCTTCGTTCCCTCGTTCCCGGCTACATTATGCACGTTCATCGCGATATACCGTACACCCGAGTGCGAATATACGTGCCGAGCTACGCGTTTCGATCCGCTGCCTCGAAGACCCTCGAACGCACCTTGTTGACGCCCAACACCCATCGCCCGACGCTCGACCAGAAACGAAGGCGAGCGCTCAATTATCACGAACGTGCGAGGGTACGAGAAGTGCCGACCGATGATTGCCGCGCTATCGCGTCACAGGTCAACGCGAGACCCCGGTTTTCCACCTTGCACGTTTTCCCTGTACGCCGTCTATCGGCCAAATGCCACTGCCCTCGACGCTAGTGCTTGTCTCAACCCGCGTTTGACCCAACGCACACGCTGCCCATAGATCAAGCGAAACCCTTAGACCAAACCACTCGGCTCACCCCAGTTTCACGGGGCCAACCATTAATTCACAAGCCGCAGGATGACCCCCCTCTCTCTTCTCCCGCTCGGCTCTCCTCCGAGCCCCGCGGGTTTCCAACACCCCCAACTATGTTGCCTCGGCCTGCCGTCTTGGAAAATCTTGGCTAAGTTGGGGCAAGTCGCGCGTCGTACCTGGAATCTCCGAACAATAATTCCTACATTCGCCTATCGATCGTTGCACCGTAAAGCTAAACCCGGGGGAACAGTGGGGGCAAATCGTTCGATTCGATCCGAAGTCGCGGTTGTCGAAACTCTGCAAAACGGCTAACCTCCCATCGTCGAGATGAGACGCGAAGCGTGGAATTCGTCAACGACTACGGACCAGGTATCTTTGTCGTCGGTGACGATGGTCAGCTCCTCGCTCGACGATCAAGTTGGATCATCGGGAGCCGGAAGAGCGCCACTGCGACGGGAGCTCGCTGGACTCGGTCCGGAAAACGATTCCTTTCCGAAAGCCTTCGACGCCTTGATACGTGGCTAAATTGTTATTCTTAGATAATCAATTGGCAAGAAACTTGCTCGCCCTCTCCGACGAGCTTCTAATCTATTATTCGGCTTCTCTTCTACCTGCGCGAAATTGAAAGGCGTCGAAGTTCGAAGGCGGCGGGGTGCGGGGTACGGCGAAACGATTCCGACTAGTCGTGGTGTTTGCCGACTTCCGCGCGCAGTTGTACGGCGAGAAACAACCGTCGGCCTATTCACACCGGTTTATATAAGCGGCGTAGAGACCGACCGAATCAAAGCAATGTCTCAGCCCCGTAGTCCTCCCTCGGTCTTCGCGCCATGATCGCTACCCCAAAAGTTTGGAACAATTACGACTCGCGGATTGAAAGACGAAACTCGAGAGTCTTGACTCTGTTATTTCTAACAACGTTCGGAGATGATCCCCCCGTTCCGCGATCCACGGATCGCGAGGCAGCCTTTCGCAACGGGATGATGCGATAAGTTTTACCGGGAGGCCGGAACGACTTTCACCTCGACGTTCACCTGTCACGTCGTACGTGTGGATTTAGAAAAAATTCGTTCCACCAGACTTTTTTTCATCCAACCAGAACCCCTCCGTAGCGACGGATGTGTTTGCGGGGGTTTAATTTGGTATCGACCTACGCGTACAGCCGGGACTTTGATGGATGAACCGGGGACGTTTTCGTTTACCCGAAACACGTTTTATCGTCGGTCGTTTGAACGAAGGACCTCGGCACGCACCGAACTATCATTTCGCATTGTATCCTTAGTCACAGTATCCGTATAATAACCCTGCCGACCCGACCCGAGCGCTGTACACTCGCGTCGTCCCGTCGGTTGTCATCTGCTGGGTTAGCTACCCCCCCCCCCCCCTGTATCGGATGGACGAGCCTTAGAAAATATTCATACGGTTCCGCGAGGTTTCCGATGCCGAATACGCACCTGAGCTTACCGGGGCAACGGATCCGTATCGTTGGCGAGGGCGCGTAGCTTGTCATTACGCTCGAAGCGTTACACCGGCACTGGGATACGTATAACGAGTTGTTACAAGCGACTGGATCGACGAACAAAGGGCCATAACGGTTTCGAACGATGCGATCAAGCGCGGAACCTTTTGACCCGATTGCCGGAACGCTACGACGACCGATCCGAACAACAAGCACTTCGTCCAAGCTTCGCGAATCTCCCGACTTAGCTGAAAAACGCTCCCGAGGATCGCGTTCTCCGAAAAACGTGGTCGAGAGTAGCGAGCACCGATCGAGGCGGGAGAAAAAATCCTCTCACGTTTGTCGGGTAACGGGTAGAGAATTGAGAGACTTCTCGGGTGATTTTCAAGCGTGAAACACACCCAGCGCGGAAAACACAATCAAACCGCGTGTACCGATGTTCGAGGCAGAAAAGCTCCGTTCTCTCCTGACTTTACCTGCCACATGGCAAAGCCTCGGCTCCGGAACGCCGTGTTTGGCGCACGGTACAAAATGTAGGTGAAGTCGTAGGTACTTTGATATTACATTTAATCACGTGAAGCTTATACAAGACGCTGCGAAGGGGAAATTAACCGTGGGCCATAACTCAACGTCAGCCGCGTGCCGTAGCCGTCGGCAGGTTAACCTAGGGGTATGAAATCCCTTCCACTACCGGATACTTTCATCAAGGCGTGTATATCTGTACGTACATACGAACCCGCGCGTCACGCGTCTCCCTCCTTACACCTCGCGCGTCTGTCATTCCTGTCGAGAAGCGACCCTGCAAGAACGACCCGTAGGAACCGGCTTCCCACCTCCCACCTCCTACTCCTCCTCCTCCTCCTCCTCCTCCTCCTCCTCCTCCTCCTCCACCCCCTCCTCCTCGTCCTGGTACCCGTATAATTATTATGCCATAACGTTGCCCGAAATCCGGGCCTATCTATCGGTGAACAGGTGAAAGGATCTTCATTTCAGATCCCTCGACGCCGCAACAAAAGCGAGGGCGAACGATGAGTTATTTCGCGCGTTATCGAACTACTTCCATTTTCGAACTTGTATCGTTCAAGGAAGGTCACGACTCGCGCTACGCATCCGCGTCTATTTTTCTCCGTGCCTGCCGCGGGAGGCAAGCAACGAGACGAATGTAACGACGGACGAACGGGAGGGGAGGGGGCCATTGAACGCCGAGTACGGGGATGATAGATCGCAGCGTTCAATTGAACGTTGTTTGTTGCTCAACGCGAGTACGAAAAGGTTTGTCGTTAGTCGTGAGAGCGGATTAATTTGTCAACTCGCTCGTCGAGTCGCCGGGGAAGGAAATCGATAAATGACAACTCCCGTGATATCTACCCTTCGTTATATTCTACTCGATATACCCTCACGGTGCCACTAATTTTATTGCCCTTCGACGTACCCTTCGAAGGATACCTAACGAGTTTTCGCTTCGACGCGACCAGAAGCTTTTGGGCAGAGGTGGACAGATTTCCATTTCGAGCATCGCGTCAGAGCCAGTACCTGCGTCCGAAATTTTGAGACACGTTACGTTTCGCGACCTCGTTTCACGTTTATTCGATTTTACTTCCGTTCGAATCGCGATTCGACATCCGAGATTCGCGCGTGCGAATGACCCCCGAATCCGGAAGGAACACAGCCGAGCATCGTCTTGAAGCTTCGTTCGCCCTGCCACCCTACTCTCGTAGACGGCCGTTGAACATTCCTCCGCATGCTTCGCCGATACCATTCGATGCCGTTCCCCGTCGATGGAACGTGATACAACCGTCGGAACGAACCGGGACAACATTCGAGGGGCGATTTCTCTACCGAGACGCCGAATTGCAACGACAGCTTCTTTGACTTACCTTGATCGTCGAGTGTTGGGATCTTTCATGACCATGACTTCTGTGATCTCCCCGTATTTGGTGAAGTACTCTCTGAGACTCTCTGGAACAAAGAAACCGGTAAGATCGGTTAGCAAAGATCGATATGCATCGCAGCGAGAGACGAAATGTTCGGATGACGAGCGACGCAATCGCGTTCGATCCACGCCGCATCGCCGGTCGCAAGCTGATCGTAGCTGCACGCGCGGTACCGCATATCCAGGAAATAGTTCGAACCTTTCGGGAAAGAGGTTCCGCGATTGAAGGTCTCGGAAGATATGAAGTTGGTGCCGGATGGCACGCGAGCAATTTTCGAATCAACCCGCGACTTACGATTTCCGAAACCCCCGCCACGTCGGGCTCGGAGCCGAAATCCTTCGTCGTCCGCCTCCGATTCCTTCGATTCGTCCGATTCCTCCAATTACCTGAACTTTCATAATTGCCGCGGCAAGAGTGCGCTAAGCTCTGTTTAAAACTGAATTAAAACTTTATTTTTCCCATCCTCGAGCTGTTTGCTATCTACCCCAACTTTCTTCCGTGATAACCGCCTTGGATAAACTGACTTCCCTAAAAATAACCAACTCCATTTTCATTCCTCGCACGCCTCGTGCTCCTCTTACGCCAGGTTTGCAGTCTAATCCCGCCGTTCTGACAGTTCGATATCACCGCCATAACCCACAAATGAAATTCAGCCTGCTTCTCATTAGTAATTCAGCGCAACGATTCAATCGCTCGATGCGGATGGTGAATACCCGAGTGTTTCCGAAACTCGTCGTTAAATCCATTCGGGAAGCTCGGAAAACGAGCAAAAGCTTGGCAAGCCGAGGCGCAACGGAGTATTCAGCATCTGATCTACGACAGTGGTCTCTATCAATAATCGCGAGGGGGCAAGTTTTTCAACGAGTAACCGTTCCCCGCCTTCGGAGGCGGAAACACTCCAATTAATTCGCTATCGAGTAGCCGATTGTCAAAACCGATGCGAGTGATCCAAGCTTTCGGAAGCAGGCGGATGCTCGGGGAGCAAGAAAGCGTCCGCGAAGGAAGAGCAACAGGACCGTGGAACGTGGGCGACGGGTGATCTATACCTTCTACATGCTCGCAAGCTTCGTTGACGCCGGTGCGATCGATCGCGATGGAATTGACCCTGAGAGAGTATGGAGGAAGGAGCAGCAGCAGCAGCAGCAGCAACAGCAGCAGCGGAAGTGAAACGAGAATGAGAAGAACAAGGATGAACGCGGAGGATAGTCGAAAGTCGGGCTGCATTCAAGTACCGGGAGATCCTCGAGGTGGTCTTCGCGGTGGTCGACGGGATGAAAGAGCGTATAATTAGATAGGGTGTGAAATATATCTGGAGCTACGCCATGTTGGCGTGGCGCCAGGCACCCCGAAGCTCGCGGGGATATTTGGCGGTGTCCGGGGGTCCGGGGCGCCAGAAATGGGGGTCGAAGTGGCAGGGGGTACGGAGAAGCGGATAGATTGGTTACACTACGTTACACGATCGCGCGACAGTCTCCTCTTTTCCCTCCTCTTCCCCCATCCTCCAGGCCCGCTGCCGTCGCGATCCAAGCCCTGTCTTGTATAAATCATCGCGTACGTCTAATATTTCGCAGAAATATGAATAAGAATCGGATGATCTTTTCGGGAGCGGGCTATCAAGCGTAAAGTCGCTGACAAAACGCGAAGGATGAGAAAATATGCCAGCGGAACATCGTCGTCATCCAGCGCCACCGTCCCGAGCGAGGCGGTTGGCGAAGGATAATAATCGAACGGCAAGTCATTTGAATTTATTACCGATCGTTCTTTCTACGCGCGGTAAGCTCGCTCCTCGAAATTCTTCCTCCCCGATAGACGAGAACGTTGACGAGTCGGCGAATAATAACGTTTCGGAACGTCGCGGACGGATATGCGAGCTTCGTAAGTAACTTGGGCGATGATTCCACGACGTTACAGTTTTCCAGAACAGTCGTAAAACGTTTTTGAGGATATAAATGCTAACGTTGCGTAACACCGCCGTATCTCAACGGAGTTATTACCGCGCGCGATTCCTGATTAGCGGAGAGGCAGCCAGAAAGCTGGAATAAAACTCGCGAAGAATACTCGAGCTCTTAATCGAGCCGCTGGTTCGCGTGTCGCATTTCCTGTGGCACCCCTGCGCGCCTCTCCTCGACCGACGACTGAATTATGATGATTATAATCGTCTCCGCGGCGCGATTCTGGGCTTGAGCCGGGCTGAGCTGTACGGTGCTGGCTGATCTCGTGTAATCTAGATGGCTGCATGGTAGCTGTAATTCATGATCGTCGCGAGGGCGAACTCTCGTTGCCGCGCGGAGAACGGCTGGCGAAAAATTCGGGGAATCACCGATGTCCGAGGAAATAAGACGGGCCTGGGCAGGGGAAAGCATCGGAAAGGTCGCGAGAGGGATTGGAAAAGCATTCGAGGATGGCTTCAGGCTGCAAGTTTGAGAGATACTTGCAGTTAAAGTAGGGAAAAGAATCTCGTCGGGCGAGAGGAGAGGCTCCGGGCAAGTTGGTGGGATAGTGGCAACGGTAGCGGAAATAAGTCAGGCGGGGAACAATTAAGGAAATAATAGCGGTAAATTTTGGGTGAAACGTTTAAAAGTCTGGGAATGGTAAAATTGCTTCCATCAATCTGCCGAGACGCACCGAGACAAATTAAAGAAACACTCGAACGAAACGGCACGGCATACCGACTCGCCCGACCCCACCACGACACCAGGCCTGAACCGGAAAGTTAACTCTTCGCGGCGTCGCCTTCTGCTGGAGGCTTGCAAAAAATGGACGTGCGCTACACGCTCGACGAACGATTTCGAGCCTCAGCCGTGGCCGATGAAACACGAGTCGCAACTCGAGGATAGAGGTAGGGGAATTGGGAAGAGCACGAAGACGCGACGAAAGATTCGGAATCGCACGAGGATGGCCGCGGATGTATCGGGGCGAGGATCTACGGAGATATAGGAATTGACTGCAACATCGAGCTTTTCGGGAGAACTGAATCTATTTCGTTGGAAGCGGCGGGGTGAGAGAGTATTCAGAGGTTCGATGAATAGGGATGGGACGAGATCGGAGAGAAAAGAGAATAGGCAAAGCAGAGTTTGTCGAGGGAATGGTCGACGACCAGGTCCAAGCGTTCGTTCTAGTTTTCGAGCATTACCTACTTGTTAGAAATTGATCTACAATCGATTGGTAACAATAGGTGATTCGGAGGGGGTGAATAGTCGGAATAGAATGGAGTTTCGTGAAAAACACGTTGTTGGGAGTGACAGGGAAGGGAGAAAGTATGGAGAAGATGAGAGGAAGAGGTAGAACTGGAAAAAGAGAGAAAGAGAGCGAGAGAGCGAGGAGGGGAGGGAGGCGGAGAGGATATCGGTGAACGAAAACCAGAAGGAGACACGAGCCGGAGGACCATTCGTTTCAATGAGTGCTCGCCGCCTTCTCTCGCGAGGAATAACCTTGGCAAGGATCACCCCTCGCGACAGGGAAACCCCTTCTCGTTCGGCGAAGGAATGGCAAGCTCCGGACGCATGCACCTTGGCAATCGGAAATAAGGCGGCAGAGGTATACCGCGGAGCTTTATGCGAGCCTCCTTGAATAGAAAAACACTCCTACAACGTAGCAGGCCGCTCTACGGTGTCGGTACCGCCAGGGCAGATCCCACCACGAATATTCATCGTTCGTTCCTCGCAGGCTGCCCTCCCATGGGTTCTCCGGTTCTACAACCGACTCCGGGACTCCGCACACATAAAATCCACCCGTCACTCTTCCGATTTACATAGCCTCCACACACAACGAAAACGTATTACCGGGATCACCTTCCGATGGGAATGCCCCATTTCGAAAGCCCGGCTCAATAACACCCACGCTTCCGAGCTTCGCTGCCGAGTCCAATCAAAATAATCAACGAGGGGCTCCGTCAAGTTTTTGTAGGTGAAGGATGAACCCCGCCGTAATAAATATGTTCATCCCGACAAAGGAAAAACGTCAGGTTTATTAACGAGCACATCGCATGCCTCGTGCAGCCTGCGTCTCTCTACAAAACGACGTTCATTTGCTTAATTCTCCTCGTTCAACGAGCTATTCTTTGATTCGAAAACTTTTCCCGCTTTTTAACGTCAAGCCTTGATTCATCATTGGGAGAAGCGAGCACGAATCCACGCGTCGCGAGCATCGCGGGAGGCTCGGTGGAGGAGTCGTACGCTCGCAAAAATCCAGCACTGGACCGGGCGAACGTGACGACGAGCTATCCGTATTATACCGCGACGCTGCATCCCCCCCGACGTCGACACTTTCGCCAAACTCCGGAGAGAGAGAGAAAGAGAGAGAGAGAGAGAGAGAGAGAGAGAAGAGGCAGCACCGAGCAGTGAGACAAAACTCCGAGGACGAACGTGAAACGAAATTTCGAAGCGGGAAAAGCAAGCCGAGAACTCGTTAACTCCGCACCGGCGCTAATTCTGACGTAAAACCGGCATGCGCATTCCGTGAATCCAGCGCCATCGAGAATGGGAAAAATTTCTTCTTGCACGGTGTAAAGCAACGCGGTCTCGGGTACTCGTGCGACGACCCGATAACGAAACACCCTCGTTGACGAGCGCGGAGTGATTCCGTCGGATCCCGAGAAGACACGTGGGGCTAGTTTTCCGCGTGCCGTTATATCCGAAACGGCAGAGCGAATTTCGCGGAGACGAGGGAAAGCGAAGAAAAGTTGCGGAAATAGAATCCGGAGTACCTTACATCGCGTCTGTTCATTTACCTGAGTGCAGCGCGGTTTTGCTGCGTTTTCATCTGATTGTTTCTCGAGTTGTAGAGGCAAGCTGCGATGCTGCCGCGTCAGCGTCAGCGTCACGTCGCTGTACGCGTCGCATCAACGTCACGAAGCAGATGTAGGCGTAGGTGTGTATACGATGTGGCAGAATGATCACGCGCAGCTCTTAGCAGCGATGTGTGCCGTCGCGGTTAGCATTATCGTCGGTAGATTGCGTTTATTACGGCACGAGATTCTTATTCGTTGCGATGAGATGGGAAGTAGCGAGCCTCGCTCGCTCGTCTCTCGAACTCGATGTAGCGCGCGGCTTCCAGCGAAGAGAAATGGAAGGACGACCGAGCATTCGAGGACGAAAAATTCGAGCATAGAAACTGAATGAACACACGGATATGAGACGTGACCACGTTGGTAGTCGTCATTAGAAGCGACGCTCGTCGGCGTAGCTGCAATGCGGACACCCGTGTACCGAGTGGAGGGGGGCGACCATCGCAGCCCCCAGGAAGTGAGGCTGGCACGCGGCCAGGTAGGCTCTCCTTCTGTCAACCCGCGCGATACCCCCCCGCCCCTCCTCCGCCGCCTAACCACCCACCCCCGCCCTATATACCGTGATAACCGTACGTGCACGGCGTTCGATCCATACATCATACTAATCTACTTTCCAAATTCCCCCACCAACGCACCGCACCGACTTTTCATAGCGCGTCATCATCTACGAATCGTGCGAGCGGCGAGCGGGAGATTCGCACTACGACGACTCCATCGATTCGAATCGCGAATCCTCCAATCGAATTCCGCGAATCTCCCGTGAGCGGCGAATCCAACCGACTATCGGGTAGGTATCTCGGAATCAGCATTTTGTATCGAAACGGCTCGACGTCGCGACCCGTAAGCCGACGTTTCCTTGGACGTGGATGGGCTTTACGTAGCACCGAGAATCCGCCATGATTCATCTCCCGTCTCAACTCGCTCGAGATCGGTTGACGTTCGTAGCGGAAGGCCAAGGTCGGCCGTTCGACGACGCGTCGTAGGGACACTTAGAGTTCTAGATGAAAATAAGACGCTGTTATCTCTCGTCACGCCCGCCTCTAGGTCCGATATCCAAAGCGCGCGCGAAGCTGGAATCGACCCTCGTTACGAATTCAGGCCACAATCCGCTCTCGATGAATTAAAGATGTCACCAAGAGTAACGAGAATGGTGCTCTTTCTCCTCGCAGTCACCCACCCATTCTACACACCGCGTCCCCTTTCCTTCGCTCCTCTCCCTTTAATCGCGGATTGCTTCAACTCCCCTCATTACAAACCGTGAATTAGTCTCCATCTTCTTTCCGCCGTCGCTCTTCCCGACGTGTCCTTCGTCGGGACTCCGAATCGTTGAAGATAACCGATCGACGATGCGAAACAGAGTGATAAAAAAATCAAAGACGACAGACGCGAGGCTCTTTCCTCGTTTGAAGCTGATCGCAGGCGTTTCCTCGGTCGCAGCAGTTCCGCTGCTCCAGCAAGCGTCGCGATGCTCGTTGTCCGCGAGTCGTTAATCGATTCGATCCCCTTCTCTCCCCCGACACTTCTTCCGTCCCTTCGAATAATCGATCACTCCGAGACAAAGATTTACGGATGAAGGATCCGTCAGGCTAGTCGGGTCGGGGGAGGAATAACAGATTTTCTCAGATTCGGCGCCGTTAGATTCATCGACGTAGCCGCGACTCGTTGTCGCGGTATCCGGATCGTTGACGGTAAACGTTTCGCTAGTACATCTCTCGCCAACGACGACTCGGCAACAAATCGAAAGCGGACCTTTCCCTATCACGCGTAGCCGAGATAGAAAGTGTCAAGCGGTCGAGATTTCGCGAGCACCCCGAAACGTGCACCTAGACAGATGGAAAACGGAAGAGCGACGAAAAAGCAACGAGCGTACAGCTCAGGAAATTAGCAAGATTTCCAACTACGCTGCAATTGCACGCGAGACTTTCCATACGAAACGCGTTTTAATAATTCAAATCTTTCACTACTCGAAATATTGAATTTAATAATTCAATCCAATACGAGAGACCTTCGCCGTTGCGGTTGTAAGCACCAACGACGGCGGTGGCAGCATCGTTCCCGCTTCCGATCCCACCGCTGCCACCTATTTTACCAATTTTCCCGCGCTCAACCCGTCGAGCGTCGCCGCAGCTACCGCCGCAACCGTCCCCCAGACTTGCCAATAAAAAATGCAATATCCACTTCAATTCCTTGATCCGTTTCCACCATCGACCACGAATTCCATTTTCATTCAGCTGTCCGCGATCGGAACGTTATAATCATTATCGAAGCTTCGTTTGCCGTCCGCGCGATACCTTCGATTATTTCTCACGTGCGACCGAATGATCGCCCCCGGAACCGCGGCGTATTCGGCTGCCGAGATTGCCCGAGGGCGAAATATCTCGCCGATCTATGGAGATGGAACGAAGAGAACGAATAACGTCCTACATATCTTCCGAGATATCGCGGAAACGAATCGTGTCCTCGCAGCGGGTAGCCGTAAGCTTTTCGAAACGAGGGTTCGGGACGCGAGCGTATCACTTGACCAGGGTTAGCCCCGAGGCTCGGCACCACCCCCTCCCGCCGCTCGAGCGTTATCCGTAACGCTGGCTTGTCAAAATTTCATATCGAGGCGGGAGAAAAAGGTCCGGGATCAAAAACGTTCCGAAAGCGTTCGCCAAAGAACGCGTCGCGACGACGCGTCGCGTCCCATGGTCCGAACGGACGGGGTATATAGTTAGCGGAGCTGAAGGAGAATAGGCGATTTAATGTCCGCCAAACATAGACTCCGTATAATTAGCCGCTTGGTGAGGATCTTGGAGCCAAGCGGATTTTGCCGGCCCTGTCGACCGCCACGGCGTCTTCGTTTCTGTCTTCCTTATTTTGGAATCAGTATTCATCTATATTTACTTGCCGTACGCGCGGCACACTCCTCTATATCACCTCGCGCGCCCGATGCGTTTGGAAAAGAGCCGAACACCACGACGACGTGGTCCCGCATCTCGGTACAAACTGGCCTCTTCTCTCGCTCGTTCGATTGTCACGAAGCGGTTCTCAATCGCGGAGCACGGGATGCTGCGCGTTCCTCGGACGTTGATCCGATTCGTTCCAGCTTCGTCTCCGTCCCGACGCCGCAAATACGGTAGCGGTGCTCGATGGCACCCATTGTTAACGCGTCGCGCGAGTGTCCCGCGTTCGCTCGACGTTGCAACGTCGTTATCCATCAACGTTGCGCGTCAACCCGGTCGTCCGTTGTCTCTTCCGGGCGTAAATCTTTTTGTCGAGCGTCTCGCTCGCGTGTCTCCGCGTGGTCCCCGTCACCCGTACCACCGTCGACGGACGTTTCGCTACGGAAACAACTCGGTCGTCTTCCCGTTGGAAAAGTCGGGCGAAGGGTCGCCTCGGTGAAAAGTTGCTGGAAAAATAGATGCGAGTCTCCCCCTCTTTCGACGTGCGTGTAAAAGCGACGCTCGGCATCGCGCGAGGCGTACGAGTTCTCGGCGTTGCATTATTCAGGAAATTTGTATCGACTTCTGCCAGCCGAGAATCGTTGTTGTTACCGACGGTATATTCCGCGGGGATTTTGCGGCCAATTTTCCCGATTGGATACGTGATATTTTTCAGAGAAAAAGATAACTCCCACACACGTGCGGGGCGAAACTTCGGGCCGTCCGTTTACATACGAGGCTGGTGTACGGTATAGGCGTGATACGTAGGGCGGCGCGGTCGTACGTAAACTTACGAGAGTTCATCCGTACGATGCTACGGACTTCGTTTCCCCGATGACGTCGCGTCCCGAACTCCCGCGATTCCACGATATTTCTTTCAGCGTCGTTCCGTCCATCGGCCTCGGTCGATGCGATGGCAGTTTTGGCAGGTTCGGTTCGTTTTATATATAGAAATGAGATCCGCTGATTAAGAATGGTGATTAGTATTTATTTCGGTCGTGTTTGGACCGAATTCCGAGGGCTAAACCTGGCGCGCGACGATGCAGCCTGGTCCGATGACCTCGATCTCCGAAAGGTTAGCGACGTCGTCGTGCCCCTAAACTCAATTCTCGATCTCATAAGCCAAATTCTGTTGTTCCCCCTTTTTCTTATTTCATTCCGGCTTCCCTCGTCCCACCCTTTCGCGGTCTTCTTCAGCTCCCAGCATTTCCGTCGGCGCGATCGTCGCGTCGCACAGGTAGCACAAATCACACCTGCCTACGAAAACTGGGCCACCGAAATGACGATGCGATTGCGAGGATTTCGCGAAGCGACGAGGAATACGGAGCGGAATAAAACCGGCATCCGATCAGCCAGAATAATCTCGTCCTTCGGGCTTTCATGCTTCGGCCAACAAACGACGATATGCCAGTCTAATTGAAATGACTCGGTCGTTATTTGTCAAGGTCCAATTTTGCGAGGAAACTATTTCACCGGATGTAATTCCTGGCGCGTTTCGAGCCCGGTGCGAGATCACTCGTCGATCTGCTACGAGGCAGACACAGACGGAGAAGCTGGTCGGACACGACGGTGCCTCTCGACGTTGCGCCCGTTAATTGGAATCTGGTATTCCGCTTTTCCGACTGATAATTGCGCGAGGGAATTACTTGAGGTTCCAGACACGAGGAGCTCTCCTTCGAAATCAAACGTCTTCCCGAGAATTTCTGTATCCGATGCCATTCCCCTTTCGCGGAACGAGGATATCACTCGGCCTCGGCGAAGCGAGCAGCTGGGGGGAGAAAAAAAAATAGGACATCCCGGATATTTTCTACCGTGCCTCGACCCACCCGCGTGGAGGACGAGTTAGCGATGCATATCCCTCGGTCCGATCGATCGATCGGTATTGATCGTGGAGGGCCAGATCCGCGAGGTGAAATTGATCTCGGACTAATCCGTGCGACGAGGGCGCATGAGGAAAGAAATTAGGAAATTCGTGGTCACAACGCGAAGAAGAGAGCCACTTTTGGGTTGGCGGTCGTGAATTGGTATCCGGATGAATTCAATAATAGCAATCCGGCGTGATGAAATTGTACCCCATCGGCTAGCGAGGGTATATTAGGTTTCCTCTCCTCTACCTCGTTTGCTCGATACGTGGCTATGAAAGGTCTCCCGTTCCACGCCAACTCTTATCAAAGCTACGATTCGCGCAAGATCGAGAATGAAACCGGATCAATCCTCGATCGTTATTCTAGTTTACGCCAGTGTCTAGAAGGAAGAATCATCTTCCTTTGATTATACTGCAGCGGCGACGGATCGTGAGCAATAAAAAACAGCGCCAGCCAACTGTCGCGACGCTTAGGAGAGAAACTGACGAGCGAAGCCGTGGCGCGAAGAGAACGAAGTAAATCTTTTCGAAAAGTGATCGTTTGACCGTCGGACAGCTGAGATTCCTTTCCTGTCACAACTTCACTCCGAAGCCACTATATTCCACGGAACTCGAGGCTCTCGGGTAGTCGATCTGATCAAGCGTGACTTTGGTTTCGTGAATATCAAACACTCGCGGACGACGGCTAAAGATTCTAGAGGCGGTATATTTCTAGTCCGCGATCCCCTGTCAAACGTGCAGTTTTATTCTCTTTAGTCGCATCACCCGAAGCTGTCGTAGCCGTGGACTTACGTGATCGTCCCGCTACGTATTCGCGAGTCGCAAATGAAAATTCGAATTTATTTTTCCAAGGCACAATCTCATAACCATCTCTCAAAGTCCTCCGGGGTGACAGCTCGATAGGCGTGGTGGTGCCGTTGGATGCTCTCGACACACCGCTCCAAGTTACAAATGCATCTCGTACATCATTCTTGCCACGACTTCGTTTATCTCACTCTCTCTCTCTCTCTATTCACCTCTCCCTTTTTCCGTTACTCTCTTTCTCTCCGTGTCTCTCTCTCTCTCTCTCTCTTCCTTTGCATCCAGTCCTCGTTTCTTCTCTGTCTACGAGAAGCAGGGCAAGGGCGCGAGTGCGCGTTAGTGCGTAGACGAGAGAGAGAAGACTCGGACGCTTCCACGGGGGGTACGCAAGGCTTGGGGTAGACGAAAACGTCACGTTCCTCGAGGGATTCGTCCCCAGGGTCGTATCATCCTGACTCGAGAAGTCTCCACCAGTTTGTAATAGATTTGTTTATTTAATCCCCTAACTTCCGACATCCCCTGCCGTTACGCTGACAGATACGTTCAACGATTTCCACTGGTCGCGCTAATGATTCGGTAGCAGAGACGCTGCGTCGAAATCTCATATCCGAAGAAACGAGTACGATTCGAGTCTTGAGAGAATCACGATCGTCTTCCGAGTCAAGTCCAACGTCGAGCATTCGGTCGTCCTGGCCCAAGATCGGCGACTCGGACTATCCGAGAACAAAAGAATCACGCGAAGCTGAGGATTTCGAGGCCAGTTGAAGGTTCGGTCGAAATGGGAGATCCGAGCGAGAAACGGCGAAAGAATTTGTGGAAACGCAACTGGAAATAGCGGAACGCGACGTGCGCTCGGAGAATGCGGGGAGGATGGGATGTGAGAATCGCGCAGAGTCGACGGTGTTAATTGAGAAGGCATTCGTTTGGGTGATAAACTTGCGAAGGGTTGCTCTCAGTTTGATGGTAACGAAATAATTTGGTAGATTTCAACCGTGAACTCGGAGGATGGAGGCTGCGGAATAATGCAACTATCATGTATACCGAAACCCCGATCCGAAACCACGCGCACTACTATACAACGTGACCACTCTCAAAGTAGCTTTGACCTACCATTACCACATTCAACCCCTTTCCCAGCCTGCAAGTTGCCAGTCGTCGGTTGCCAGTGAGCGTTATACCCGGTAGCTCTCCCCGTCTACCCACGATTAATCTACCATCCACCCCGAGCTCGATGCACGGCCCGAAAAATCAACTAGCACGCGGATATGTGGTCGGCGCGTGGGGTGATCCTGATCGCTTCATCTTTGATAGCCCCTTCTTTCTCGCCGTTCCCGGCTCATCGTCCCCGTCCCACGGCTCAACGGAGGGTATTTCGCTCTCGACCAGAACGACGAATCCAAATCAAGCCGCGAACCAATCCGCATGGTTCTCCTCGGTTCTCCCGAGCGCGGGGAGCGACGCGGTGTCCGAGACAAAGATTGAAATCGAAGGTATCGATCGCGACAAGACGGAGTGGTTCGAGTCTGGTCGAGGACGAGATGAAATAATCCGGAGATACGGCTCTCGTCAGCTGACCATCCGGTAGAATTCTCGGCCGGTGGGTTAGCGAGAAACTACGAGGTTTTTAGCTTCCGTCGCCACAGCGAGACCTCAAACGTTGTACAAAGGCGTTTACGCATCCTCCGGTGCGAGAGGATAGGGCAACGTTATCGTACCTAGGCGCGCAACATCGGGGATGTTGGTTCGCCGGTTTGGTCAGGTCCCGCGCGCGTTCGCCGATGCGGTGGAGCCGCAAAACTAGGGAAATATTTAACAGCCAGGCTCGAAAAGTTTTCCAAAAACTTTCGCTCCGCGCAACCGGAAGCACCGAGTTGGAAGCTTTCCCCCCGCGAATACCGAGTTTCGTCCGTCCGGTGCAAAACGCAACCGCGAAAAGGAGTCGTGAACCGAATCGAAAAAAGACTCGGGCGAGTGGGGTTGAAAGTCGAGGGGAAAAAGTTCCGGGCAGTGGTTTGATCATTGGCTCGCGTAACTTCGACGTGAAAATCGTAGGAATCCCAATGCTGGACGATCAACTATCCTGAAAACAAGATGCTCTCTTCGCCGTCAAAGCGGCACCTTCGACGAGGTGCGAAGTGGTCGAACAACCATCGACCAATTTCCCTGACGCTTCTCACCTGCTGCCGTTCGATTCGACCCGACGCTCGATCGGAACTCATCAATCCTCGTTACCCTCCTGCCCCGTACAACGAATGTTTTGCACGCTTTCTCGCATTGCTTTCCCAGTTCTTGTTCCATCGTTTCAGGGCTTCGTCGTTTCCGGGGGAAATTCCCTAATTGGTAGCCACGGGCGTCGTCGTTCTCGCGTATGGCAATCTCGCGTAGCGCACCATTCGCGAGCAATGGCAAGACCACTCGTGCGCGCGGAGACGTTCCTCTCGTTTCGATTTTCCTCCGTATCGCGATGCTGACACAATACCTGTTACCCCACGCGGCGATGCGATCCTCGCCCACCAAATAATCATCTCGCCTGGGTGTTCGCGATCGCGTGACAAATATAAAAGTCCTTCGCACCTGCCCGTATAGCTGTCATTCGAACACCCTGCGAAAATACCCTTCGGGCCGTAACGACACGGGTTCCCATTGTTACCATTCGTACGCGATAGATCGAAGGACCTCGTACAAGCAGCACCTAAACAAATACCCGCGATCGACGCGGTATCAGCCCGTGCCCGCGTATTCGCTCTCGCGTCCAACTCCGCGTTAACGATGGAGGGGACAAAAGCATAAACGTAGCTGGAAATAAAAGAAAGATAATGAAACGACATCCTCGCGCGTCCACGGAAATTGCCGTGCCGTAACGGACCTCCGTTACGCCGAGGAGGCTGCATCGATAATACGTTCGCGGTACGAAGAAGTCGTTTTGCGGAAGCAATCGCACGGCGAGCGAAGAGGATGACGACGCGTCGAGGCAATCCGGATCAATGGTCTTCGGAGGGTTCCCAGAAAAGGTTCGCGCGACAACAAACCCGCACCGGTCCGGGTCCGGGTGACAAATTTCGCGAGAGCGAATTCCACTTGTAAAGCGAACAAGTGTTTTCAGGATCCTCGTGGGGTCGGCAAGCGATTTATAATCCATGCGAAAAAAGAGATGTTACGATCGCGCGATTCAGGGGAAATCGGATTTGCAAACGATCGGTACCAGCGAACGAGGACCGACGGAACCATCGCTGGGGGATGCCGTATTCCCGAGGTCCAAGATCACGATGATAGAAAGGATCACGCGTTCGCAGAGAATTCAGCCGATGATCGTAAAAACGATTTTACTACCGCCGACAAAAGATGCAATTAAACGAGGAACGAAGACGGCCGTGGCGCGGAGCTCGCTCTGCAATCGACGATAGTCACAGTTTACGAGGTTTGACGAGCGAGAGAGTGATTTTTCGACGAACAGCGTCCGCGCTCTGATACAGTCGCGCGGTGTTGACGGCACCGAACAATGCGTGTTACAGTTGCGGCGTAATTTTCTCACCGCGGGTGATCCTTCGTTCGCGAAAGCTTCGTAGCATTCTTCGCTAATATTTCCGCATACGTTCCAGAAGCTGATCGAGTATTCGAGCTTGACGGTTTGATCTTGACCGAAAATTCATCATCGTCGAGAACCAGGAAAGATTTTTCCCTCGTCGTTATTCTTCGTCTCGTCATTGTCCTGTCGCAACGGGCGAATCAAGTTTCCCCGTCCTGCGTCTCCGTTTCATTCCACCGTTCCAATTTTCCAAGCCTCGTCGACGCTTCGATTGTTTGGAAACGACGGCATCGCGAGTCACCAGTCAGCCAACGACGAGTCAGCGAACAGGCGAGTCACGCGCGTGACCCGCGACGAATATTTTCAGCGACGAACGTAGCAGGCTAGTTTTATTTCGCTACCATTATCCGTATCCCACCTCTGTTCGGCGCTCGGTGGCCCAGAATTACCGCGAATCTCGGATGAAAATGAGTAAACGGAACTCCTCGTCCCAATTTTCTCCGTACAACCACCAAAGACGGTCGCGCGTCACCTTGTTACGGAACACTACCGTCGCAACAACCATCGAGGACGAATGGTCCCGCGTAATTTCAACATTTCCCCGGGCTTCGGATGATTGCTTCTTGTTCCTTTTTCATCCTCCTCTCCCGCGCGACTCCTTTGTCCTCGTTTTTACGTCTGAGCTATTCATTTTTACTCCCCGCTCGGCCAGCAGCGAGGAGACGAAACGACGGGCGGGAAGGTCGCAGCGATCGCTGGGTAATAATCGACGAAGCTATTCCGCCCGCTTATCAGTTATCTCTCTGACCGCCGGCCTCGCGATCTCGGATAAAAAGATTTCGTCGGGAGTTCCTAGCTTCGATAAATCCTACGTCGTGCCCCGATTACTAGACGCGCGTTGGGTGCTCGGCTTCGATTATGCACGCGAATTGTTCGCTTTGAGTGTTATTATCCAAACCAGAAAGTCGATCTGCCCTGTTACGTTTTACATTTTCGGCTATTCAACGCGATCGTAAACCCCGTTGGAAGTACCGTAGCATTCAACCGCACCACCCCACCCCGCGACAACGTGGTTCCGACCACCGCGCAACGATCGCGTTACCATTCCGCGTTTGTCGTCGTTTTGCCGCGGATATCTGAGCGTCGTTGATTATTTTTCCCCGTCAGCTCTGCGCTCGCGAGTCGTTCGAACGAACGCGAGAAAGCGATCGAGAGCCGCTCGTCCTTTCGTTTTCGACGTGAGTCGCAGATACTTGCGACTCGTTCGGCGAGGTAGCCCTGTTCCGGACTCTGTCCAGTTCCGGATAAACGATTCCGGTAGTCCATGCCACTGCGGTGTAACGCGCGTCGACTTCCTGTCCCTTACCCCCTTCATCCGTGCCCTCGAACCTTCGTTCATCTCTGGCGTCGTCCTCCGCCTCGTCGTTGACTTGGGTGCTCCGTTCGTCCTCGTTTCCAAATCGGGTCGTCGTCCTCGCGCTTTCATTTCTGTCCTTCCACCCTTTTCGTCCGGAGACGCCGCTCGTCCCTACCGACACGGTCCCCGTAGATCGATCTGCCCGCTTAGCTCTTTCGTCGAGACCCGCTCCGTCGTCGCTCACCACCCGAGTTCCGATTGTTCCAACAACCCGTACGAACTGCCAACGTCTACGCGGAGGTGGGAAAAAGCACGGAGCCCCGAAGAAGAAACGGCAGCCATTGTCCAAATTTATAAAGGGCTTTACGAGCGGCAGGAATACGGGTTACGGGATATTTCGTCGTAAGGGGATGCCGAAATGTCACTTGCAGTCAGTTTATATTTTATACGATCATCGGAATACCGCCCTTTCCACTTCATTCGTCCCCCCTCTACGAACGACTGCCGACTACGATTCCCACTTCAGCCGACTCTTCGGCTCGAATCGCGTTTACGATTATATTAGTATCTACCGCCCTTTCGACTCTTATCCCTCGTTCCTATGCCCCACGCGTACCCGCGCCAAACACTCGACGAACTTTCATCGTATACCCGAACTGCTAATTCAAATCTCGCGAGAACTCGCGTCGCATTAGGTGCCGTTTTAATACGCAATGCTCCCGAGTAAGTCGGGTAGAGCGGCTGTAATCCTCTTTCAACCATGCGTACTCGCAGTTCACCCTATCCGCTTGGCTTAATTATCTTTATCTTTGTTCAGCGACGAGACGGATAGCGAGTAGACGAACGGATACGCCACGACGACTCGACGCGAAGGATAGGGGAGAACCACGCGTGGTCGTCTTCCAAAAATCACGATCGAGGATCGCGACTACGATACAGCGGCCAAACTCGTCGCTAGCATCCCTCGGAGGATAGGTTTCCGGACATCGGAGGTCGCGACGAGAGTGGCGATACGAATCTATACCGTCGCGTACACCTGGAAATTCGGGGTGGCAATCGAGATGCCGACATCTTTGAAACCGAGACCTATTGCGCTGGCTATGCGGTACGATGTTGAGGCTGCCGAGTCTCTTCGCCGTCGTTGATCAAAGAGGTGGCAACGACGTGATTCCGCGAAATCTGTCCGCGATAAACGGCAGACGGCCTCCGATGCTCGAAGATCCGAGGCATCCGAAGGTAACGGCACGTATGCATAATTGCCACGAGGGTTGGGAATAGTTGCGCGTGATTTTCTCTGACCGCGCGCAGCGATGCGGTCGAGGAAAGGTGCTTCGCATCCGTTTGATTCCGGTTGGCGGTCCTCGAACGCACTCGCACGTCGGAATTCACCGGTCACAATTACGGAATTCGACGAAGCATTAAAGTGATCCTCAATTCCCTGACCCACTCAACGCGACGCTGCTCCGCTGGCGGAACTCGATGTTCTCTCTCAAGGACGCTTCTTCGCGGATATCGCCGAGTCGTGAATTTTTCCTCGGTCTATCGTGGCAAGAGTAAAACGAGACGGTCGAAGGGGGGGGGGGGGGTGACCGCTGAGCCCCGGCGTAATCTCGTTTCCTCATTTATTATGGCGTGCGGAAGTGAAGAGATTTCTCGTACCTTTATTTATTTGCATCGGGACAGAGGAACGGCGCGGACGAGAAACAAATTGTCTGGGAATTGCCTCTGACACTCTCCTCGAGGCTTCGCGGAGGGATGAAAGCAACCGAATTAGGACAGAATAAACCGAGCACTTCGCCGCTCCGCGTAAAAGCACAACGATAACTGCACGGCCCGCGTCCATTCGTAACGACGATTACGATTCGAGAGGGACGATGCTCGCAGCGGCGAAGAAAGCTCGCGAAAGTAAACTTTACGCGCGTACACGGCGTACGATATGAATTTACATTCGCTCGAGCGAGAAAATGCACGCCGAGGCTCGGCAGACGTGGGACGAGGAGAGAAGAAACGGCGAAAGAAGAAAGAACCGTTGACAAAGTTTGCTCGCGGGGGAAAAAGGGAAAAAGGTCAGAATCTTAAATCTCGGAGACACGCCGTGACGCGAGATTCAATTTGTTTCGTCGATGGAGCATTCGGCATCCCTGGCAGGTGCAATTGCCGATAAAACGAGGATTATTGCGGGTGGGCCTCGCACACTCGTAAAACCCAGTTCCGTCGCGTCACCGGGACTAAGCCCGATCCATCCAATCCCGCGGCTCGACTTCCCCCTTTCCTCATCCCCGTTCTCCGGCTCCGCTGCTTTTTTTCCTTCTCTCCCTTTCTCTCGCCTGGATAAAGCCTCCGCCCGCCATCGTCCTTGTTTACCGACGTGTTTTTGTTTTCCTCCCAACTCTCGACCGCTCGTTCCTTCGATACCCAAATCTCTCCCGACGTAAATCGAACGATTGACCAGGATTATTCGATTCCGCGGGATCCCGCGTTGTGCCTCGTTATCGTATCGTCGTATCATTCGAGGAATCTTCTTCGCTCACGAAGGCGCGATCGAACCGCGCGAAGAGTATCCCCCGGGCTGACCGGGTATCGCTCGCTAGGTATTCACGTTTTCCATCAACCTTCCCCTAGGCGCACGCGATTCGTTCCTCCGTTCGTCGCGAACGGAACCCGAATAACGAGAAATAGTGGAACGAGCATTCCAGCACCCTCGATGTAATGATTCCGGCCTACCAGGCTCCACGCCTCGCCAACGCGAGGCTGCATTTTGCGGAATAACCGCACGTCCGCGATGAATGCGAGGACAGGCTAGATATCGCGTTTCACCGTCATCGTCAATGACACGGAAGAGACGATTATATCCGTCGTTTCTCCTCTAATTCCAGATCCTCGACGATCGGAGTCTCGAAGTGTATCGTATCGTTCCAAACAGCACGACCCCAAACGACACGCTGTAGTTTATGTTCGCGTATCGATCCGAAGAGTCGTGGAGGAACGAGCGACGAAGCAGAAACGAAGACACCGATAAGGTTTCCGAACCGCGCGTGGTCGTTGCGCTCGGGCTTCGTCAACAAGTGGAATGATCCACGTCGTAGACGAAGTGACGAGAGTAATACGAAAGAACAGCACGAGATGTCGGTCAATTTGAGAAGGGAATTTCCGCGAAAGACGGACGAATGCGTAACGTTCCACGGGAGTTCTAAGAACTATTGGTAATTGAAATCGTGTCCACGGCCTCCCACCAATTTTCCGGACGGACAAAAGTTAGCACGAGACGAAACGAAGGTTCGAGCTGCGCGGATAAAATGAATTCGGCGACTCTTTGTTTCGCGCCAAATCGAGCGGAACAGCTTCCGCTCGCGCGTCTATCTCGTCTCCGGTGGAACATGTCCTACTCGAAGTAGAACCGTGCACGCTTTCGAATAGCGACGATCACTCGTAGTTGGATATCCGCTGTTGCGCAGGTCGATCGTCGTTCGGATATTTACCTTTCCACGGAGCAAAATCATACCGGTTATCCTCGAGAATCTCTTGGACGTCCGTTTTCATCCGCCGCACTTCGTAACTCCAGTACCCAAGCGCAGGGAGCTTAGACCAAGCTGGTCTGGTCATTTTCAATGTTGCGGCACGAGGACGCGTTCTACGTACTGTCAGAGAACCGAGATTACAGCGAAGCAGAACGCACGGCCGGTATACCGGATAAAATTGCGCCAAGGAGAATGGACTCCGACATCTTATGAATAGGTAGGACGCGTAAGTATCTTTGTACCGTGTCAGCTTCTCTGTAGGCATGGAATATCTCTGCTGGTATCGTATACGTTAGCGTTAGTCGTTTGACCCTGTCTTCCGTTACTTTGCTGCTGCTCCTCTTCGTCGCTCTCCTGGCTGTAGCCCCGTCAACGATCCTCCACGTTTCGCTGCTGTGCTTCCCCGTCATCCCCATCTGGCCTCTCCGCTCCCGACCGCTTCTCTTGTTCTCCCTTTTGTCCCCCCGGCTCGGTGCCTTGTACTTGTTGTGTTACCTCGTTGCGAAGTGAATTATTGCGATCGCGTAAAGCCACCGGAATAACCTGTACAACGAGAAGCGGCACCGCGTACGAGGATCTCACGGGCGAGGGGAGCACGAGGTAGAGATATCCGCGAAGCTCGTGCGTTGAACGAAGAAGAGAGAGACCCGACGATTCGCGATGAAATGAATTTGCGTCACGTGACGACGCGAGTGTACCGTTCCGTTCGAAAGAAACGTGCGGGGTTGCGCGAAAATAGGCGTCTCGCGTCTCGCTCGGCTGCCACCCGAACTCGGCGTACGGCGTTAAGGGGAATCGCGTGCGTTCAACGAAACCAATTAAGGGCAAGGGTTGAAAAATCATTTGATATTGGCGAAATTCCAAAGCAATTTAAAACTTCTCGAACCCGGCTTCGTCACCCTGCCTCCGCTCGCGTCCATCGTCTACTCGCGAACGACCACCGACTTCCGATTTTCATGGGCCATCGCACGCCTCCGGTTCTAGAACGACAGCCAGCGCCGTGAAAACCCCAAGGGATGGGGGAACAATTAAATTTGCCTAGTAATCTTACGAGGACGAGGAAAGCCTTGCTTAATGAGAAATGTGCATTCGTTCGACGGAACGCCAAAAACGGCGATTTCGCCGAAGCGTTTCACTCGACTGGATCGTTGAAAACTCGCGGAGGGTCGAAAATTCGAATCCCCTCTTGGGATGTGTCCATTTGAATTCAACAGCGAATCACTATTCTCTATTCGGATTCGCGATATTCTGCGAGGAGATTTTCGAAAACCGAGGACAGCGCGCAGCAGCCGAGGAACGACGAGTGATCCTATCCGGAGAAGCGCGATCGGTAAGCCCATGCGACGAGGTCGGATGACAAAGAGAAAGGTGATTCGCGCGGTATCGATAAGGTCCGAGAAACGTATCCCTCCTCGCGCAAGTTGATAACGAGAAATAGAACCTATATCTCGGATGTATCCTGGTTATATCTCGAATAGAGCTAAGATTGCACCGAGACACGCGTCTTGGCGTGCCACCGGTTCGCGCGGACTCCTCGATCAAGGGGCGTAAGGTTGGGTTAACTGCCTCGCAAGTATATTGAGGCAGTTTATTGGGTTCGGAGTACTTGGCGCGCTACACTCGGCTGTACACCGAGTGACTTGACGAGGGACGCAGGGTTTCGTGGCCCTACCCCGTAACGCGAGCTCCATCTAATGCATTCTCGCAATAAACTTTACTGCTACGTTGCTTCCCATACGCCAAAGACCGAGTCCGTAGCGACAATCGACAATGCCACGCGTGTGCGCTAGTAGCCAGTCGCCTGCAGGTATAGTCACGTTATCCGCCACGCACGTACCCGTCCACATCCACCACGGAGCTGTTATCCGTGCATCAGAATCTGACTCGATTCGAATCCGTCTCGCGGTGCGGCTTCCGTTCCGAACTTCACCCCTGCCATTGTTCACTGCATGCTCAAAACCACCGGCTTCTTCTCGTAATCCAAGCTTTTCGTCACTCAGCGACAGTCACGCCGATGGTCGGACGTACATTTTTCGCAACTCGTTCAACATTTCAGTGTTGGGGTGGCCTCTCGTTGAAGCAGCGGATAACTTCGACTCGTGGCCACAGCTAGCGTCGCTGCTATCGAGTATAGTTGCGGAGCGCGACGAGCGCCTGTATCCGGGTTCGGCGTGAGTTTGCGGAACTACTCGTCACCTCGGACGACTTTTAAAAACAACATTCGCATATATTATAAATATCTATTTGTAGTGCGGTAAGACGGCAAGGGAAGACTGCGCGTGGGGATAGGACACAGCGTAGCCCCCCTCACCGCCGCTGCCCCTCGCTTATGCCGGAAAATGCAGACTACAGCGACTCCGAGGGCCGAACTAGACTAGTCCTCGATAAGCGACGTATCCCCGCCACCGGAGTTTCCAGTCCTGTGTATACGGCCGTGGTCACGACTCTGTAGCATCGTTTCGGCTGCGTGACATTCACCTCGTACATCGTCAACTTCGCGTGGTATCCCATTTCCCTGGTCACGGACGAACGCACGGCAAGGAATAGCCGGGGACCGTCTTGGTAGTCGCAGAAGCAGCTACTTAGTATGCGGTTGTAGTCTTCGGACTACATTCACTTCTGCTGAAGTGGGATACACGGGGCTAAAATTGACCGGATGAAGATATTCTCGCCCGCACAGATGGAGCCGCCGAGGTGTTGACGTTTATTGATAACAGCAACTGTGGCCTACTTCCCGTTTACGATAACGGGCGTTTTTATCTGCTGTTTTCACCTCTCTGTATTCATGAAGATAACGATCTTACCCGGCTTTGTCGAGTCGGTAGTTTATCTGCCTTCGAGGATCTTTGTACGACCCGCGGCACAGCCGTTTTGCACATGTGGATATTCCGGGCAGCGCGTGGTGCAGTTGCGCGAACAAACCAAGGGACAATCGCGAGATGGGAGTTACGGGGGGAGAACGAGATAGACGGACGGATGGAGTACATATTTTCCTTTAGACGCTGCACGAGCCCGTGGAAGGAAGCGTGTAAACTCCAGTAACTCCGGGACGCCGTTGACTTTTTACCTTTCTTGCTTCCGAGCCCCGATTCTGGACCCAGTTCGTCCCTCCCTAACGCAAAGCCACGTTGCAGTCTCGTTGTCTCCAGTTCTTCGCTTCTTCCGCGTCGTCGTTATAGTTTTGTACCAACTTGGACAGCCTCAATCGGTTAGCTCGACTCCAACGGAATCTGGCTCGCGGCATTGTGGAAGTCAGGTCGAAAAATACCGATGTAAATTACGAGCTGCGGAGCACCCTGGAGCGGGGGTTGATGCAGCTGCTCGAAACTTACCAGACTTTTGTCAACGTTCGCAACGAAAGGTTCCGAGAGATGCAAAAACCGGATCGCAAACGTCGTTGTCAGCCCAGCTCTCCGAGTCCTGGTGGCAGCAGCACGCGACGAGGGGGAAGGGTATTTCGGAAAATCACCACAACGACAAAGTAATAATTACGTCTTACGACTGAGTAAACGTTCGTTATTCGCCTCTTGCTCGGTGCCTCGAATGAAAACAGCTTTTGTATTATCAACACGTCGGGAAGAAATTAGCAGGATTAATCTTCGCCGAGTTTAAGAT
The DNA here is from genome assembly GCA_963969455.1 of Arge pagana. Lineage (NCBI taxonomy): Eukaryota > Metazoa > Arthropoda > Insecta > Hymenoptera > Argidae > Arge > Arge pagana. The sequence goes on along the minus strand of OZ018312.1, from coordinate 24,516,501 downwards.
CCCGAAAACTAAGTTTCGCGAAATAATTACCCGTCGACTGAGAAAGTGGCGGGGAAATCGTGGAAGATCCCTCCGAGTATAGAAGAACCCGTGGCCCCGAATACGCTTACCACGGGCGTCGAGGAAGAGAAACAGTGAGAAAAATATGAAGAGGGAGGGACCACCGGGGGGAGGTGGATACGGAGGGGGAAGCGCGAGAAGACGGAAAGAAAGATATAGGAAAAGAGACGGAGACAGATACGGGCGACGTAGAGGAAGGACGAGGGAGCGACTCACCCCTGCGGATGAGCGCGGAAAACAAGCGAGGAGCGATGGTGAAATTTTCGACCGAACGTTAATTGAGTCATTACGCGTGATAATCGTCACCCTTTTCCTAAATTACTTCTCTAATTCGTTCCATTATCACGAAACGAGTTTCAGACCAACTCGCGTTCTCATCCCGCATCGGGCTACGCGCTCTTCATCTCTGCGCGTACAGCTCTAACACGGAGCCGATGTCGGCTCGCGAACTTTGGGCTCCGTAACAATAGGCAGATACACAAATCCGTTTTGTTTATGTTCCCGGAACAATGAGTCGAGGGACACATGACCAGGGGCATTCGGAGCGAGCTTCGTGTAAGCGAAGCAGAGAACACGCGATACCTGCGCGGGGAGACGGAGGTACGAACAACCGCGCTTTTATCGCGGACACTCGAAAAGATGTACGAGCTTGCGGCGACGAGAATCGCAGCGTCAAGGAACCGAGCTCGAATCTACGCGAGTAGCGTGCAAACCCTACGACAGCCGATCGCATATCCGCGCATCTGCATCGGTATCGTTATCTCGCCCCTCTCCCCTCGAATAGCATTTTCGCAGATCAGGTCGAGCTGTACGAATGTGTTGAGGCTCCGAAACGGCTCGGGTCGCCCGACAGTCGAAATTGCGAAGGTGCGCGCGTAGATTTGATCGGGAATTTCAAAGGCGATTGCTTGCAAATGACTTTCTTCGACGACGCAACTTCGAAACTCGCTCCGCAACTCATTAGCGTCGTCTCTTCGGACTCCGGGGATGGAAAAGTTGAGAATTTACAAGCATCTTTCGGTTCCGGATTAAACGGTTCACTATTTTCCTCTGTAGTAGGTATATCCAGTCCGTGCTGGTCGCGGGAGCAGAAGTTGGTAAATCGAGTTCCCATATACCCGACCCTTTTACGCGGGAGTAGCTTCGCAAATAGAAGAAACTCGACTCGACAATAAGAAGCATGCCAGAACTAAAAACGGTCTTGAAATTATTCGAGAAAGAGGTACAGGCAGCCCGGAGCTTTTATCCCCTCGCTATTTTCACGATTCAGCTCGCGAGCAGATATACATGTCCCTGCATAGAAAACTTTGCCGTCATTTTTTTTTCTACCCGTACAGAAACGTCGACTTTTCGAATGAGAATTATTTCTCCAAAGCCCCGGGGAACTGCTGCGAGAAGTCGGTTCCCCTTCCACGGCTACTTTTCACCGATACGAGTCGTCAATTTCGAAAGGAGGATCCCGCGCTACATCGAGTATCGTTAAGTTCTGACTTACGATAATCCTCGAGGACGACGAACACGTGATAGGAAATCGATGAATCGGCGAAGCTTACCTGAAACAAATTGAGAAGAAAAAAAATCAGTATCGAGTGGAGCTTGGTGGTCAGCATCGAAAAAAACCAAAGCTACGTCCATGTAAAGATTCGTCGCTGACAGAAATTTCCTTCAGAAATCAGCGGAACTCCTGCAAGAGATTGCTTCCTACTACGATGATACAGCTCTACGAGCAATCGAGATGCCGTTCCGTAAAATCTCCTCGCAATTCAGATACGCATCCTTACAGGTTTGCCGCAGGAAATCGTCGAGGAACGCGAGCGACCGGTACGCGGATAAATCGGACTTCAAAGTGTCGGAAACGAGTAGAAAGTGAATAGCGGAGCAGCCGTGTCTGCAGGGCACCGAGCAGAAAAATATCGCGGAAAGAGAAGAGGACGAAGAGTTAAGGGGGGGGGGGGGGGGGGGTGGTCGCAGTTAGCGGGAATTAAGATAGTTTCAGGAGGCTCTTGATTTTAATAATAAATTCCCCAGCATCCTCAAGCCCCGGTAAAGTGGCTGAACGAGCCAACTTTTGCTTCGCTATTTTTTATTTGTCTTCCCCTCGACGTCTTTCCGAACTCGCCCTCTTCGTATTTCCTCTTTCCTCCCCTCGACCCTCGGCCCCGACCCTCGCGCGTCTTTTTTCGACTTCGCGGATAGTTTCGACTCTCTCGCCCGACAGTTTTCAACGGATAGCGTTTAGACGGTTGCGACTTTGGTAGCCGTGTTCGAGGCAAGCATTCGCGTCGCACCTCTACCAGCGGGCTACAGCTCGGCTATAGCCAATTTCCGCAAATTCTCGCATCCGTTCGCCTCATCTTCCAGGCTAGCGCCGCTTATTCGGCTGTCCGCTCCGTTGTCGACCCGCTGCATCGAGCGCGCCCGTTCATCCGTCGCCCCGTTCGTAAAACGAGTGGCGACCCCGTTGGAACGCTCGGCAAATTGATCGGTATTCGATGGAACGAATCCGTGGAACGGATTATTATTCGAAGGAACGGAAAAGATCGAGGCGGATAAATTCGATCGCGGGGACTTTGAGTTTCCAATTAAAGGAGCCCCGGCTAATCCGCGAACAATAGCGTCTAGCGTCTGGCGATTAAAAGGAAATCAGAGGAAAGTTTGAATTAATGAAATCCACCGTCTCATCGGAGGTCCCTACATATCTGCTTTCCGCACAATCGCTTCCTCGTCCCCGAGACGTTTCAATTCCAATCCGAAACTTTCGATCGGGTCGAGCGGCGCGGCGCGCGAGAGCTAGCTACGATATTCGCGACCGTCCTCCCGGCTAAATCACTTTTACGAATGACTATCGCACGGATGAGCGATCCCGCTCTCCCGTCCCCGGATGCACGGGAGTGTCTTTGACCAGGGAGCGTAAGGTTGCCGCTTGCCTCCTCGTCGCTGTACCAGTTGTAGCTTTCCCCCACTCCCGGAAGCGGAACTATTTCCACCGCGGGAAGAAACCAGGATCGATGCTCCTCCGTTAATTGATATCGACGATATCAACGATATCAACTCCGCTCGTCCCTCTTCCGCGGGCAGGGGAATCGTTGTTACCTTCCTACGCTTCGTTTACCTACTATTTCTCCAGAAGCGGACGTCGGACGCGCGGCTGTTGCGAGGGAGAAACGCAGCATCAACGTCGGCGGCGGGCTGAACGACGATGAATGAAGAGGAGTCCAGCATCCAGCGGGAAACCCATCGTTCGCGTGACGTAATTCCGGTCACGTCCCGCCGCGGAATGAGGTTTTGTTCCCTCAAGAGCCGCGACTTCGTTCCAACGTCCATGCTTCCAACGCGCGTCATCGCGAAACCGTTGCATCGCCAAATCGTGCTATTATTTTTAGCCCATCGCATTCGGGTTTCTTCGATTCGCGTCGAAACGTCGTTATTTCTCTGTCCCAGTTTCATTTCTAGGAGAAAAATACGTCGCGGTAGATTTTGCCCTACGTGGCTTTGGCCAGCGTCGAGTTCCTGGCTCCGTAGTTACGGACAACGTTTCGCCTACCTCGTGCTTCGATTACTCGCCGTTATTTATCGTCACTCCCGAACATTTTTACGACGGCTCCTCGTGTTTCCGCTCTCGTTTTCACGGGAACGTTGAACTTCGAGGCCCTGACGGTTATCCAAAGAGAACGGAACGGATTTTATGGTAATTCGATCACCGACCTTTCGCATCCCAGTCGACGAGCCGGCTCCGTTGTTTCGAATTTCCGAGTCATTTCAAATTCGGCGCGCAGATTCGCACCGAGTGGCTCTGTAGGGTCTTCGAAATCCATCGATCGGATAAATTCGGAAAAATTTTCGGCGAATCACCGTCGGGCTCTCATTTTTCATACGTTTCTCCGAAAATGGAAGTTCTCACATCAGGCTGACCGATTCAGTGAAATCGAAAGCCGAGTAGAAACGGGTGGCTCGCGCTTCGAAAAGCTCAATCGCGATTGCGTCAATTTTCGCCGTTCGCTTCCAATGAATTTATTTCCGCGCGGAGGAGTAATTTCTCGTGTTTTTTTCCCCCATCGATTCACGCACTTTGCCGAGACGGATAATAATTTGTTAGCGGATGTTGATGGGTTTTCCCTTTATCCTCTGCTTCCGATCGAGGCGCAAAGAACGGGCTGCCGTGTCCCAAGGGAATAACGACGAATCCGTACGTTGGTTGGCGATGGGAAAAGTTTTCCTGTTAAATTTCCCCTGAAAAGAACGGCGTTGTCTGCGCGACGTCCGTTTTTCCCGTATATCTCACCGCGACAGAATTTCGCCGCCGACAAAGATGAGATTTCGAACGACCGTGGATGGTCTCGATACTTCAAATGGCGCAGAAGCTACGCGCGATAAATATAAGCGTCGATATTGCATCTCGAGCGAAATGCATCGCTGCGTGAAATAATAATGGGAGCGTTGAACACAGGGGAAATCAGTAGAGCAGTGACAGCGCGCCGACGCATAAAATAATCGCGAAACCATTCGCGACGCGACGCGTTTTTTTTCCTTTCTCCTTCTCGCGGAACTTTCCGATTGAAATTATCGGGAAAAACAAAAGGCGTGCGTATATTTCGTTCATCGAGTATTTCCAAACCGGCGAGCACGATTTGCGAACTGAAAGATTCGAGACGCGAGAAAAAAGATGCGCGACCCCGAGGAACGGCGCGAGGCTCGTGAATACGATCGAAGGTCGAGAAGGATGGAATGACGATGGAAAAACGTCGCGCAGTTTTTTCGGGGGGAGGGAAGAACGAGGAACTGGTCCGTGCGTACTCGTTGCCGAAACAACGTAGAGATTTGAAAGCTCGTTCGCGGATGAATTATATATAGGCGAGGCGAGTTTCAGTTCGGTGGCCTCGGCATATACATAACTCAACGAGCAGCAGCAGCAGCAGCAGCAGAAACGAGCCAAAGGAAATCATATTTGGCACGCTCGCCAAACACCTTGCGAAATATTCCAGTAAAAACAGATTCTTTGCTCTTCTACCCTTTTCCGAACCGTTTGATCGCGATGCATAGATCGACTCTGTTCCCAAAAGAATTTTCACCAACGACCGACAGAGGTATGCCGGCCGTGGAACGCGCGATAACTCGCATCGAAGTTGATAGTTCGCGCGGAAACGACCGCGAGATCCGAGAAGATATACGAATTTCGGAACGACATACGTCGAATCCTCGCGTGTTCTACGAGTATTTCGCGGGTGATACGGAAGATCGGTATTCTTGGTCTTGGAAAATTTCGTTCGTCGACGACACCTGCTTTGAAATGTCGTGTTCCGTAGGCTCGCGGGGTTTCAGGCCAGCAGTGATTTCTGGTTACAATTCGATCGTGGTTAAAAATGAACGCGGAGATCCGGATGGGATGGGTGCCGCGGTAAAACGACGAGAATCGCGTCCATCGATTTTCAAGATGGAACTGTCGGACGATATTTGTCGGGGGGGGCTCTATTTTCGCAACGCGAGCTAATCGGAGTCGGATATTCGAGTAACATCTCGGACAGCTTTGGTATCACGAGCAGGATTGCGAATAGCGTCCATCGTCGACTGCGTTACCGCTGAATTTCTTCCGTGGTTCGTTGTCGTCCGGCTGGAATTTAATGGATATCTCTCCGAGCGTTGGAAATCTCGGCGTGGATATCGAATAAATAAACACGTCGAATCGCTGTCCATTTGTGAGATGAAAGCCACGCGACGGCTTCTTCGAATTAAGCTGGATTAGTCGGAAGGTTTATGTTCGCGTTATATGCCGACACGATCGTGACCATATATCCAATCTGTTCGAAGAGCAGATGAGATACGGCTCCAATAATACCGCTCAACTAATCTCGTAGCCCGCGTGAATCTGATTGGACGAGCTTCGCGTAGGGAAATAACATCCGATTACATCTCAGCTTGAAAACAAATAAATCGCGACTTCTTTCGCGTCGGCAAATACGCCTGCAGAGTTTTAATATCAAATTAGAAGAACTGCACTCGCCATCGAGCCAATAAATTCATTTCCACGCCGTGATGGCGCACACATAGCCGATCGTTCGGCAACGGCGGCAGCAGCAGCAGCAGCACGGAAAACGTCGTCTCGTCGGGGAGAAAGGAGAGGCGAAGGATAGATCGGACGACGAGAAAGGACCGAGCCTGGATGCCATCGCTAAATCAACGAGTCGATCGACTATCGACCAAAATCCAGACCGAGCGCAGCTTTTCACCGATCGAATTAAATCCACCGCGCAAAAACGCGAATACGACGAAACATGCGCGCGAAATAGCATTTGCCGAAGAATTAAGCCTTTCGTATGCGAAGTAAGTGATAAATAGCAGGTGGTTGGCAACAAGTTGTTACGTTCTAATGCGAGTCCGCGCCGTTTGATTATTCGTAAAAGCGGCGTACAGCCGTTGCGAATCGACGAAATTTCGTCGTTGTTCGACGAGGATGCACCGATCGACCCTTTCGTTGGATCGGATGCGTACGACGACGAGAGTTGAAAATCAGTTCCGCTCGACAAACATCCTCGCCCCGGATACGCTAACTAATTCGTCGCGCAACACTTTCCACGGTCCGTTCTCTCGATATTCCAATCGCGACTCGGCGTTAATATTTTGGAAACGCGAAGAAGTTGTTATCGGCGCGCTAACGCGATGGCTAAACAGCATCGATCTGCATTTCTACTTCCCGAAAATGATGGGAGTCGCGCCTCGAAGAGGCACGGTCCGCGACGATTGTTTGCGCGTCAATTGACACCCAGTTTCACCCGTCTCTCTGCTGCTGCTGCTGACCCGCTGAAATTATTTGCCATCCGCTCGAGAAGAATTAATTAACACTCTCGTTTGCGGGTACCGCTCGTTTCGACTTCCACGGCGTCAACGATCCGGACGCTCCGAACGACGACGAAGCCACGCAGCTACCCCCCACCCGAAGTATCGCGTAGAATCCCACGCTTCGTCGAGAGTTCGTGCCATTTTTCTCCGCTAAATTTCACGTCGGTCCCGCGAATTCGCCCATTCGAGTTCCTTGCTTTTCGAAACGATCGGCGTAACGACTTCTTCAGCTGGCAGAGGTGACTCGTCCGCATTCCGCGGCAGAATTCCAATTCAAGAAGTGACCGTAGCAGATAGCTTCACAATCGCGAATTAATTTGCGAATGACTGCGTTAGAGTTCTCCAGGTCTAATTTAAACGCGGGGCTCGGGTTGGTTCGCGCGCACCTCTCGCATAATCTTCATTGACCGTTGCAGCTGTCGAGAGACTCAATGAGACGATCGACGCTAGCAGGTGTTCCCATCTCGCTCGCTCGATCTCGCTCCACACGGCCGATGGTTAATTATAAAGCGGCAATGACAGAGATCCCGTTCGAATTATCCGACACTCGATTTGCGAGCTTAACAGGTGTAGTAGTTTGCATAAATGATCGCGTCTGAGCGCACGGCTGAACCGTTCGAAAATCATACGTAATTGTTCGCCTCCTCGTGTCCAGGCAGTACGTGCGTGCCGAGAGGCTTTTCCCCCCGTTCGCCCCCTCGGACGCGTTCCCCGAGCGACACGCGACGCGCGCCTCGCTCGCAGACCTTGAAACGGGGCTGTTGAATGATCCTAGAAGGGTGCGGAAGGACGCGAGCGGGGAAGAAAGGGACGCGGGTACACCGTTCCCTACACCGGAGATTGCTACGCGAACCTGTATCTCGTCCGCTAGGTGAAGCGAGCTGAGCTTACGTATCGCAAACAAACGACCTCTGCACCGTACCACCGATCACACCGATGATCACTTCCAGTTCCACTAACGATAGAGACCTTTTTGACACTCGCTAAAGTGCTACGAGCTCGCAATGCTTGGAAAAAATAGCCGATGGACAGCTAAATCGAATGATCGCCCCAGACAATTCCAGCTCCTTCACCCTTCTCCGGTCCATATTACGCGAATTGGAACAAGATGCAATCGAATGACGAATGAACGAGCTACTATTTGTAAAGCTTATCCATTTTCATGATTGGAAATATTCGTTAGTATCCACGTCGCTAACAAAGATGACTAGTTGCGGAAATAAAAATGACGAATGCCGGATTCAAACGTTTTCAAGCACCATTTAATGGTGCTTTCTGAATTTTGGAATTCAGATCAAATTTACCACCGAATAGAGTTAGCGATGTTGGTGTACGGTCTGCGATTCTGCGATTTTCCAATTTCGAACGTTGAAACAATCGCGACTGTTGATACACGAGTCGCGAATAATTCAAAAATCTGCGAATTTTTCACTCGTTCGCAAAATTATCCGGTTGTGAAATATTCGAATAACGGTCAAATCTGGTTTGTTTCCACGTAACGTGACGCGTGGCGTTCCCGAATTGTAATCGAAACACGAAAGCGCGTTGTACGGAGGTGAGTTGAACGAGAACAAAAGCTGATCATTCCGGTGGCTACACCGACGACGAAAGTGGTCGCAACAGGACGCATCACGCATATAACACGCGCAGGAGAGCTTCGTGCGCGCAGTCCAGTGGGCAATAACGCTCGCGTACGAAGAATGTCGCGGCGACAATAAAAACATTATCCCGCACGCGAGCTTTCGAGAATAACGTTGCAGAGCTTGCAGCATGCGGAAGGCGATGAAAATCCGGATCTGATCGTCCCTTGAGCGCTCCATTTTTTCAGACTCCTCGTCCAAACGTGCTGCCATTTAGCACCGCCACGTCCCCCCGGTGCATTCGGATTGAAGAGGAAAAACAAGTTGCGGCAACGTTTTGCCGGATCGCCACGTGACTCGATGCGGGATGCGGGGAGCGCGCGGCGAGGTCAGAGAGGTCGGTCGGATCCCGCGGATACGCGGGACAGGAAGGCGAGGGGTGTCTAGCGTTGGGAAGAGAGGAAGCTTAGGTGCGCTTGCGACGCGAGGGATGGAGTTGGCAGCTATGTAATTCTGCTCGGTAATAAAACACAGACTCGCGAGTAATACCAGCTAAATTACCCGCAACGAGATGCGAGCACGCCGCTCTCTCCTGCCGTTCCGTACGCTTCGCCCTCTGCCGTTCGTGTTTCCACGCGCGCGCGGATACAGGTACGCGTTTCGACGGTACGAGGCCGGCTTTAGAATACAGAAGAAGTTGAAGAGCTTTTAAAACTGCGGCAACGTGCGATATCAACTTTTCGCATGCTTCTTGGCTACGACGCGACCTGCCAAGGCTTTTCTATTCTCCTCTTCGCCCATGATTTCCGTCCCTTTCCATTTCCCCTTGACCCGCGAGCGAGCGTAAGAAGCAGGGAAAACTCTTCGCGTCTCGGCTACGCGCGCATGCAACGTTGAATAAATACGGGTCGCGCATTTTTCGCGCCGTTCGCGAAGCTCAGCTTTTTTTTTTTTTTTTTGCTTCGCCGAAGCTTACACCTTCGGACGACAAATATCGAAACGTCCCGTGCGCGAACGATTCATTCGCGAATTCCCGCTTCGAAAAATACCGTCTTCAAAGGTCAGCTAGAGCGAAATAAGATTCCGAGAACCTCGAGCAAACGTCACTTCGAGCTCCGATGTACGCTCACAAATATTTCTGAAACGCGGTGAAACCTCGCGATTCGTATCAGTCGTTCGATTGAATTTCGCCCAGCTCTGAAACAGACGACGACGCGGTTTTAGAAATGGTCCGCGAAACTCCTTTGTCACTCGAGCCAACGAATCCCATCGGTGATTTCCAATTCGTTTTTGATCTTCGCGGAGGAAGGAATTTTTCGCCGAACATCTCGCGGATCGATCCGCGATAATGGACGAAACTCGGGTGTTTCTTCGAGTAATGATTGTAATGATTTCCGCCGAAAGTCGGTCATTTTCGTCGCGCGCGGTGTTGGAAAATCTCGTATCACTTCCGTTGACAGCCTCGTTATCTTCCGCTCGCAAATCGATAACTTTCTGCCGCCTTGTTACCGGTCGTAAGGTACGCATAAACGAGATTGAATATACCTACGTTAAGCGTCGAGCGTGGCGCGCGTCTACGGGGAGCAGCGTCGAGCAAAGCTCCGTGGAGCGGAGCATCGGGTTGATACGAACGAGGAAGCATTCGGTAGATCTATATAAATAGCGGCTGCGGGGATATTTCCTTATAATTAGCGACTCGTCGATTTAGCGCCGAGCAACGCTGCATTTATGCAACCGCGCTATTTCCAGCAAGTTGATCAACGTAACAACGGCCGCGAGCGAAAACTTATAATTACGAATCGTGGGAATTTTCGCGAGTTACGTGGCGAGTTTTTCGCAGGTTTGTGCTCGCCCGCGATAAGAAACGTGCGAGTACCACGCGACAACGACGAACGGGAGTTGGTAATAATTCTCGTCATCCCAAGCTGGCATCTTTCAAGTCGGGGTGCAAAATAAGCGCGAGCGAGGCAAGTTCGCGAGAGCTACAAGCCAAGTTCCATCGAAATGCCGGTACACGGAGACTGGAGTCTAGATCCCACGTGGCGGAATCGAACGAGGGAATTTTTGAGGAACGGAATTTGACGAGGATTCGCGCCAAGTTCGCGCTCGCGCGTCCCGCCGCGTGGAATACGAAAGCAACGTCGAAGTTCGATAAAATCGCTGGTCACGGTACCCGCGCGAATGTAACTCGGGAACGAAACGCCCGGCATGCAGGTGTAATGCTTAACTTGTAAATTTGTCGGGGCACGAAGAAACTTCGGTCATTAAACGTGGAAAGAGACGGAAGAGCGCGAGACGCGGCGATAAGAAAGGGACGAAGAAGGCGCGGAAGCCAACGTGCCAGACTTCTGACTTCTCCTACAATGTAAAATCTTTGCTAATTCCACGCGACACCTACCCGATGCAAGTTTACGCATCGCTGATCTTCCATTGCTCGTCGGCATTAAGCTCAACCAACGGCATACCAAAGATCCGAGAGCGAAGTTGACGAGGAGCAGACCGACGCTAATTCGCAACTTTGTCGAGCGATTCTCAAAACCTCGCGTTCGTACTGCGGACTTTGAATTGGCGACGTCGATCGATGCCGACCTTTACTTCCTCGTTAATTACATTCTTGTCGTTATCGCGCGTTATTATTAGATACAACGAGTCGTGTTTCGTTCGTGCCACGAGCGGTTGTCGGGCACTACCTCGGATACTCCAAAGGACGACGCGTATTTTTTTTTCCTTTTTTACCATTTTCACCATCAATTTACGAGAAGAAAAAAAGAGAATGAAAAACTCCTACGCTACCGTTTCGTGTATATTTTTCCGCATCTTTGAATAAAATTTGATTTATTACAGTGACATTGATACGCACAGCTTGGCATGGGATCTTAGATATAATTGTTTCGAAGAATCGGCGATCATTTGAGCGGTATCTGATAGAGCGTGCTATTAATTAGCGGAATTTTCTCGATTTTACCCGCGAGCTGCCACTATCAAACGTCGCGACTCGTAATGAAACGTAATAAAACGAGGCTGTTGGCGACGTAATAACGCAACGATTACGCATTTAGTTCGCCACGTTCGAGATTTGCCTCTGATAAACGGCTGAGATAAGACGTGACAAATATTGTCCGCGACCGACTGCTCGCGCGGAACCTGTCTAATTCCAAATCGTTTTCGGCCGCGCGATTTCACCCGTCCAGGCTCTACTTTTACTGCGCGGTGAATCATCATCGGTTACGCGTCACGTTCGAAAACGAAAAGAGCTGACGAAAAACATAATCGACCGTTAACAACGCGACGGTCTATAAACACGTTGATAAGAGACAGCTCCGTGGAAAAGAAAAACACATCGCGATGTGTTTCCGGTATATTTTGATTAGAGATATACTTTCACCGTCGCGTAGTCCCGTTCTCCATGTTTTCTTTCTCACTTCTCTTCGCATACTTTTTTTCCCCCGTCATTGACGTCTGTTTTTACGTTCCGCGCCTCGGTGAGCTGCGTTTTTCATCGGTGTTGTCTCCACTCGTCGTTTTTCTCGTCGATTCGGTGACAAAAAACTGCCTCGGAGGTTTTTCTCGTCGCCGATTTGTTTTACCGAGTCAACTTCTTTAGATTTCATCTTTTCGTCAATTTTTGTCATTCCGTTCGGATTCCCCGACAACTTTTCGATACGATCGGCTTTCTTGGCTCGTTAACTTCCTTGGTTCCGTTGTCAAATCTGCTCAACTTTCCAATTTTATTATCCTTTTCCGGCAGATCAACTTTTTTGTCTCTGCTATGATATTTCATCGAGCTTTAAATTCTATCGGCTCCTCCCGAGTTGTCAACTTTTCCGTTGCCCGAGTTTTTTATCAATCAACGAAAAACTTTGGCAATTTTCTTCGCTCCTCATCGACGTCTTTCGTTTTCTCATTACCTCCGACCGTATTTCATAAACTTTATGCGGGCTGCTCTCACCTACTGTCCAAATTTCCATTCGTTCAGCGCGGTATTCTCAGTCTACTTATTCGCGCGATCGATTATCGCTGTTAACCCTCTTCTCTTCCTTCCAGACAACTCTATCCGTCCGTACTAATTTTGTTCAGTCATCGACTCAAACCGTCACATCCAATCAGCATCGATTGCTTTTTCCACGGTCGTCCGCGGATGACCAAGAATAACATTTCCCCAGACGTGTCTCGTTGACACTCCATTTTCCACAAGACACAAATAAATAAGATTCGTTAATTCTTTTCCACCGAGCATTATATTCTTCATACGCGTATATCTTTCTATTGACGGTGGATTAACCATCCTCAAAATGGTATCTGGCGATTGTCTCGCTAGCCCTGTTCATTCTATTCCGATTCAAATTGCGTATTAATTGCCGAGCGGGTCGAATCGAGGAACGAACGGGGTATCGTCGCAAGATATACGAATCGTTTCATCGCGTTGGCCACGGATTCGTTTCGCCTCGAATAACGAGAACGTCGCGAGGACGACTCTGCCGGGCCATTGGAACGCGCCGCCACTTCTTCCGAAAATGAAAAAGAGAGCGTCGTTCCTCCTCGTCGTGCCCGTCAAATTCCACCGCTCGTCCGAGTACCGAATGAAAAAGGGAGACGAGATCGTAACGCTTCTCCGACGAACGACTCGCGTAATAACAGAAGGGTGGAACTCGCCAACGACACTGATTCCGCGAAACTGTCCGAAGTGTTCAGCGCTTGTATCTGTAACTTTACCGCGTACAGATATACACCGCGATGTTGCTTCGGCGCTGCTAATTACCTCGCTCCGTTAGATATCCCGGGCACTCGTAAACGACGCTTATTGTTCCAGATTCCGCGTACCCTCTGGTTGGACCGATTTACGGAGTTCTCACGGCATTTTTGTCCTACGTTTCGAAACAACGCGACGCGTCGTCCGAGTTGATTAGCTGCGATAATCCGCGGTACGATAATCGTTGCGTTGACTCGATTGTCGTCGGACCACGCGCTACCAATCTCTCGTACGTAGAGCGACATCGAAGTGTTTTCGCAACGGATGATTTTCAGCGCAGGATCACCTCGTATCGGGCCATCTTCACGTTCCGCGGGTTTCTCGAAGAGGGCTGAGTAGATTTGGAGTAACACGCGTGCGTCAATTTCTTTGATCGAAGATTCTTCGGGGGGAATTCCCACAACGGCGAGCTGTAGCGATTTTTGGAAGTGTCGTCGTCGTTGAGGCGCGATCAAGCGTGAGTGGTGATTAGAGTCACGTGAAATCAAAATCACTTCCTCGCGACGGTGGGGAACGGACGGCGGAGCGGCGGGGGAAAACGGGGGCACGGTTAGCCGGTCGTTGAACGGTTGTCAAAACGCGGAAACGAAGTTGCAAATTACATTTTCGGCTTTAAAGAGCTTACAGAGAGCTTAAAGCTGATTTCGCCCCGTCGCCCCGCCGCCCCGCCGAACTTGTAACAGTTTCACGCGGTGAAATCGCGGATAGGAAGTCAAGGGAGAAGCGAGAGAGCGAACGCGAGTGACGAGCGCGACCTGACGGCTCCGCGTCAATCTCTTCATCCGATGGTGATGCTGTGACTAACTAAAAACAGGGCGCATCCGATCCCCCCGCGGATGTTTTATTGCACTTTTCGCCGCATAAATTTCACCCACGACACGCGACGCGATGTTCGCCCGCCAACCGTTGGCGCCGGCTAATTATTTACGATATTATCTCGCCGCTCGCGAACAGAGAGACGCTGCGATTATTGCGAATTTTCACGTAAATTGAGCAGCTTTGAGCTTTGACGAAAAAATCCGCGGCGATAAACCAGCCGTGATTAAATTCTTGGACAATCGATTTTGCACCGCACGAAAATATCCCAATGGCTTTTGATTTCACTTCAAAATTATCTTGTTGTAAATAGTTTTTCAAAACGAATTTCACCTCATCATTTTCACCGTTGGACGAGGTTGGTTATTTGCAATTCACGAATTCGCTCGTCGAACTCGGAAAACGCGATCGAATATTGCAATTCTCGATGAGAAAAACTATCCGATGTTTGATCGGCAAAGCTAATGGAATAACAAACAACGAACTTCGCCAGGGTCGCATGCGTCTGAAATTTCCGACCAAAATCAAAATATCCGAACTTATCGCGAGCGAAAATGCTCGACTCGCGTGTCACTCGCAAATGACGTGTCCAGTTTTCGAAGCTCGACTCGAGGTAACGCGAAATTAATTCGGTGTTATATCGTCGTTACGTCGCGATTGAAAAATAGCCGTAGGCAACGGATTAGTCGAGTGACCCATCAGCGTCATCCGAGCATGGATCACGCTTTGCCGGCATCCAACCAGCCGAATGCCATCGCGTCAAGGCGATATATCGTCCGAGCTATCAAAACAAGCCGGTGCGTAAAGCTAAGTAAATAATCGAGTGAATAATCGCAATGTAGGCTCAAGCCAAGCGGTCTGCCGTGCCGCGTATCAGCCGAAAACCCGACGAAAAATTTCGTGTATTTTTACACCGACGAACAGCGCGGAAGCCCGCGGCGAAAGCTCTCGTCTCGACGAACGATACGAACGAATAAACGTCGGGAATCGACTGATTATCCCGCGGCTCCGGTGAAATGCATCGATTGTTCGGAAAGAAGAGAAGAGAGAAGAAAAGAAAAGGGCTGAACTAAAGATCTTGCCATCGCCGTCGAGCGTCGCTATCGATCGAGTATAATTATCGCGCGCTGCTAACGACACGAAAGTCCTCGAGTCGGATCGAAAAACTTTCGGCGCGGCCAGCGGAAGCTTTCCGAGGAGGACCTCGCAGCTTCGCGCCTCGCGATTGTTTCACCGTGGTCGCGCCGATGATCTTAGGTAGGTATATACTTTGATGGAGATCGTTGACATCAAACGCGTCAACGTTTCATTCGCTCTCATCCCCCGACGACGAGTTGCCAAACGCGCTCCGCTCGTCACGGGCCTCGTTATTCTTCGGGCTCCCAGCTGTTATTCGGAGAGCCGCTGCTTGGGTACTCCATAAGATTCTCCAGTCCGAGTTTGCGTTTACCAACTTCATCGAATTCGAATTTAGATGCGGGGGAGATACGAGTAAGTTGGTACGAACTCGGCAACACGTGGATTTGTAATTACAGTTCGCGAGGTTGTAAGTTATACGCAACAAGCACCAAGTTGCCACGCCGCGTTGTTCCAAGTGCTCTCGCGAGTGACCATTACCATCTCGCAGCGAGATGCGAATCGTCGAGATGCTCCCTCATCGGCATTCGTATTTCGCGCATTCGCATCGTTATCTCGTTTGAATCGGTTATCTATCTATGTTTCTGAGAATAGTACTGATTCCGTGACGTGGACTGCGATTTTTTTGTTTTCAAATGGAGCGATGAAGATCGAGTGACTTTTTTCGCGCGACCCAGCCCAATTTTGATTTAATGAACCAGTCCGACTCGGTCCGACTCAATAACGATGTTGCGGCTCGCGATGAAAGACTCCAGAGAGAGATGGAAAGGTGAAGATACGACGAGTCGGGCGATCGTCCTCGAGGTGAGGAGGTACGTTCGCGAGAAGGAAACTACGAGGCTGCTCTTCGATCGTGGCTGAAAATTGTGGATTTGCGAGGCTGCATAGCGGAGTGCGTCGCGACTTGGAGTTTTATCGAGTCGTCTGCCTCGGGGTCGATCGGAGAGCGTATTTATGGATTTTTGCAGCGGCTGCACTAGTCGTATATTACGGAGACTGGGAAAAGTTTTATGATGCTGCTCGGCGGGCCGAATTCGTACGGAGAGTCGGTGTTTGGAACAAAGGAATCGGACAGTCGAGCGTAACAACATTTGACAATTGATAAATCAAGGAGAGAGACATTTATCTCGGTGGAAACGTGCGCGAGGGTCGAGGATCGAGGTGTGCGGCGGTATTTTTCCTTTCGGAATTTAAAAGCGATCCGTGGAAATAAATCGAAAAGAAAATGTCAAATAAATCGGAAGCGGCGACGGAGTCGCTGGATCGAGTCGGCGAGAAAACCCATCGGTCGATCTCATTGGCGAGAAAATATTTCGAAACGAAGTTTCGAACGTATCAAAGCTCCGTGGATGCTTGGCACCGTCGATGATGAACGATGGTCTTGCTGTTTCCCCTGTCCCGGATTCTCCACGCTTCGGTTTCCGATTGTAACCTCGTTTTACCGCGAGGAAGACGTTCGAGCAGTAGAAAATGGAGAGAAAAATCGTTACGCGTCTACTAGAGCCGCGTCGACTCGTTTGTTTTTTTTTCTTTCTCGCCAACTCCATTTCAAATCTCAGTTCTTCTGGTAACAAACGCGAGGAGACAATAATTCGCGTTTGCGCAATAAACCGTCGATAATTTTGTTTCCCCGATCCGCCATCTCGTCCCACGTTCCCCCGCGTTCCCGAACATCGGAGCACGCGGATACGGTGGAACGGAATGAAAAAATTCAACTCCAGGGTAACCGTGGCGGTGATGAACCTTCGATAGTTTACCGTGTGCTCAATCTATGCTTGTTTACGTGATCGTAACAGTGAGGTGATGGGTTCTTGCTTAGAGGTAAAGGTCCCCTCCGAGAGTACCTCATCCAGCTTGCGAAAACTATTAGTTCGAGACAGATTTCACGTCGGGCTCCAACTTTATCTCACCGATAGTTTTACGTCGTAGATCAAAACTGTCGGCAAGATGGACCGTTCGATGCCTCTGCGACGAACACAAGAAAATCTGGTCGACGAATATGAGAGAACCCGATAAGATCGGAGTAACTTGTGACACTGTGCTCTATCGCTGAGTAGAACGATCCGTTGCTATCGGTGTCCTCGATTGTTTTAAACGGGATGATATTACCTTTCTTTCTCATTACAATATTCTTTCAGAGGATTAAAAAAAAACGGAATAAGCTATCTCAGCGATAGCTCGCAGTTCCATTTCGCCCAGATTCACTTCCCGATGAATTTTGCCGACGATTGCGAACTATACCTTTCGCAGAGTGATCTGCTTTGGCTCCACTCTACTCCCGGTGGATAACCGTAGCTATCGAACGCTTTGTCTGTCGTTTCGACGGAATCGCGTGAGAAATTCATATTTTTCCGAAGGTAGAAGAACTTTCGGAACTGTTATATTCTTCTCGGGTTCCATAACTTCGATACAATCAATGTCCAACGACGACGAATGCCGGGCGTTGATATTGAAAAAAACGTTGCTGCTTCGTTTTCAGTGGAAAGCCCACCGATTCATCCGACTCGAGCGGTCCATCGTGGCTGCGACTACTCTATCGTTCCGCGAGACAAGCAATTATTGTTTGTCCAGAATCCCGCATATTTTACCCCGAATCGTGAGTCCTGTACAGCACCTCGAGCATGGCTTTTTTGTTCGCCAAAAAGCATCGAGAGGAGGATTTCGAATGATTCGCGGTTATCGGGAGATTCGAAGGGATTCCTTTCGCGGGCAATCCTTTGAGGAAATTGAACCTGCCGTGCGTAGTATTGACCTTGAACCCTCGGAACTAGGTTGGTACAGGCTGTTTCTGACGTTTGCGCTCGAACGGTGAAAAATTTAGAAGTGGTCGATTGGAGATGGGAATTCTATTAGGTATAGCGGGGGCTGGGGATACGGCGGAACGGCGAGGTTTATAAGGTTACGGGTGCCAACGTAGGGAAGGAAGGAGCTCGCCGAGCCGCTCTCGAAGCTCCCAAACCTTTCCGGAGTCCTCTCGATCTATACGCCCTGCGAAGATCTTCGGAAAAGAAACAATAAATTCCCGCGAGCAAAGCCGAGCTGATATGCAGGCCATAAATTTGAAATCAATAAACCGGAAATCTGAATTTCGGACCGTCATCTATCACTGACAAAACGCTCTCGAGAATGCCGAGAAGAGCCAGGACCTTCGACGCACCCCGAACCAGCCACCGCGGCGCGCGCTTCGCGACGTGCCGCTCGCTACGTTATTTATCGTCGAATCCGGAAAGTTTCAGGTCGGCCATTATCAAACCGAAGCGATTCGAAATTGCAAGAGTTTCCCGTAAAGATGCTATTTTGATAAAGAATAGACCGGCGAAGAGATTTGTTATACAGTTTGTTGATTCTCCTCGAAACGCGGAGCGCGAAAAACTTACCATCGCATCCGTTCGTCTTCGAATGAATCGACGAAACCGCGACGCGATTCCCCTCGGCGAGCTGAGCGAAATTCGTTCGAGAACGATCCTCGCGCGATGCTCAGTTCTCGAGATAATCGCTCTCGAATCGCAGCCAATCGCCGCGACGCTTTCTTCGCGCTCGATGACGCGTAGATGCGACCGATGCTGCGATTGGTCGAGATTGCCGAGCGAATATCTCCGAAACCGGGCGTCTCCCGTGAATTTCGCGAAATAATTTTAACTCCGGTTTTTCACGGAGAAACGATTCGTCCAATCGAATCGTTCGTAGCTATGAGAACAAAGTTTTCGCGGCCTTGAAATTGGAGAAAAATCGAGGCAAACGGATCGGGACACGGCGAGATACGGGGCGTAGCGGCTGATTCGTTTATAAAAGAGTTTCGAGCCTGCTGATGTGAGATTGGATCCGACTGATTGGATCGAACGAGATGAAAAATTTTCAACGTCGTCTCGTCATTATTCGACGATTTCCAGGGGAGATATTCGACGTTCCCGTTAAAACTACTCGCTCGTCGCTTTATCACTCGACTGTCACAGAAATATGTCAAATCGACGTCTCACGTGATTCTCCGTTACTCCGTCACACTTTTACAACCGAGCTGCCGTAAAATTATTTTTATAACTTTGCACCTGCTTTTCCGATAAAAATTTCATGCTCTCTCACCGGAACTTTTATGAAATAATCTTTTAAATTTCGATAAAAAAAAACGAGAGCATCTCTAAAAAGCCACCAGTGATCGTTTCGATGGCTGCTTCGTTATCGTTGTATTCCAGAACAATTACAACAATCATTTCGACGAATCGTGTCGAGCTATTTCATACAATATTAGCCGAAGGACTTTAACGGGCGAGGAAAATTTTATGCGACCACAATTTGCACAATTGATTGTATTCGAGCGCTGCGTTTTAATCCGGCGGTATGCAGCGAATCCCAATCCACCCCGAGCGATACACTGCGTTATTATAAAGCAATCTATTGCACGAATAATCTCCCCTTTATCGTACAGAATTGAAACTATATTCCGAGTCACAATTTCTCGTCGCCATCTTTGTACCATTTTTTTTCTTCTTTTTTCAAATATTCTAATTTTCTCCAACGTTTTTCCGACCATTGCTACGACGTAGACATGTTTGTTGCGATATTCAATGTTTTCGCATTTCACCAATTATTGCTTTTCGACATTATTTTATTTCGACGTCGTTTCGCAAACTTTAGGTTGTCATTTTACCAATTTGAACTATTTTTTCTCGCTTCGAGTTGATTTCAAGACTCGATCGTTTACAATCCGTTCAATTCGACCATTTCCATTGAAAGTTCACGGATGATTTGTGGAATCGCCATTTTCGTTTCATTTTTGAACGAATTTTTGACCGCGACTTTCGTAGCCAAAGCTTCCACTCCGGAAGAACTCCCGAATCGGGATTCCCATCGTTGGGGCATCTTCGAATCGCAGTTCTTCCCGTGTCCCAGAGAAAATGAAAAAAATCGTAACTTCGTCGAACCTCCGAATGTTCATCGATGCTCGATTAACGAGTAGAATTTTGCGATAATTTCTTCGCACCCGGCACGTTTCCTCGGTCGTTAAGCAGCCGAGCTCGCGCAGGCTGAAGTTTCGTATCTGGCCGGAAATTCGTACGCGTATTAAATCCGACCTTTTCGCGTTTCCGGTAAACGAGATACATTTTATAAACCTCTTACGCTCGCCTATCCCGTCGCGGCACGGGCGAGTGGTTATGAATTTTCGAGGGTCGATTACAGAGTTCTTCGCGTATTAATGATAACCGCCCCTTTGTCGGGTGCAGCGGAGTTCGGGGCTGGCCGGTGGTTCTGTAACGGCTTTCGTGAAATTGATCGGTATCGAGCGGCGAATCCATCCAGGCCACCCGCGCGCGTTCGAATCCGCTCCGGAATTCCGTGCCCTAGGTGTTTTACGCGAAACGCGACGACATCTCTCCGGCTGCCGTCACTTTTTGCTCTCTCCCTTCCGCCCCGTATATCCAGAGCCTGGAGAGAGCGATACGCGCGCGCGGCGATGAGGTAAGGCGATACCGTACCACCCGAGGAGTGGATGTAATTTCATATCGGAATTTGCACGCGAGTCTGTTCTTACAGAACTTCTGTCGCCCGTATTCGATGCGGATTGAGATCGCGCGCTGTCGAAGGTCGACGCGACTAAATCCCCTCGGAATTAAAATCGCGGGGAGAACGAACTTTCGCCCGGCAAAGAGAAGGCGCACCTTGATTTTCCCAAAAATACACTCCCGACCACGAACGACGACGACCCGAATCAAAAGGAGCGAGTACTACATAGCTCCGAGTAGTCCACGGACGAGACGTTGGTGGTAAATCGGGTGCACCGTTACGCTGATTACGCGAACGAGCGTCTGTCGCGAGTTGCGGGCCGATGGACGGTATATATTCGTTAATTTGACGAGTTTGTCGCTGATTTCCCATTCGCCGCGGGAGGCGCACGGGCGAACCGGACGCGTTGGTAGCCTACATACATCTCTACCTACCTACGTCTACGCGCGCGTCCGCGCGCGTGCACGTGGACGTCTCTGTATATTATACCGAGAGCTAATACAGCGAATTACATCTTTCGCCCGCGTAGCAGAGTTCACTTGCAGATTACGACCTCGGGGATTGCCCTGCGAGCAGAGGTTGAGGTGCAGGGCGATGATGAGCCTCCGGGGTTGCGACCGAGCATCTCTCGCGTAACGGGTGGCCCAGCGATGCGATTCCACCTCGACGTCGCGCCGTTCGTGGATTCCTGAATATTCCAACCTACTCGCGACTTTCCCCACTAGGTATACGTCCGCGCATCTGGATGCGACGTACGACGACACGGGTCGCGTTACATCGCGCGATATCTCATTACGTTCCATTGCGTTCCGTTGCGTTGCGTTGCTACGCGTCAGGGCGCGTTGAGATCCGCGTACCTACACCTCGAAAACGAGAAGACGGATTTCCCTATCGCGCGACCGTCCTCCGAACGTTTTCAGCGTATCATCATCTATGAATACAACCAGGATATCGCGTATGGAGCAGCCTTGTTCGTTAACTAAAAAATTCGTAGTTGTGTTTCTCTGCAAACACGAGTAATTTCTCCGCATTGCGCATCGTGCTGCGAAGAAACGACGGATAATGTTGAGATAACGCGGTACTTAAAAAAAAAAAAGCTATCGTCAATGCAATCAACGATGCGCTAACATGGTAATACATACGTTATTTTTAAGCCTCGAAAGGAGGACTCTGGATAGAAATCACGCGAGCGAGCCTGTTCGCCTCGAAAAATACGTTTGTTCCTGCTTCGTGGACGGATTCTCGATTTCTGGACAAAAAATACGATCGTCCACCGAGCCAATGAGAAAATCGGTAAAACTCGAGCAGCTTGTCGATCGTTGATCCCGAGACCTTACTGGAGGAATGACTTTTCGAGGATCTCGCTACCTCGTGCCAGGAATAAATCGTACCTGCTGGTTTTATATTTTGTCCAGACTCTTAATTGGCCGCCGTTTTTCGGAGTCGTTCGTCGCCTCGTCGCGTGTCGATGGAAAATTTGCGATCGTGCCGCGTTACAAACGCTTCCGAAACGACGTTGGTAAATAGAACGGAATTCTATCGAATTAATTATCGTCCGTTGTTCATTACCGCGCACGGCCAATACGGAAAAGGCGAACGAGCGAAATGAGAGAAAAACGAGGGCGCGCGCGCGTGTTGGCTCGTCGTAGGTGAACGAGAGAATTTGTAAAACAGCGAATTTCAATTATTCATCGGGAACGCGTCGAGCCGCAACGCGGGCGTCGTTACCGAAACAAAACTCCCCCATCAAATAAATCATAATTACAAACCTGCTATCGTACGCACCAGTTAACGCGGAACACTTTACCATTTTATTAAATTGCAAATCAGCCGAAAAACGAATTTTCAACGGAATTGTCAGTCGACCGTCGGCTTCCGCTTTCGTTGCCCCCCGCCTTTTATATCCGGATACCTCGCCTCTCTCTCTCTCTCTCTCTCGCCCGGCTCCGCTCGCCAATAACGATCCGGCGGCGGTAGTATAGCGGCGAAACCCGCGAGCGCGCCTCTCGTTTTTAAACGTTTTCAAATTAAGAGCCGACGATTTGATTTTGCAAACAATGCAGAGCGGATCGCGACTTCGAATCGGTTCCTCTGCCAACGCTCGCCAACGATCGGTATTTACCCTGAAAATAATCGTTCGCGCCCTCGTCGCAATCCGATACTCTTCAAACTTGCGAGCGACTCGTAATCCGATGGTAATACGTTTCCAAGACTGCATCGGGTCGAATTCAATCGGATAACGAATCACGAGCGATAACGAGAATAATACGCGTTATCCGCGAACGACGAACGAACAGACTACTTCGTAACGGTCGTACATTTTTTTTCATCCGAATCAAAGCAAGAATCCGCATACGCGGCGACGAGCAAAAATTACACGATTCGCGAATAATCCGATCGCGAATAATTATCTAGGCATTATTCATACGCTCCCAAGTCTATCCAGGTAGAAGGATCGCTCGACTAACGCCCAACTTTGCGTATTATCTTGGAATTGAAAATCACGTCGAAGCCAATGTTTTCTGGAAGGATCGGAGATAACGAACCGGACAATGAGAGAGAGGGAGAGAAACGACGAATGAAAAGAGCGAGCTGCTTGCTCGGGGATGTGTATATAGATTTTAGCGCGGCGACGAGCGAGTCGTCGGGAATCGGGTGAAAAATGAGGATAGATAATTTTGATAATTTGCTGCTAACAGCCAAGTTGGAGTACGCGTTGGTTCGATCATCGTTGTCGAATGTTATTGGACATGCGATGAAAAACATGGGGAGAGAGATATATCGTGTGTCGTGTTCGGGCTCGATCAGCGGTCTTATCCAGGCGAACGATCGATTAGTAATGACCAGGTGGAGGCAGCCGGCGATAACGAAACTATCGGAAGTTTTCCCAGGTTTGGTTCGCCCGAAACTCGCAGTGCGGTTAGCCGAATGCCGATAACCGGCCTCGTTATTCCATAATGCACGTAATAATTTCCCCGCGCATCCATCGGCAAATTCAACATTCGTCGTGATTAAGTAAAATTCGGAGTACGAATCTCGTTACATCGCATCCACGGCTTACGTTAATCGCGATCGTGACGCGATAATTGATTTGCATGAATTTCACGCTTACCCGAAAACGTAATACGTAAAAGGATTACATTTTCAACGAAACAATTTCAAACCGTCGATTCCCAAACTGAATTTTCCCCGTTCATCCGTCGAAGACCGAATCAACGATCGAGCAACGAATCGCAAGCTTTCAATCGCTGTGCTTCCTCGAGCACCGATGATCGGGTCGATTGCCGAACGGTTATAAATATCGTTGCCCCGTGAGGAATTACCGTTCTCGAGGACGCGAAGCCTCCCGCTGATGCCTGCGTAGATACGACCTTGAAATGGTTTCGGAATCGGCGAATACGACAGCGATTTTGACGGAGCTCGCGAAGATCATAGGGATTCGCGGAGGTGCCAATGAGGTAGCCGTCTGTGAAATTCATCGATCCCGAATGATGTTGCACCGAACGTGAAAGATCACAGGGAGGTCTCGGCGTAACGTTCCTCGCATGCAGCTCGCGTAGAGCAACGCGTGCACGTAATCGAAGGTGAAAGCACGCGTTGAAAGGGGAGCAGATGCTCGCAGCGAAGCTTACGAAGAGTCACGTCTCGTCTTTGTCAGGCCGACGGTGAATCTCGCGATCGAGCAGCCGATTTAATTTCATACGATGACGGACCGAAAGCTAGCCTGTACGCGAACGACCGATGTACTCGCGATCGTTTACAAAATTCGTAGAAAATTCGGCCGCGCACGAGGCTGAAGAGATCGATCGCGAAATTCGGTCCGCCCCTGCGTAGCTTCGTAGCTTCGCGGCTTCAAAGCCATCCCGATAGCTCGGAGCTTGTTTGTACGTTGGTCTTTGCAACCTCGAGTACTTCGTTCCCATTACGTGAATTTCTGGCCAGGATCCAGCGAGTCTATCTCCAACGTTGCGTATCCGTACTTCCCGCGTCGCGCTAATCGGCGAGACCTGGATAATTCACGAGAGTTGACAATTATTGACTCGCGCGGCTATGTATGCCGGTGGGATAACGTCGCGCCGTAACGTTGGGTCATCGCGCGCCGCGATCCTTTCCAGCATCGCGAAACTTCTCGGCGGGAGGTAGGGTATCGTGAAACTTGAGCTCGCGAGTTTCGCAGCTCCGGCCTCGAAATTTCGGCGTAACGCGATTGACGGATTACGAGAAACGCTGGCTCGTCGTTGTCGTAGAACTCGACCCAAACCTCGAATCTCGCGGGTTGTCATCGAGTCAGCCGAGGTCGGATGGTTGACGGCGGAAAAAAAAAACGTGATCGCGAGGCCGGTGGGTTTTGGTGGTATTCGTGATGCTCGTTCGAGTAGATTATTCGAGGAACATGCCAGCGGAATTGTCAATTACGGATGTAATAAATACAAATATAGTTTCGGAAGTGTTTGCCTGTAGACCGAGAAGCAATATCGCGTCGGGATACGTTTATCACGTATTTATTAACGTTTGAATCACGTATGTCGAATTATTTCCACGCAAGAACCGTAATGCCGTTCTATTATTTATCATCGATCGTGTTCCACAGCCACGAAGTTAGGCCGGGACTTTCCCACACCGCACGACAACCCGCGGTAATTCGCTGATCGTATATTAAAGGATACGAGGAATCGAACGAGCTTTCGATCTCTGATTCCGAGTATCGAGATCCTCCCGGCGAATGGATTATCGTAACCGGCAAATATTCCATCAACTATATACAATCTATACAGCTGATGGAATATTCGCCGTATTATAGGCATACGTAACGATTGCGGGAGCGTCGTTCCGCATCCGGACCGATCCCACCGCACCGCGATCGCTATCTCGTTCCGCGAGCGTCGTTGACCGGAAACATACATTTTTCGCGGCTTTCCCGCAACTCGTGTTTCTCCCCCAAAAACAAAATCCAATTCGACAACGCGGTTCGAATCTCCGACGCAACGATTCGGCAGAGCAGCGACGTTGCGTTGCTGCGAAAGCGCTCGCGACGAAAGACGATTTCTGGGCGAAAATGAGTCGCAAATTTCGAGTCGATTCGCGCTCTTCGGAATGGATTCGGGGCGAGAGGACGTTGACGCGCATCGCGCGTGCAGTTACAAAAGTTACTCGACATTCAGCATCTGAATAACTGAAGACGTTCAACTTCGACCGAATGAATATTTCAATGGTATCGAGCGCGGTAGTCGTATCGGTGGTCGCTAACTCGATGCGTCCGAGAGCAGAAGAGAGTTGCGAGACGTGAATAAATGATTTCTTTTACATCGCACGCGAGCAGATCGCGAGAGACGGGAAAAAATCGGAACAACGGCGGAAGTTGGCATTTTGAAAGTTGAAAGCCGTTTCGTGGACAATTTTACGGGAAAATGATAAAAATAATGAATTGATGATACGAAAAAACGAGCCCGACTCAATTCCGATAATCCTTTTGGATTGTCACGGGAATTCAACCGCGCAAACAGTTTTTGGTATATTTACATTCCGGATCCGCATTCTACTGTGAAAACCAATGAATTCACAGTTTACCCGGATCAAACAAATGAAAAAGAAACATGAAACCGTTCGCATTGCGATTCATACAATTCGATTCAGGTTCGACGCATCATTGGATTTATTGAACGTTAGCGAGACCGAAACCATTGTAGAAGGTTGACCTCTCTTGTTCGGATGCATTCTGGAATTCGAACTGTAAATTGCTCTCGTAATATCTGTAATTCGACGTCGACCTCTCCTCGTGAGACGATGACTGCGGTTCTTACGGAAATAACATCTATACAAATGGATCGCGAATTTTTGCTTGTTTCTACGAACCCAAACTGATCCAGCGCCTGCTCAATGCATCGAGAGAGAAAGAGAGGAGGGAGATTTGGTTTATCGAACAAAAAATCAAACAAAGATATGCGAAGTATAATGAAAAATCACAACAAAATGGAAAAGATAGAGAGAGAGAGAGAGAGATTTTGGAGATATCGTCGAGTCATTCCGTCAATGATACGAAAACGAACGCCCCGCGTGAGCTTTTCGTTGTGCGAGGCAAAATTTCGATGCTTCGTCGGCATTTTCAGCTCTCGTGCATTTCATTCCGCTGGAAAAAAGTTCGGTAGTAGTTTTTTGCGTACTCTCGATTGTATCGGCGATACATGCTGTCGACTGGTTCATCGCCGAGTAGAGTATACTCGTTGGTTTTTGCGCTTTTTCTGAATTGATATCCCTCGTCGTCACGACCCCGCATTTGCCACGGATATTCCCTCAGCTATTATCCGCGTACCAATTTAAAACTTCATCAACAGCTCGCTCGGGAAGATTCATTTTTTATCTCCCTTCTGCTTTGAAAATTAGACGTTTCACTCGTAATCCAGTTTGAAAGTTGAAATTTTCATCGCTATCCCACTTTAAAACTCGCACATTCGATTTATATCTACGTTTAAGAACGGCATTTTTTTATCCCCCGTTTTGCTTAGAGATTAGAGAAACTATGCCTCGTTCTATTTTGAAATTCCAATATTCTACCCTGGCCGCGATTTGCAAATTATTAATTTCATTGGCAGCAAGTGAATCGATCGATTCATATTCCGTTCCATCCGATGACAATTCTCCTTCCCTGCGATTTTTAAAAACCAACGCTTACTCGTATTCACATTTGGCATTGCGAGTATTGTCGATACAAATTTCATCTCGCAAAGATGAAACGCGCGAGTTCGTTGGAATGATTTCCAGTGTAAATCCCATCGTATACGAGAATCACAAATTCCGGACGCATCGGACCGTTAATGGCGAAGCTAGTCCGCCACATCGGGATCAACGCATCGAATTCTACTTTTCGTTTGTTGTTTTTTCCAATGCGGCTTCTTTCGAACTAGGTGAAAAGCAGATTCAACCCAAATCTTGTCTTGCAAATATTGCCAACGAGCGAATTGTTCGAAGATTTTTATTCCCAATTGAATTATTCGCAAATACTGTACTGCAGATGCCGCGAATGTCCATGATTTTCTCAAGACTCGCTATTCGTTATTCGAAAGGCTCGAATAAGTTTGATTCGCATCCGACCTATTCTTCTGTCCGCTTATCAAAACTTTATTCTGCCACTCGATCGCTGCTCTTCGCGCTTCCTTTCCTTTCTTGTTCTCTTCCTCTCTCTCTCTCTCTCTCTCTCTCTCTCTCTCTCTCTCTCTCTCTCTCTCTCGCGTGCACGAATCGATATTTCGATCTACTCAGCTTTACGCGGACTACTCGCGACTACACCGGCCGTATATCCCGTGTTCCCGCCCTGATTTCATAATTCTTTTCTTTATTTACCGTTCGGACGTGGTAAGTAGCCTAGTGGCAGATCAATTACGAACAATGACGATTCGATTTCGAATCCTGACTGCTCCGCAACAAGCAGTTCGAGCGTTGAGTTGGCAGTTAAAGCAGGTAGAATCGCAGATCTTACACGAATATCGTCAACTCTAGTCGGTGGGTAATTTTTCGAGCCGGAACTCCGAAATTGTGACGAGAAAAACGTTGAATTGCGCGTTCGAACTCGAAACAAAATTTGACGAGCCGCCCAAAAAAAATGCCGAGAGTACCAGTCGAATAGGAATGTTCGAACCCCGATTTCGTCAGATTCGTTGATGTTGCTTCGGGATGCGAACGCGAACGGGTATTTTGATTCGTAAATATGAATAAGCGTTGCAAGTAGACGAGTTCATTCGTCGTTCGGGAATAACGGATATTATTTTCATTTTCATTCGGTATTTGTAATCCGATTGGATTTTGCCCAACTCTGATAGGCGCATCGAGCGACGGCGACGGCGACGAGGACGACGGGGACGGGGATACCAGACGCGAGCAGATGCAACGCGGGATGAAAAGTCAGCGAAACTAGGAGCGTGACAGGTGGAAGAGGAGCATCGGAAGGTAAAATGCACTTTTGTAGGAGCGAGACGGCGACGCGATAACCCAGCCGCCGCCGCTCGAGGTAGCCCTCGATGTACACCTCCGTTGGTGCAGTGCGGCAACCGAACGCGAATGGTCGCGTTATTTACGCTAAATTTATCCACGCCGGGAAATTTCAAAGCGGAGAATACAAAATGTGAAATGGCGAATGACGATGCAAGGGGGCTGTTGGCCCGGCGCGGAGCCATGCGGGACGAAGGGTGGCGAGGCAGAGCCCAACCGATCGGAAACCGAAGCAGTCCGTAATCTCTGGCATCGTATTCGGCGCGTGTCGTTCAATTTGTCAACGTTTTTTCCCCAATTTTTCGCCCAACCGGCGATGCGACGAGACGTACCTGCATACCACCGAGCGCCACCCTCGTTACCATTCCGGCAATCGTCCCGCCAACTTATTTCGCGAAACGATAATACCGCTCGTTCCATTCGACGCGCTTGGCACGTTTTTATCTCGAACAAACTCGAAGTTCTCGCCTACGCGAAATCGCGTTCCGTCGCCGAAACTCGATGATTTTTTTCGCGCTATCTCGCAAAATTTTCCGACTTCCCGAGATTCCGCGTACCGAATTTCAACGAGTCCGGGTTGTGCTTCGAGGTTTTTCGCGTCGTGATTAGCCGTTGTTGCCGTCGCGTTGTTACCCCGTCCAATTTCCTTTTCCCGTAATCGTTCCCCGCGTCTTTTTCCGAGGCGTCGGGTATCCGTAGATAGGCGCGGTTGCGAGTATCCAAACTGAATTTTCACTACGTGACCGGAGATCAAATCCCGCTAAATATCACGCCGTTGGAAACAGATAGGAAGACGCTTACGAAATCAGAGATAAGTCGAGGAGAAAACGCGAAGCTCGAGGCGAGGAGATTCGGGCCCTTCTGGTTGCCGGTCGCTTGGTATGCATCCCTCGGTACGACGAAAAAGATAGGAAAACCGCAGAAATTAATAAAACAATTTTACGACGAGGTTATCTCCGCGCGCGAATTTTGTACTCTCAACTTGATCCCAGCTCCCACGATGAGCCACGTTTTTTTCTCCCATCTCCGTACGCGTATACGAATCCGGGCCGAGCGCTGCGCGATATTTATTTCACGGATCGCTCCTTCGAGCGTCCAACAAAATTATACCGCGCGCAACCTTTCGGAAAAGAGAACTAAAAAAAAAAGCTCATTCGCGCGTTATTATAATCCAACGCGGGGAGCAGATTTTTTCGAGTACGGTGCTCGGGTCTTTCCGCACTTGCCGCTTTTAACTCGCTCCTTCCACCCAGCTAGGTACCAGCATAACACCGCCGCGCTACGTCAGCCGTAAGAGTTTTGCCGTTTAGCGTTAATTACGCCGTTTAGCGTCTCACCACTTCGAACTCGGCCCTTGCCTCGATTTCCCAACTTTCCACTTAATTTATAAATTATATTTCCGAACTCATCCGTCTGGGCGCGCGATTGTTTCGTTTATGTAGTTCGAATTGGGTTCGGAATGTGTCCGTGACGTTGACGGTAATGCGACGCCGACAGCGGGGAATGCCTCGTAGGTACATGCCATGGTTTAACAACCGATTTTTCACCGAGTCGAAACGGGAATACTTCGTTAGTCACGTTCGAACGAGACGCGGTGCTTGAGAGCTGTCGTTTATGCGTGATGCCGAACCAACAAGCTCTTTGTCAACTTTGCTGTCGATATGGGTCGATGCGCGCTGCTTGCTTTACGGCCAATTACGCGAGCCGTGATAGTCGTAAAAAGCACGAGTCGTTTAGCAAGTAACGCCAGCGCACCGACGAAGGCGTCGGTAGCTGCACGTAGCCTCGTAGCCCGCGAAGCGGTGTGCTCCGAAACGAGCGCGCCGTAGATCGACGACGTTACCGCGGTTTTCCCGATCAACCCATAACGTAGGATCGATCCGCATCCATCTGGGATCGCGTACCCTACGGCCTGAGATCCGTGAACCTGAGGTTCGCGAGTGCTAATCGAACGACCGATACAACCGTCTGATCGAGGCTTGTCCAGCCAGTCGACAACAGCTGGGCAAAATTGGTGGCGTTGCCGGTAATACCGATGATGAGTCGTCGACGACGAAGCCTGTTCGGTCATACTACTACTTCGCATGTCGCGACGCATTAGAACGGGCAGTGGTCTGAATCGTAGTCGCGGAGCCGACACCGGCAATCCAGCTCGAAAACAAAGTAGAACTCTGGCTTTCTTCCACCCGGACTAAAACGTACTCCCGCTGTTTTTTCACCCGCCTTTAATTTATTCCTTTTTGCGAGCTTTCAGACATAAATATGTCGCCGCGTTCTCGGTGGGTCTGCACAGGAGAGCGCAACGTGCGTTTCGGCGTCGCGTTGGTGTAGGAAAGCGGATACGAGGCTACGATGAGAGCACCGGACCATGCGCGCATACGCGTTGGAACTAGGCGACGGAGAACGGGTGGGAATCGTTGAAAAGAAGGAGCAGCGTCGTTGGAGCAGCGCCGTTCGAAATATTTCGGAAAACTCCTCGGAGTTGACGGGAAAAAAGGTGACGAAAGGACCCGGGGATACGTATCGATTGAGAGAGCCGTTAATGATCGGTACCGCGTCCCTCGATGTAGCGTTGAATAATTCATCGGGTGAAGCGAAAGCTTGAGGAAACAATCGAGATGGGTCGATTCGTGGCCCCAGCTGACCTTTCGGAACAGCTACGTCGAAGTTTCGAGCGGAACGCTGCTGCGAGACCGCTACTGTAGCGTGGCGGAATCGTAGGAAGCGGAATACCGTTGCTCCAGAATTTCTCGAAACATCCATCGACAGCTTTGGCGGACTCGACGAACTCGGAAGACGCGTGGACTCGATCCTTGGCTCGCCGACTTTCGAAATCCTCTTCGCAGCGAGGCGACGGCAAGGAGGCCGTGACGCGATACGTCAATAAGATCCGGGCTCGCGTGCATCGCGTATCCGGAATGAATGATATGCATTTCTACGGTAGGCTGTGACTGCGAAACCGTACAGGTTGGCAGACGGATCAATGC
Organism: Arge pagana; assembly: GCA_963969455.1. NCBI lineage: Eukaryota > Metazoa > Arthropoda > Insecta > Hymenoptera > Argidae > Arge > Arge pagana. Next base: position 24,484,855 of record OZ018312.1, on the reverse strand, counting down.
CGAGGTTACCTCGTGCTCTATTCACCGGCTCCTCTATTCGAAAGCGGCATTACCAATTTCTCCCCTCGTTCCCAGGTACGCGTTACCGCGGCCGTTACACCACCTCGTTTCCGAATCTTTGAGACAACGTCCGTTCGAATCTTTGTTCTAGATGGGAGCCGCTCGACGATTGTTCCGACGATTGAATCCGAGATCCTTTATGGAGATCTTCCATGGAGACTGCTGCGTGGATGTGTCGCGTACGTCGGGTCACGGTACGCGGCACGCACGAGTCGGGGATGTCAGTTGCATCGCACATCATCAGCAGAAGCACCGGCAGCAGCAGTAACGGGAACGGCGGCAACGTCGAGAGAACCCGACAGGGGGCACGTTAATTATTGCCGCTAATTAAGGCCTCTGTCTCTGGATCTGGCTCCGCATCCGGATGCCCGGAACGTGCGTAGCTATCCTACACGTCGCGCATCCACCGCGCGAACGATCACGGACACATTCGCAGCTCGTCCTATCTCCGCACCGCCAACGGCTCTGGGAGGCCTCGCCAACGCACGATTAGCCTACACCGCGATACGCTTAAGAGGGTAACGCGAGTCGAGCCGGCGGTAGGTTTACGCAGATCTCATCAACGATGCACGCGTCCACCTACGGAGTTCGAGGAAGCAGCGTAGTCCGCAGCGTAGTCCGGCGATTCGAATCGATAGGTGCTCCGTACCCGAACTAACGAAGCCGTACGAGTCGTAGCAAGCAGCGGAACAAGCGCGGAACAGCGTCCACGCCGTAGATGCAACCGTCCGTGAGACTGTTGCGCGTGCATCGCGTAGCGGACGCGAGTCACGTAGGTCGAAACTTTGCAAACCATCGAGTTACCACGTCGGTCGGGACGCCTAATTTCGAGCAATACTTAGTAGGTACGCCGTCCTGGCCGCGGAAGAGTAGACTCGGAGCGGGTTGTATCCGGACTCCTGATAAATTTACGAGAAGCGGAGGCTCGTCTCCTCTAATTCCGCGTCACACATTTTCCGCACGGCTTCGATCGGTAGGGAAAAACGAGAGTAGGAAAAGCGGTGTCTCGTCCACGCAACGTAGATTCGACTCGATGAGTTATTATTGATGAAAAGTCTGCCGTTGGCCGAGTGGGGCTGTGGCTCGCGTAAGGGTCTTCAAGCCTTTGACGACCTTACGAAACCCCAGCGGACAGAGTAATTCGGTAATCGACATTGATGGAAGGCTTTTACGGGTAGCACTATGGGTACTACTATCAATACGAAACGTTGACGACATCGGTTGAGGGCGCAGACCGGTGGGGAACAAGAGATTCGTCTTTCTATTGTATCCATCGCGAGTCGTGATCGTGGAACGGCGGTATCGCCGTTCTTACCCGTTCGATCAACCGATTATCCGTAGCACGGATCTCGACATACGCGCGTGTGGCATTCTCCAGGATTCCAGTTTCGTCTGGTAGGTCGATGTAGCGTCGCCCGTAAGTATCGCTCGGTCTAGTCTGCTCGTCATCCGGTAGGAGCCGTGGTCTAGTTAGAGGTCCCTTCGCGTCGTGATCGGATTGAATGACGGGAGGTTCGCTAGGACGGGCGGTTGTCAGGATGATGGCGACAATGCGAGCAAATGAACCGACGGTTATACTCGGGAACCCGCGCTGCATCTTCGCCGCAAGGTCTGCTGTATTCGAGATAGCGCGTACTCTATAATCCTGGCCTGACCTACCGGTACGTAGGCGAGGCCCAGGGCTCCGGAGGACGTTGGCAACCCAGCCACCCTTTCGCCTCCGCGGATCTCGCGTCTCGGAGTCCCGGGGCACGTCGACTGCGAACATCGAAGGTACGGAGGGTAACGCGAATGAGGACGAGCTGGAATAACCGAGAAAAAAATCCGTTCAACGAGTGGCGTACTTACTAGGAGTCGGCTCCCGTATCCGATCGAGTCTCCGCTTTGGTTTGCCGCGATGTCGTACAAATCTGTGACGCTCCGGTGTACATATCGGAGTCCGGTCCGGCTGTCGCAAACAATCGCGCGCGGGCACGCGTGTCATCCGCGAAATCCACGCGGCGGAGTTTCGGTAGATCGATGGTAATTTGCATCGCAGATGTATTTCGATCGTCCACTTGATAAATAATCAACGCGATGTTATTACCCCAATGTCCCAATTACTCTTGGCAGTCGACGTTACGGAGGTAGCTCCGACCGAACCAGTCTAGCCCGACCCAACCTAACCGAGCCTAGGATCTCCGGACCGTCTCTAGCTTCATTTATATGCTAAGCCACGCTCAATGGCGGATGGGGCAAACCTATTGAATTCGGTCCAAGGATGCGCCTCCTCCTCGCTACCGCGACACTTAACATTCTGCGACGATTTCATTCGTGAATACGAGTCTGCTGTCTCGTTATTCGCAGCTAAGCCGTTGCGTAACGGCTCGGTTCTCTCTATAATTACCCTCCGTGAAATTTGTCAAGACCTCGACGAACGCCAAAACCTCCTCGCGTCTCGATTCCCAGCGACTCTTCGGCACTTGCCTTATCTCGCGAGACCTCCTGGATTTCTGACTCGCTGCCCGCGACGGGGAGGTATCAAATCATTCCCGGCTACGCAACGTCGCAGGTTTTGGGGCTATAATTCAACGAGTCGACCGCTCGCCGAGGTGGGTTCTGGAAGAATACCAGAGAAACGAGCCTTTTTGCTACTCCGACGTATTAAACGCTCCTCCGCGGATCCGCGGATCCGAACTCTTCGCCGATTGCCTTCGATTACTCGGGGGCTTTCAATCGCTGCGAGATTCTCCCGATACATTTTAAGGTCGTCCCGAACCCCTCCCGGGACCCCGCGTTACCTTCGCCGCACGGAGCTCCGCGCCGCGGCATTAGCCAGCCCTGTGAGATTTGGTGTTTCGATGATGCCAACGTCCACGAACGAGAACAAGCTTAATCTCGCTGAGTGAAATTCCTGCCAAATTTAATGCACCGACAGTCAACGATTCAACGGTGATATACCCAGGCGAGTAGCCCGATGTACTACTGCCGGTACTTCAATTTATATTTACTTGTGATCTATGATTGGCCTCCTGGCCATTCGGCAGAAGTACAAGATTAGTTGCGCGCCTACACCTACCCTCGGCCAAGTACGTACGATGCGATAGCTGCACCGGCAGACGAGGCGATTCGTTTTATTTCATGCATATTCCATCCATTTGCTACCGATGAAATAGCGACCGGTCGAACCAGCCGCAACGGCGGCCATGGATATAAATATCGAAGCCGTTTAGAAGTTGGGAACAACTCCGCAAATCCATTTTGATATCTGTTCAGAAATGATAGATCACCTCCCACGTTTGGTGCAGTTTCCGTATAACATCTTCGATCCGAGTTCCATATTTAGACGAAGGTAGTCTGAATTTCATACTCTATTTGAAAAGTTCGGGCCTATTCCATGCATAGGCTCTTATCCTGTCCCCGAATTACGCATCTTAGCTCGGAATTACTCGCGGGTATTCACTTTCCATTTCGATTCCTTCGAGGGTGAAGATGAAAGCGTCGAAAATCGGATCTTCGCGTGCTGGGCCAGGTTTATTGTATTTTTGACACGAGCATGTAGTAGGCTACCTTTGACCACAAAAGGCAGCTTCCGCCCCGCATTCGACTTCGGACAAGATCAGCTGCTGATTCGACCGACGCCGAAGTTTTATATTCGCTAACCGAAGATCATAGAGCAAAACATTTTGGTTGATTTGTAATTTGAGTTAATGTTGCGTTCAAAAACGGAAAAAAAAGGATTGTTATCAATCTTCGAGATGAACTATTGTAGTTTGATCGAGGATGGGTAAGCATCCGTACGCGGCAGCGACTCGTTCGGTTTGTTCGCCATCATCGTCGTCTTATCAAGGATAGTTTTGGCTAACAGCGAAGACGATCAGAATCGCGGGTTGAGTTCCGGAGAATGATTAAGTCGGTAAGTCCGTAATGGATTAGAGGGAGAGTTTCGGGTTAATTGATGCAAGTTTACATTCCGTAAGGTAGCGTCGACCACCCTCGGCAACCACCGGTGTCGGTGTTGCCTTCGTCGGCGTATCGTTGTATATAATTCTCCGACCAACGAGGTGTATGACGCGCGGCATTGATGCTAATATAATTGCCTCCACGTTCTGCGTCGTTGAAACTTTTCAAATATCGAGCATAATTCGAGGAGATCTTCCGAGAACACCGGGAATTCATTCCAGTCTCGATTCTCCCAATCTCCACGCCGTACCCAGTCTCGTAGTCTCGCGATACCGCATTCCTCTGAAATCTGGACACGTAGCTCGTATGATTGTTACTCGAGGTAAACTGGCCCAACGAGCAATCATCGAAGGACGCGTCAACGCGATCAGCCGATCCCGAAGATCGATTTCAACCCGATTTCGTTCGATTGCTTCGAGCATCTTCGCTCGTAGGAAAATCATCGAGGAATCCTGCGTCAGAAATTTTCTTCATCCGCCGTCGTGCTGCCTCGCGAAGCCGCGCAACCACGAGCCACGTGCCCGAGCATTATTATTATCTGACGAGGGGGCTCGATATTTGCTGTAAGTTTTCGAGAACATGGTTGGGTTTCTTTCGCATGCCGAATTCCACGCTGAGTTCGAATCGTTGCACCTGTCTTACGGTATTCAACCTTTGACCTCGATGGCGTGTCGGTAGCGCGACTTCTCCGGAGGCGCAGAGGCGAGAAACGGTGCTCACGCGAGGCAACCACCCGTCGACGTCTACGTCGTGGACGCCGAGGGGATCAGTGGCGGTACACCTTTGGGCCAACTTGCCAACTATCTCTTCGACGAAGAAGCCTCGTCTACCGATGCTTCTAATCAGTGCCAAGTTCCCGTCAACTTCCGCAGCGTCGAGTTACACCTCTGCTTACATCCTCCTCCTCCTCCTCCTCCTCCTCCTCCGAAGCGTGGTACTCGCTTCGGCCTGGTACTCCTCGCGCTGCTAGGAATCGTTCCATTCTCTCCTTCGTGCCAACACCACTTTCAGAGTCCAACTTTGAACCTCGATTCGAGTTTTGCGTAACCCCAAACTCCCCTCTAAGCTGCTGCTACCCATTATGCGCGTGCAAGACAGGATATAACGACTTGGCTCGCTCGAGTTACACGCCGCGGCTAGATACGGTGCTACTTCGTTACGCGAGCCCGGATATACTCCAGATAATTTCGCAAGGAGTTGTAATTAATCCCATATCAGATTATGGATCAGCCAAGCCGGTCCTCTTTTGAACTGCATCGTATGCCCAGAGCCACGGGAAACTCGATACAAAACCCCCGATTCAACATCGCGCCCACATTCGCATTCGCCGATCATCTCATCCTACCTTTGTCACGCATCCTTGTCACGCGTGCTGTAAAATGTATCCCCGAATCGATAGATTTACCAACCTGCAACAAAAACCAAGAAAGATTTCGATGAATCTTCGAGTGGTCGAGATTTCAGAAAAAATTGAACGTTTTTTTTTTGATAAATTTCACGATCATACGCGAAACATACCATGTTCACGAGGAAACATTGCGGGAAATCGTTTTGAATTTTCAGATAGGGGAAAGGTCACGAGGCTCCAAAAAATGTACCGCCGGATAGATCCTAGGTCGATACACGATGAGAGAATAGTCGACGTACCCCTTCCGGAGAAGTGTAAATCGGATCTCTCGTGTCGCGAGGATATTTGCCGAAGGTTACACCTATCGGCTGTCGACCTCGTCACGGAGGAATTGCAGCGGACGAGTTGGAAAACGGGCGGAGAAATTATCGAGAGGTTCGAGATGGGAAATAATAAAACAGCTCTCGGAGAGAAGGCCTGCCGCTCTCAGATCCTCAATATCTGCCGCGTCTCGCGATATTTCCGACCTTCAATCAACTTTCGATCCGTCGCCTTCCTCTATCCGTTCCTCTGGGACCCACCCTCGCTGCATCGCGTCGAAGGTAATGGAAATTGAAACGTAACTACTGCGGATTACTTCTAACCTTGCGCCAGGATACCGATCGGCTTTCCATCTATCGATTCTGCTGCTCCAGTCTCGGTCGAATTATCAGCTTCGGAATTTTTTATCGAGTTACCAATCCAATCATCTCGAAAATTCCTTCCGGATGACTTTTCCGAAATTCCGAGTCTCGTAAGAATCGATCGAATCGCTCGATTCGCTCGTACGAAGAGAAATAGTTGGACATTTTTCGATGCCGACCGTTGATACCGACGGATGTTGGTCGAATTTGTTGATTTTTTCGGGAAAATATTAGCGCAAATAACGCGGATTCCGTATAAATTACGAAAGTGAGCGGGCATATAAAATTGATAGCGGGGAAAAAGCGGATTCGAGATCGTACCTACGAAGGAGAGTCGAGAATCGAAAGACGAGCAAAACGTGGTCGAATAAGAGCGTGGCGAGTCCGTGACATTTGGTGGAAATTCGAGGTTGGATACTCGAAGAGTTACGATCGAGTACGTTCGGTCCTCGATCGCGTGCGGCGGAAGAAACGACGTCAGGCAAAACCGTTGAATTCGCGAAGGGTCGTAAATCCAGTTGGAAATAATTCATAGAGCAACAGCAGCGTTTCTATTTCGTTGGCATCGGTTGCAAAGGCTCGCAATTCATTTCGCTCGATCGCCTTCCCCAGCGTTCGGGCATCTCTCGCCGGCGAGAAAGAAATTTGGGCGCAAAATCTCGTCGCGTCGTTCCAAGAGAGGTACAGCAGCTTTGGCTCTGACCTTCCTTCCGCGACGGGATGACGCGCGGAATTTCCAACTGGGTCGATCCCTTTCCGTCGCGTTGATCGAAAATAATCCGCCGTCGCGTATTTCATCGACGTTCGCCGATTTCTCGCCAGCCAGATGAATGTGCGAAAAATCCGCGAGACCCCGAAATCGCAGCGTTCTCGTCAATCGGACATCGCTGCTCGCTTCCTCCCGTATACCGACGCAACGAGCGCAAAATATTTCCCCGGATTATCTCGAGAAGCAGCGACACGAGACGAAATAAGAGCTACGAATTTAAATATTTGCAGAAGCATCCGTTCGGAAACGAGGGACGAACGGAGTCTGATTGTGTCTCGAACGGAGTCGAAATTACACGGGTCGGTCGGAGCTTTTCGAGCTTTTTGGTACCCACCGTTGTCGGAATCCTCGACTCTGCCCCAATCTTTCATTCGTCTCGATAAAACGTAAGACGGTAGGAAGAGACAATTACACTCCGATTACCCGCCGTTAATGCTACGTATCAGCGTCGAAGATGGAAAAAGCGGTAATCACTCGTTCGCCACGGTGTATATACCTTCGCGATGGCCGGAGAATATTAATTTTCAAAAAAAAAAAAAAAAAAAAAAAAAAGAACACGCAAACAAATAACTGAAAAGACTGGTTCAGCCTAATTACCAGTCTCTCGCAGACAATACGTTCCCTCTTTCCTCTTTCTCCTCCGCGCTCGGTCCTCGGCTCCTCGGCCCTCGTCCCGGCAAAGAGCCTGGGACGCGTGTATTTATACACGTATATAAACATGCGGGTGGACGGAATCTCCACAAAGGGGGACCCGTGAAACGCGGCTACTATCCACGATCACATCTGTATGTTTTACGAAGAGGGCAAAAAATTCTTTGGTACCTCGCGCGAGACAATGACGCGCGGCGAACACGTAGCACGCGAATTTGACGATTTCGTTTCACATTTCCCGTAACCAGCGACGACCTTGAATTTATGCCGGCATCGCGCGTGGCTGAGCGATCGGAGAAAGTGGCGAACAAAAACGATGGATGCTTCTTCGCGATTGACACGACCGATCAAGGATCCTCGAAGCTTCTTGAATCAATAGGACGAGAAAAAAATGGATTCTTTTTTCGATTTTCGGAACAATCATTTTTCGACGAGTTTTTGCTGACTGTCGTTTCGAAGGGAGGGAAGGAGCGGACGGGACACGAAGTTGGACGATAGGTAACGTTGATATACGCCGAGGGGGAAGATCTAATCGTATTTAGGTGCGAAACCGAATCGAAAGCAGCGGAAGGTGAACCATCGAACGAGAGCCGAAGAAAGGGCACGAGAGCGCGCGGAAAAAGAGGAGGAAACAAAAACGAGAAACGGAGAGCGAGCGATCGAGGGGGCAAAGAGCGAGGAAGGAGGCGGAACGGACGCCGCCGTAAATCTAGAAGAAGGAACGCGAGCGTTGCTTTGCATAATATAAGCTTCGGCTGGGTTTCGTCCGTGAAATTTCGTTCTCCGTTTCCATTCCATTCCTTTTCTTGGCTCGAGTTTCGCTCGCCGTCTCTCCAGCGCGACGTTCGAACGAGTTCTACTGGTTTCGGGACCGCGAATCCCCGGCGAAAACGGCGTGGAAAGAAAGCGAATTCGAAGGCGCGACGCCGGCTGGCAAGGACGAGGGACCAGGACGAACGATTTCGTGACCCTTCGAGCGCAGTCCCACGCGCGTCTGGTGCATACCGAAGGATACGCGTCGTTCCTCGCCGACTCTTTCCGTCGCCCATCTCCCTCGTCATCATCCCCTTCAATTCCACAACTTATACGTAGATTGACGTGGATCGACGGCAAATATTGTTCTTTCTTCAAATAAAAGATAAGAGCGAAGAGCAAACAATAAAATCATAGTCCGATGAAAAGTCCTCGACTCGATACGGTTTAATTTTTTTTCCTCCTCTTCTTTGTATCGCCTCGTTTTTCTTGGTACGCGCGTCTCGAATGTTTGTCCACCGCTCGATCCTCCCGTCGCTCGCACTCGCGTACGAGCAAATAACCTTGATAAATTTATAACCGCGAGAACCGGGCGAGGAAAAAATATTTTGACGTCCGCTTCTCTCTTTCTTCTTCTTCCCGAGTCGCCGTCTCGGCTCTGGTACTCATCGGGTTTCAACATCATCCTCGTTGGACGTTGGGCGTCGTAGACACCGCGATGTCTCGTTCGTCACCGCTGCCGAAGCTCTAACCGTCAACCCAAGATACATCGCGGATCATTTGGAAACTGACACCGCCGAGCATCTAAAAACAAAGCGCCGAGCATCGAGGAAGAAGAACCCTAAAAAAACAGAACAAACGCCACGCTCCCAAATAGCCTCGGCCTGTTGGGTGCTCGTCCAGATCTTCCTACAACGCGAAACATCAGCTTTCTGCGTCACATCCGAATTTTCGTGAAACTGCATTTTCGTAGAAACGCAACGGGAGTTGCGGTAAAAACGATCTCGCGACGATGGCGTCGAGGTTCGTTGTAATAAGGAGTCACCGTGGCCCGCGGCTCGTTCGATTGTTGCTCGCAACTCGTATTACCCGGTCGCTCTCGCACCGTACGAGCTCGATGTTTGCTCGGACTCGATTTCTTCTCGAACTCTCGGAACGTTTTTCTCCGGCGCTTTACGCCACGCCAAGTTTGACAGAAGTCAACGTGGATAGACGTATCGCGTTAAATCGTATGCTGCTACCGCGCGCGAGAGCTTCGTAGGCGAGACGTTCGACTGGGAAGAAGCAAAGCTGCTCGCGAATTTCAAAATATCTTTGCACGCTCCTCCGAAACTCGAGCTCCCGGTGTCCGCGTCCAGTCCTGGTGACTGGAAGAGGAGAAATGGAGTTGTCGCGAAGATGGAGACGGGAAGGTGGAACGAGTTGGGAATCGTCGGGTCGACGCGATACCGGCTTACGCGATACTCGACCGGCTTTGCGTGACCACTTTCCTCCGGAGGGTCCGGAGCGTTCGGTTTACCCAGCAGAATTTATCTAACCAATAGTCTGCGTGGTCGACTACCGTCTCGAGTTCCCCCTGCGCCCGGAAACACCCTTGTAATCGCGAAAGAAACGACAAAACGACGAGACGAGGCGCGCATAGGCGTCATACGTGCATCGGCACTGGGGGAGCCAAAGACCTAACTTATCGAATCTACGCTCGTAAACGGGCGTAGATTTACCGAGAAAACATCCTCCCGCTGAAAAAACTTTTCAGCTCACTTTTATAAAGCATCGGTGGCCATTTGAAAATTTCAATCCAAACAACGCGCAACAACAACATTTTTCATTCAAAATGCTATAACTTTTGAACGGTTCGAGATGAAAATTTTATTCGGGCATATTCTTGTAGGACATGCAATTCTCTGACTTTTTTGACTCACTCTAACGAGTACGTCGTATCTGACAAATTTGACGGCACGGTTTCTTATAAACAAAAAAAAACGATGCGAATGAAGAAAAAAAAAGCAGCTCCGATTCGGAACGATGACTTTTTCGCGGAATATTCGGTCGGCGGAGACCGAAGCCGAATACAAGGCGGTATGAAATTTCAATATTTTCTTAGTGATACGAGACGCGAAATATTTATAAAATTCTGGCGAATATCGACATTTTTGGATCAGATGAATATACGAGAGATTTTTGGAACTCGAATAGATTTATAAAATTGGAGAGACGAAGAAAAAACCGAGGCAGCAGTATTACGCGATGGTTTCAGTAGAGAAAAAGATTCGGCTCCGACGAAGTAGAATGAAATAATTTCTTCGCGCGTTTCGTTGCAAGGAAAGATGTCGTTTTTCTACGGAGCATCGAACGCGACATTTTTCAGGTTGGTTTTTACGTTTTTTGGAGGTTGCGAGTGCGTTTCGTTGGCCGCGGGGAATTGGCATCGGAACGCGATCCGTTCGAATAAACTGAAACTCGTTAACGACTCGGAAACGGAAAGTTTGAAGCGAGAGCGCGTGTGAATTTTCCAGATGAATAATATTGATACCGGATAATAACCTTCGCGGTTCGTTTACGTTGAAATTCGTGAAATTTGACATACAGCGTTATCTCCCGGCCGTGGGTTCGGACACGGAGTTTTCGGAGGGGGAAACATTGACGGGAAAAACAAGTAATTCCGTCACTGGGACGAATTCCCGTGACGATGGAGACAAATTCATTTCGGAAGCGTTCCAGTAGACGAGATAATTACGAGGAGAGGAAAAATGAAGGGAAAAAAATCGATGCTCGATCCATCGAAAATCGCTAGATAAAATAGCTGGCAGAGATAAAGCGTTATTAAAAGTCCGTTCATCGTTCTTTCCGCATTCACCGGCCTGTTTTACCTCGTGCCTCATATTTCCATCGTTTTCAGGTTTCCCGCATTTTTTCTCTTTTTTTTCCCCGTTCCATTTCGTTTTTGTTTCACCTTTTTGCGACTTTTCCTTTTTTCGATGGACAATTGGCGAGCGGCCAATCACTCGGACATGATTGAAGTGGTCCGCGACGAGAATAATATGTACTCGAACGATACAGCAAGATATATTCATTTTTCCTACCGTCGAATTTCCGAATATTCGAATCAACGAATCAACGATAGGCTGACAGCGACTAACGATTAACGGCGTTAATCAAACTTCGACAGTGGAATTAAAAATCGTCGGTCGAAGCCTTGATTCAGGATCAAAATTCCATATGGATGATGGCAATTTATTGGGAAAGAAGAATTTGAAAAGAAATTAACAAGGTTACAATGAAAATTCGAAATTGAAACGAGAATCGAAGTTCGCGAGGACGATTGAAGTTCGAAATTCGGAATCACGATCATTGAATAAGACTCGAGGTGGAAATTTCAAATTTCAGATTATTTCTCCTTCCATGGACTCGGCGCCCGCGTTTGTGCTTTATCAACGAACAAATTTGAGCACGCGAGAACGAGGCGATAAAGTTCAATTTTCTCAGTATTTTATTCTCGCAATGCTACTAATTTCAGGAAATAATAGCAAGCGCGAATGCGCGAGCGTCAGCCGATGGAATTCTGAATTTACGTCGAATGACCATGAGAAACGGTTGACAGGAGAAGAAAAAGAAAATGCACGCGTCGTATTATTCGTTCAGAGTGCGCTGTATGGTCAATCGTTCGCGAGATCGAAGGGGAGTGAGCTCGTCGAGTATTTGGATATTCGCCCAATCGTGGCCATATTTTATGCCGCAGCCCGCAACGAATCTAAGGTAGATTTAACGCTGAAAAACGACGAGCGTCTCTCAACTTTATTACCTTTATTAAATCGAATGCCCGTGTATGCGAAGAGAGAGAGAGAGGGAGAGGGAGAGGGAGAGGGAGAGGGAGAGATAGGGAGAACCGAGAGCCGGGAGTTATCGAGGCTTTATAAAAGAGTGTGCCGCGATGTGTACACGGGGTACGTAGCGATCGCACGTATGCATCCACACGTGACCACCCTCGCGAATACACGTACGCGTATGCACGTCCACGTACGAACGTGCACGCGTGCGTCCGAGGTGGTAGAGCCTCGAGCCGTACGTATGCAGGCTCGGCGAGATGCGAGATGTGTGGAGGGATTCGTATTCTGGGATAGATATAGATATAGGGTGGAGGGAAAAAAGACAAGGAGGCGTGGTTGGCGATCGTCCAAAGAAGCCTCCGCTACTTTAGAAAATAGACAGAGCACGTGCTCTCTGTCTGAATTTTCTGGGAAACGTTATTTGCTGAAAATTTATTGGAACTTTGTATAATAGCGAGAAGATGTACAGCCTTTTAAAGCGTACGGAACCAAAGATCCTGAGCGTGGACGGGAAGAATCGCGATCCGGACGCCGATAGAAATGCCACTCCGATCGCAATTTTTATACGCCTTGTTTCCCCGACGATCGTATTTTTTTTTCCCTTCGCAAATTTCGAATTTTCAGAAAAGGTGCATGCTCGCAAGTTTTTCGAACTCGGCGGAGAACGGTGAAGGTACCCATTCTGCAAAATCTTACAAAACAGACTCGGAAATGTATCGATTTCCGATTTCCTTCATTCGCGTTCTTCCAACAAACGAACATTTCCAGCCGCGCAATTAAAATTCCTATTCTCCGGGTCTACGGAAAACTCCTGACATTCTTTTGCTCCGTCGAAGCTTGGACCGAGGATCTTCAATTACCTGTAATGGTCTGCGGGAACGCTGCTGTACGGTAGCGATAGGATGGGACTATGATATCATAGACCCTTAAATTTCGCCGACGCGAAAATTCTGAAAAATACGATTGGATTCGTTGGACGATCGCTCCGTGAAACGGACCGACACGCTCGGATCCGCGCGCGTATCCAGCTGCCGGCATAGAATCGTGAATCCTTGTCCTATTTACGGATCGCGGTGGAATAGTTCGTCGATACACGGGGCAAACGGAATACCCGGATCGATTCGAGGAGGCAGGTCGGCACGCATCGACGCGGTCTTCGAGCACGTCGATTGGAAAATTAATCTTTAATTGAAACAGATGACGAGCAATTACGCCTCGTAGCACGAGCAGACTTTCCGTTCTGCTCCCTATGCGCGCGTGGAAACAGAGTCGCGTCGCTTCGCGCGGCAACAGTCCAACGAAGTCCATAAAGAACGAATCAGTCGGACTTCGACACTGGCCGGGATCCAATATTTGCGCCGTTGGAAATCGCGCGAAGAAAAGTGGCAGTAAAAAGCGGAGTCGAATTATCGAACGGGAGGCGAAAGGTTCGGGGCATTTCGATTATATGGGAAAAGGTTGGAAGGGCGAACCGACGTAACTCGGAGTCAACTGAGTTACGACCCTAAACTTTACAGAGATTCATTCCTCGCTGCCGTGGTTCCCCCGCCTCGGCCGTTTTATGTCAGCCCCAGAATCGATCGATCGATCGTTCATCGATCGTGGCTTGGTCCCGAGACCAAGAGGCGAGAAGCGAGTCGGCTAAGTAATTTCAGAGGCGCGTGCGAACGAGTCGACGGCAGCGAAACGCAAAGCTACGGCAAATGGGTTTTCGGGGGCGGTGGCGGGGGTGAGGCGGGGGGGGGGGAGGAATCCCGAAAAAATGAGCGAGTAATTTATCGCTCGATGATCGTAACGGGTAGTCGTCAACGCGCAGCCTCGGCCAACCCGGGTGCCTATTCGCAGCGCCGGTATCCAGGAGTGGTCTTACAGTCCACCGGCACGGTCTAATATAAATCCGGGATTGAAAGTACGAGAGAAGCGGCGGGGAAACCGCGCAATATCTTGAAAGCATCGCTGCCAGCCACGGACGCGGTTGTTTCCTTTTTCCTTTCCTCGAAAAGCGGAAGGAGGCGCGGGACGAAGAAAACACGAGGAAACCGCGCGGAGGTCCCGCTACCATCCATCCTCGAGCTGGGGATACGGGCAGCAGGCGAGGCTGAAGGACCTCGGTGGAGCCGAAGAGGAGGGAAGACATCGGGCAAAGAGTTGGCTCGGAAAACGCGGTTGTTAAACTCGTCGAGGTAGAACTGGCTTCGGCACAAGACGACGCCTCTGAAGCGTACGGAGCAACAGCGATGCGGAAAGAGCGGAATACCCGCTTCGCTCTCAATCTCAATCTCACCCTCTCAATCTCAATCTTGCCCTTTGTCTTGGTTTCGCGTAATAAATGAAAATCTTGGCCCAGGAACCACCGAGGCAAGTTGCGGGGCGAGAGAGAGAGAGAGAGAGAGCGAGCGGGGGGTGGGAGAGGGACGGAGAAACGGAGAGAGGGAGAGAGTATGTGGGTCCGTCGAGGCCGGAGGAACGAATTCACCGGGAATTTCGGAGGCGCACCACGCATCGGTGCTCCTTAAGCGATTTCAAACTTCCTCGTTGTCCTCCCCGTTCTTTTCGCCGACCCCGATCTCCTCTCGCCCCGCTCGAGGCCCGGCATCGAATCCGCTCCGCGCGCGAGAAAACTTCGGTTTCGCGCGAGCCCCGAAATTTACCCCGTCCCCTTCTCGCGTCGTGCCATTCGAACGTGTCCGAGGGCAGCCTTTTCAACGCTCGAAATAGTCCGTACAAACCGCGGCGTCTCTGTGGTTCGTTACCGTTGTTTTCACATAATTAAGCGAGGCTACCCATGGCTTTACGGCCACGCGCGCACTTCATACTATTTATAAGGTTCTCTCTCGCACATCATCAACGCTAACAACGACGCGCTGCGAACGAGACGCGCGCGCATTCCATCCGAGAGCCCACCGAAGATTCATGACCCCTTCGCGTCAGGCCCACCGATCCGCTTGTCGCGATACACCGACAGCTCTCGTCCATGCCGCGTTATTCTGAGCTAGTCGCGAGGCCGTGCTCGACGATGCTCGCTCGGACTCTCGGGAAAACTGGCATCAGTCATTTTACGCGCTGACAAGGCCCGTAAGTATTTCCGCTCTATTCGTTGTATCGCTCTTTTTTCCTGCGGGACGCGTAAATGCTTTCACCCCGGTATACGTAGATAGAGAGACGAGCTCTTGACCGCGTTAGTAGTCGCGCTGGTTCTCGTTCGCTTTGGAGAATACCTTCACCCGAAAGCTCGGAATCTGAAAACGTTCGAATCGCGATTCGGCTCGCGCTACGATGGACAACGCCGTTTTTCCTCCTTCGCTCGAACAGTGAATTTGGCTACTGCTGCGCTGCAACCGCGCGAGCTCTCGCGGTCCGAATGTATTCCCTAGCGTTGTTTCGAGCTCGTTAAACGTCTAACCTACAAAACGTTCCTCACAGCTGTTCAGTTTCTCTCGACGGATGTGGGTATCGCTGGTTCTTCGTGCTCGCGACAGTGTTGACGAACGAAGCGATAGGGTTTATGGTCCTCGTAACACGGTTGTTTCACAGCCATTATCATTAGTCATTGATCTATCCATCTGTGCCTAATTCCGTCGCAGCTTCACGACCACTAGAATTTCATTTCGAGTCTGATTCTTTATAAATCAGAAAGCAATACGGAGGCGACAGCGATGACTTGCCGGACTGACAGCGTCCGACGCTTCTGAGAGCCATAAATTGAAACAGCTGTCGCCTACGACCGATTTCAAGCCCCCTCTTGCCTCTCCTCGTCCTCGAATCTCGCGCTTCGGAGACCCTCCAACGAGATGACGACGCTACGACGGCGTCGAGGCCCCGACTCCATTATTTCTGGATCTCGTTACGATGAGGGCAGATTTTAAAAATGCGTCCGTCCCGCGGAACGATCTCGAAAGCGACGAGTACCAAGCCTTGCGAATGCTCCAACTAGCGTGAAGACGTACGTCGACGATCGACCGTGAAAAATACCATGGCGGGGAGTCGAACGAGCCGAAAGGCGAGCGTCGGACCGGAGCAAAAGCTCGCTGCTGCCCTGCGCGAGGAGATCGCACGAGCCGTCGGGAAAGATGATGCACCGGTATTTAATTGTTAGTATTCCTGGACCGAAAAGCAGCTCGGCTCGCTTGGCTGCCGAGAAACGCGCTGGATGCACGGAACGCGGGCCGATCTCCTATCTGCCTCGTTCCACGCGCGACGTTCGAGATTTCTGCTCGTGCCGAAACGGTACTCGTTGGCGCTGCGTAAAATTCCACAACTCGGCGATTACGTCGCGTGGACAGCTGTACGAACGAAATTGATTTATCTGCTCGACCGTACGAACTATATACTATGGATCTATGGTACGTACATCGAGGCTCGTAAGCCTCTTACGCTTATAATTATCCCAATCAAGCAAAGCCTCTTCGAGGAACTTAAACACAAATTATATCGAGCCTTCCGTAGAGCGTTAATTCGAGCGTTCACCCGATCCCGACAACTACCACCGCTTCAACCTAATCCCGAGTATGTAGAAACATCCGACCATAGCCAAACATCTCCGCGCGAGGCAACAAACGATGGCTGTCCCAATTAGCACCTACTTGTTTCACCCATCTCACCCGTCATCTCGCATCTTCTCGAGCGGTAAGCCAACCTTGAGAAAGATCACGGGGTAACGAGAATTTCAGGGATTCATTCAGCTTTCGTGTCTATTCTCCGTAACAACCTCCGGTGTTACTGGTCCCGACAGCACGCGTCGCGCGTCGAACGCTCCAAGTGGAGTTCCAGGGCTCTGGGATACCAAATGCAGTAGCATTAATTAAGCGAGCGTTCAACCAGCAAACGACTTTACGTACGTTTTTCTCAGTATTCGCGATACTTTTCAGCACTACTGCACCAAGAAGCTCGTGCATCCGTACCGTGCCTATCGAGACGCAACATTGACATCTTCTTTGGAATCTGATCTAAGCGAGGCGCGGGTGGATGCGAACGATCCCATTAATAAATCCGTCGCTTTCCTTCCTTTCTCTTTGGTGCAAGCTTCGTCGCTTCGTTTACCACCTCGTCCGGGGAGGGGTGCTAAAGCGTGCGAGCTCTTGGCTTGATCTCGGAATCGCTCGAGGCGACATGTTGGCAAGCGTTTGTAACAAAGTCAGGAAGGCGTTCGGATGGCTAATGGCTAACAGAACGTACGGCAGCAGAAAGCACACTTCGTAAATCTCCTTCGACCTGTCGCTCTGGGTCTACCGTAAAGTGATACGTTCCAGCGAACGAGAATTCTGCTCTCGCCCGCGTTGCGAACGTAACGCGTTGCGCGCAACGTAACGTCACTTCGCCTCGTTCGTCGCGCGACTAAAAAACCATGCCGCGCAAGATATCACTTTGATATTTCGTGAACCGTGGGATAAAAATAAAACGACGCAGCTCGGACCGAATCTTTGAAGCTGAACGCGAATCTAGACGGAGACCCGTCGAATGGTTTCACAGCTTTCCGAGAGCAGCAGAAAATCACCGTGCAATTTCCAAGCTTTATTCCACGGAAGAGAACGCGTACGAAAAAATGACCGCGAGCTTTTGGCGAGCGCGCGAAGATGCGCGTTACCAGGGAGCACCGGGACAGTGGACTCGCGTCGGTGTGTACGGAATGTAATGAAAGAGTCACTACGAAGGACGCGACGGCGGCACGGAACGCCACAAAGAAGGCAAAGATTCGCATGTCGATGGTAATTAAAGGCATTCCTCTGCAGAATTGGTCGCAGGGGAAGCGGATGACGACGCGGACAGGCGAAGTCGGAAAGTGCATTCAGAGTCGGGATAATAAGAGATCGAGCGAAGTTGGAAGTTGACAACGCGAATAGTTGTCTCGCGAATGTTCGGATCAACGGAATACTCCGTTCGATGTACACCCGTTTCCAGTACGCCGTCCTTCTCGCGACGACGTACGGGGCAACGCGCATCTCACGATCGGAAAATAGCAATCCGTTCGAAACTCGACCGAATGCGAAGGACTTCCGGATAACGAGACTCGAACTTCGGTTCTCCCAATTCGTGGAAAGTATCGTAATCCCGGGTGTCGCGTGGACGGTTCGTATTTCCGTTATTTTGCTTACTCTAAATTTCCGTATGAATCGCAGGACGCGGGCTGCGGGAGTTTCGTGCTCTGCTCGACGTTGCGTTACGTCTCGACTCGAACGGACAGCTACGCGAGAAAAAACCAGTTACCCTGGTTTCGAGGTCACAGGTCGCGAGCTATTCGGCCCAGGCTCGACGCGAAGAGAATCTTCTCGACTGGTTTTACCGGCAGACGATCTTTCTCGAACGAGTCGTCGTGCGGAAGGCACGAAGCGACGTCGGGTCGCGTCGCTACCCTCGAAACGACCGCGTTAAATTTACGGTAGGACACTCACGGTTCCAAGTTTTTTGAAATCAGCGTTACCGCAACGCGCTACAGCCCCGCTGCCTCCCTCGCGTTGGATATTTTGTTCCATCTACAAGCTCGTTCGAGCGAAGAAGGGAAAAACAAAAAATTCACG
Organism: Arge pagana; assembly: GCA_963969455.1. Classification (NCBI taxonomy): domain Eukaryota; kingdom Metazoa; phylum Arthropoda; class Insecta; order Hymenoptera; family Argidae; genus Arge; species Arge pagana. Next base: position 24,466,307 of record OZ018312.1, on the reverse strand, counting down.
CAACGTTTCGAGCAACCCTCCCATCTGGAAGTCGTCGAGTGCGAAAAAGAAGCAGCTGATGATACCGTAACCACTTTTACCCGAGGCGTTCTCCATTGACGCGACATCAGTCTTGGAATATTTACGGCAATCCGCTGGCAAGCTACAGCGTAGCATCCGTCGTCTCATCCGATACAATTGTCCTCCCAGCAACACGTAGCTCGTCGGTTATTGTTACGACCGCAAATTCCCGTGCGGGATGAAGAATACCGAGAATAAATTACCTACCCTTGGAACTCTCAATGTCATCTGTTTCGAAGAAACATCCGGCTCGATATTTCGAACAAGCAAGCTTTTCCAACGTATTCGAGTACCGCTGACGCGTCGGCCTTCGCTAATATGCCAGCGCGATGCTACGTACGTACGTACATTCGGTGTGTGCTTCCGTATGTTTCCATCCGCGTCGCAACGCCTACGTTACAATTGCTGGATACATCAACAAGCTCCCACGTACGCTGGATAAAATGCTCTGTGAACTAGGCTCGACCCTTCAAGGCTATCCCGCCCGCGCGCTTCCTTCTCTCGTTCCTCTGATATTATTGCCCCCGACGCGCTATTTGATTTCCAATACCGCATCGCACCGAGGTTGTACCGTGGTAGGAACCACGCGCCGCTATTTTCAAATACTTCCATCCGCATGGCGGGTCGCAACCATCGTTTTCCCAATTTCATTCGGGAATTTCCGTACATGGAGGCAAATACGAAATTAGCGTATATTTTCCAGACGAGTGTTCACATTTTGAAAAGCGTCCGCCCACGGAAGAGGAGGGCGCAGTTTTTTTTCTGGAAATTCGCGCAGGTACGTTCGAGTTTGGAAAGGAAAATCGGTCGTAGTCGTCGGAAAACGAGCGGAAAAGCGAAGTGGCCAGGATCGGAGGTATTACGGCGTATCCTTCCGAAGTTGGTGCATACGTAAGCAAGACACCGGCGTAGATATACGTAATAGATGTACGGGTAGTGTGCGAAGTTGGCCCGTATGCACGAACACTGTTGCGGGTGGTTTCGGAGCGAGCCGTAATAATTTATCGATCATGCAACGTTGCGGCGTGCCAAACGACGGCTAGCCGGGTTATATACCTGCTTAAGCTGTACGGTCAAGTTACGACGCTAATAGTTAACCGGCAAGTTATTGTTGAAGGACCGCGAAACCGGTTGCGTGAGAGACTCGCGACAGAGAACGAGAGGTAGGTAAATTGAATTGGATCGCGATCGATGATAAATCTCACCGTGCTCCGGCTCCTTCTCCGTCTATCCGAACGTGGCTACGACTCTCGTACGCGTTGACCCCGAGGTCGTTTCCGCCGAATTTCCAACGATCTATTCCCAGCGTTTTATCAGCTCTGATCGGTAAAAAGACGACGAAGACGATTCTCCAGCCCACCGGACTGTCGCTGACGCGGGTGTCGTTTTTTTTCCTGTGTTTTTTTCGGCTCCGTACTCGGCGTTTTTGTCCGATCTGCGCCGAGTTAGAGAAAAGGACGGGTGAAAAGGATAGAATGGAAGGTGAGAGGGGAACGTTCGCGTCGCATCCGGCAGAACGACCTCGATGCATTGTGGAAGGCTTCGAAGCGTAGCGGAATACTCTGTACAAAGGTAGTTCTATGGCTTATCGTAATAGTTCAGGGCGCGGCCGGCTTTGGTGCTTTGACGCGTTAAAAAGTTTAATTTATAATTTGAAAGAGAAAGGAAAATGAGAAGAAAAAACGCCGAATGGACGAGCGCACGCGGGATCTCGTGCACCGTCACGCGGGAACCTGTCGATTAACGTGGGATGAAAGGGATGGATGTAGCGCATAACGTTACGTGTGCTCTAAGAACGCGCTCTCTCGATGCCTCTACTCTTCCGTGGTCATTGTCATTATCCTCGGAGTGAACTACCGTCGTTATCGAACCTACGTGCGAGGACGGATACTCCGCGTGCTTCGATGCCGAATCGCAACAGGTCCTCGAGCTCTGCTCTGCCCTGATTTCTTATCTGCCGACGAGAGGTAAACGATTCGCTGGCAAAAATCACTCGAGGTTCGATGACGAAGCTCGTTTTTGCAAAATCATCGAAACTCGAGAGTTTGCCAGGATTCGAGTCGTTAATCTTCGAGATCCTATGCTAATCAGCTTCGTTGACGGAGCGTTGGGCAGATTCGCCCGCCAGTTTAGTCGCGAATCTGAAATCTTGCGCGGTTTCGGTGGAATCGTGGATAGACGGGAATACGATTCGAGTTGTAAAACGACGGAGATGGAAAGTGATTGTTGATAATTCGACGGCATCGTTAGAATATCAGTACGATTCGTGGATCTCGCGTGGACGGAGTTCCGCGGGATTCTCGGCGTTCCGCGCATTTCGCGAGAATCTCTGACATTTTGCAGAAATCGTAACGATCTTACGCGTAGAACGTCGCAGAATCCGTATCGCTTCGAGGACAAATGCACGGAATGAACCGTATCGCTGTCTGGTCCCTCGTAAACCGAGCTACCAGAGCACACAGCGTCGCGTAGAGACGTTCGAAGTAATAAACATCGATCCGCGAGGTTGAACTTGTTGACGCGATGCAAATAGGCAGGTATGCCGAGGATTGGCGGCATGGTATACAGTCATACGAATATCCAGGCGTCACGTAGACATAACCGTGCAAATACGCGGTCCGCATGCGAGATTTACGCGTGACACGTTTCGCGTCGGAGGCACGAGCATCTCCATCCCGATTCGCGACCACTCCCTCGAGCGTCTTCCTTTGAGGTGTTCGCCGATCGATTACCGATCGACGAGCCTTCTCTTGACACAGACTACCGCGATTAACTATAATATCGCCTCGCGAACGTCGCGTCTGCCGTCTCAGAATCTTCGATCGAGGCTGTGGCTCTGCTCTCAACGTTCGACGTCGCGACCGTTCATCGTCGTTCCATCCTTTCGTTGCGCGCGGCTGTTCCTTCGAACAACTTTCTCTCCTCCGACTCTCTACGCGTCGAGCTCCGAGCTCCCCTGCTAGAAAAATCACGTTTCAGCCACGGGCAGCCGATGACAGGGTTGGAAACGGAACGAAGCGTCTCCTCTCGATAAACACCAATTGAAAGTTTGCGGATGGGCCCGCGTACACTCGGGCAGCGACCGCGTAATTTGCAGTTCCATATTCGAGGAAAACTACATACATCTACGCCCATTCGTTTCTCTCGTTGTCCCGAACTTCTGCCGTTTTAAGCCGTAGGAATTTGATTTTTCCGCCTATCGCGGATCCTTCGTTCCGAATTTCCGCGGTAAGCGCGAGATCAGACGGCGCGGAGGCAACGGGATGTCTCCTGGCCCGAGAAGCATGCTTAATTAATGTGTTTCCCAGACTTATTATCCGAAGACCCTCCTGAGGCTACGAGAGCAACTTTTCGGGCGCGACGTTTAACGCCCTCTCCTTTAATAAATAAGATTTCTGACCCCCGAGGAAGCCGCATAACTAAACTCTGAAACGAGACTCACCCATCTTCGGTCACCGTGAGGGACTCCGGCTCCCTTTATCTTCCTGCTGAAGTTTACGCGATGGTATAACGGCGCGCCGCTGATTTATCTTACCCTCGATAACCACAAAATGGCCACAGTTGTCTACGTGTAGTTTATCAATTCGGAATCCGAAGAGACCAGCTCTCGAGTGCTCGAATGCTCGACCATCTTAACTACGAGTACCCACACCTACGGTGTCACGGAACACCACCACGACTCGTTTTACTATTCTTCGAACAACGATCGCGTTACACCGAAACCTTCCTAGTTTTTTTCGATCGGATCTCATCTCTCTCTCTCTCTCGTTACAAACACTCGGTCGAGACGGGGTATTCTAAAAATTGGAGAGGAGCAAAATTCTTGACAAGTTGAACTACTCGCGAGTATTTTCTGATCAGGATGGCTTCATCCGGTTGAGAATTGTATCGTCAAAGCTGCGGGACACGGCCACCGGTAAACAAGCGACGCGTAACGCAAAAATTCGTTCCCAGTTTCTACAACTTCTTCTGCTAGATATTAGTTCAGGCTCGCAGTCTTTCTTTCCCGGAACTGATTGCCAAGCCCGTTGCGTAACGCGATCGGTCCGCACGCTGGGTGAGCCTATCGTTGACTCGATTGGCGATTACGAGGCTGGTAACGCTCGCGTTTACGCGTGGGTACCTAACAGATAACTACGAAACACGAGAGAACAGGATGTAGAATTTTTATAATCGACTCGATCGTTTTCAAGACCAATTGGTGGGGAATGCGGAAAATGGATCCTGGATTCGCTCGAGTCGACGCGATGATGACTCGGAATCTCCTCGACGAATGTGGGAAATCCACGTTCGCGCCTCGCGCGATAGCAAAAAGATCTCAATTTTGGCGCGACTCGCGTTTGTATTCGAGTTCCACGTTCGCCCGAGTTCATTCTCGCGCGGGTTCGGACGGCCGCGATTCGTCGAGAGACGCGTACATCCGTCTGCGGACGCTTGAGGCCGACTCAATCGGACTTAAGTGGACTAACCACGTGTCCACGTTCCCGACGAAGTGTAACCACGAGGCGTTACGCAACAACCTCCGACGGTCTCGGATCGCAAGGCCGTCGCTTCCACAGCTAACAACCCGGAGACGAAGCGTCGCGCGTCGTCGAATCACGCCCAACGAACAGAAGAGATTTTCAATACCGCGAATGGAGATTTATTGCTATTTATTGCCACTTGGCGAATACCCGCCAACGGCAATATCAATCGTGGCAGTTCTCGCCGCATTAAACGGTCAAAGAAATTGCCCGGTAAATCACGCGACGCTCGCAGCCATGCGCGGAGTCGTTTCGCCGGTAGGATCGTTGTTTGCTCCTTTTTCTCCGGAACACCCGAAGAATTCGATCGCGTGCGTACCCTCCGGTTTTTATCATCCGGCGTTTTTCAATCAACGAGATTAAATGGTATTACATTCCCGCTGGAAAGTTGATTACCCACTCTCGTTCGCGCCTCGAACGTATCGTTCCGCGCGCTTCCCCTTTCACCGCAGCGGCATGCCTAATCCGAATCGCGGTTACGGTGTTGTTTTTCGTTCCACCGCCAGCCATCTCTTTCGAATTTCGGTCGTTGATCGACGTTCCTCTTTCACCTCGCGTCGAATCGCGGTCGGTGAGGCGTGACTTCGCGAGTACATTGACTCTCGATCTACCGCGGCGCTATCTTCCGGCACTGATTACTTTCGGCGCTCCTACATCAGCGGAAAAACCAGCTCGTATACACTCGCTGTATCTCGGTCTCGCGGCATCTCCGCCTCGATAATCGAAATACATTCAGTTTAGGTACTCGCGTTTGCGAAGGTCGCTTCGGAGCCGCGCAACGATCCTCCGTCGCAGCTTTACGATACCTATACGCCCTTACGTACGCGTAGCTAAGCTTCGGAGTCGAGGGTACCCGCTTCGCGCGAGTACGGGTAACCTTCGAAACCTCTCCGCACCCTCCGGCGCGAGTAACGCGCGGAGTACGGGTACCTCCCTATCGCGCTCCGGAACGTTCGACTGTCGTCGAATTCGTGATCCATTACGAGCCAGGATACGTGGGCGATCGAGACGAGCATATTATAACTTGCCCCGACTTACCGCGAGCCGTTTAACAACTCGCCGATAGATATCTCTCGATGACGCTGCTGCGGACGAGGCGGCTCTCAACGCGCGATTCCCACTCGCTCGGAGCTTCGAAGTTACAGCTGTTTCAGTCGCTGGACTCGAGCTACCATCTCGCACGCGATCGACGATGGGACGGAAAATAGTCGGGCAAAGATACCGATAAATTCCTGCGCGATGGCGAAACGAGTTTTAAAGCATGGGCAGAATGTTCCGAAGGTCGGGACGTCTCTAGGATTGAAATCGCGGTGTTGAAAATCGCGAGGATTACTCGTTACCCAATTACACGGCAAGGGGTTGGAAGTTGGTCGCGACTCGTTCCAGATTTAATAGTCTGGAGAGACGTCGATTTCAGGAGAACGAATGTAAATCGCGTCCCGACGAACGCCGGAGGAGCGAAGCCGATTTGCGAGGCAGAGAAAGAAGGGACGGGAGGCTCGTAATGATCGAGAGCTGTTGATCTCGCGGGACTAATTCCAAGATTTGGGAACACGATTCGCCCCGCGATCGCGAGCACCGTTTTCGGCAGGAACTAAACTGGCATCGACAACGGTAGGCCGAGTCGACTCTCGCGGTGGCGTTTACTTTATTCACCCTCGCTCAGATTTATGGTTTAATTTACACGCCAGTCACGTCTCGCGGTGGAACGAGGCGGAATCTAAAGCCACGTTATTTTCATACTACGTTATTAGTACTCTTATCAAATCCGTTACGACAGCTGGTCACGACAGGGCATCGGTGTTCTGTCGCTCGGCGATTCCGCGGGGCGTCCGACTCCGGCATCCCTTGCCCCGCTCTTTTCGCCTATCGAGGAAATAACGCCCGCGGCGTAACCCCGAAGCTAACGGTCTACGAGCTATTAGCCGGAGATTAATCGCGACCGCGGGGAGACTACGCGCGTCATGCGAGGCCCGAAAACGAAACTTTTTCAATAATTAATTTCGAATAAACGAAACTACCGGTAAACACGAGCGATTACGCGACGTTTATTAACCGTAATGAGTCAGTTTTTCCCTACGATATCATCGCTCACGCCGGGCTATCGCGAATCAAAGCACCAAAGTCCATCCAAGACAAAGAGACTCGCGAGCGAGCCGAGCTTCCCTTATTCAATGCCGCGTTATCTCGTCCGGAGGCCACTGCACTCTCGCTTCGTTCTCTACCGCGAGAGCGTCCAACGCGCCGCGAGAGTCCTCTCGCGCGTTGGGAATCTCTTTGCCGAGAGGAGTGCGATTTTGCGGAATCGACGATCGCGCGCAAAACTTTTTCCAGAGAGTTTCGCAGGGGCTGTGGAACGAGACTCCGCGGATGAATATAGAACGGTGAGTTTTTTGGCCGATATACTCGAGCGTGTAGCCGATAATGGAATCATTTATCTTGGTTAACTGGTACGGGCCAAGCAACGAGTTGCCGTTAACGTGGAAGTACACGATGCAGCCGGTCTTGTTAGCGGAGGTCTAACCGAATCGAACACCTCCGCACGGAGGAGCGGTTGTTTCGCTACTCGCGGCGGTGCCCGCTACCGCCGCTGGTCGTCGCGGTATCGGCGATGACGGGTCGGCCGTAGTGGTAGTCGGCCCGCCGGACCACTCGCCGGACAACAGGAGGGGTTCTTCCCCTCGACGAGTCGGGCGGCGTAGGCCGGACAGCGAGAAGGAACCGCTCGGATTCACGGCACGGCCAAAGGTGGTGGGGTCGGTCGGTCGGCTGGTCGTTCGTGCGAGGTCCCCCGTGCGTGTTACCGGATTACAAATCGATTCGAGTCGATACAGCTGTCCGACCGCCATCGCCGTGGACGCTAAACTTCTCCGTGTACAACCGCCGTCACGAGTGTTACGGTGGCTCCGGTTGAAGTGGAGGCTGAACGACGGGGCCCGAGACGAGCCTGCGAATACGCGGTGGACAGGACCATGGAAATACCGCGGGTCTCGCGAGCTTGTTGTGCGAATTCACTTCGCGAATGAACATTTCGACGGTGATCCGACGTCGAGCTGGGATGGGACGCGTATTCGATTCGATGCAACGTGGGTGGGGTCGGGATCTAAGACGAGGGGTCTTAGGCTACGCGCGTCTCGCGATCGACATCATCATCATCATTTCGCGTACCTTGCACGCGTGCTACCGGCACTTCTTTGGTTCTTCCGCCTGGAGCTCTAGTGTTCGACAAATTGCAACGTCACTCCTGCCAATTCGTCGCGGCGGGGTGGGGATCGCCGCGCGGAGCGAGGTGCGGATAGGGCAGGTGGATGTCGCGACTAGAGTTCGCGGCTGCAAGGGAACGTAACTCGGAGAGACGGCCAATGAACGTGATTCGGCGGACCGCGGGGGACGGGGGAGGGAGAATGCACGGATCAATTTCCCTCGGGCCATAACCAGCACGGAGACGCGCCCTAGACCCTCGCATAAGCGGGCGCGCGCGTGTATCGGCGAACGCGCATCGATATACCGGGGCGCACGCGCCATTGTCCGTTGTGTCGGTTAATTCAATCAATTTGGTAACGATCTCGCGTGGGCGGGTAGCGATAGACGGTTCATACGTCACCGCCGCGAATCCCAAGATCCCCAGGGGAAGAACAGGGGTTAACGCTTTCGGGGGGAGGGGGGACAAAAAATAACGCTATGGTAAACGGACTCGGCCCGGATGATACCCCGCGCTGATCCCAGCCCGGGACTTCCTGCCGGAGCACCAACAAGTTGATCGCTTTATAGTTGAATGTTCGGCGAGATCTCGTCGCGCGACCCGTCGCTCCCTCGCCGGGGCGGCGGAACGGGGGAAAAGACCCTCGGTGATTATAAACTTTTTCGCGTCACTCGAGATATTCGTTTTCCTAAGTTTCGCGTTACGTTGGGATCCTCCTCGATGCGGGGCTTCTCTCGCCCTCGTTGAGTCGCGAATCCCGTTCGAATTTTCACTCATCGTCGCGAGCGGAGCCCGGTAGGAGAAACATTTCATCGAATCGGACAAATAACAGAAACGTCGACCCAATTTTAGGGAGTACTTTCGAGCGAACGAGTTGCAAACGACGGACGTCTCGACCTCGACCACCCGAGGATGGTGGCCGGTAGACGCGAACCTCACCCCATCCGGATAACGATCATCGGAAGAGAAGAACCGGTGGAAAAAATCAACAGTACCGGAAGATTGTTTATTGCGAGTTTATGGCGTTTAAAAGATAATCAGCGAGCTATTCAGCGACGTGGCACGGATGCAGGCGAGTGCACACCATCGCATGGGCACGATACGCCGTGAAACCTGAATGCGAAAAGGTTGCGGGATAACTTTTCAACTTCGGGCTGGAAAAGGCTGAAAATATATATATCCACGGGTTGGCGGAGATGACGTTAATTAATATTGCCGTCGCTGCCGACGCGACGGGATGTTCACAGTTGTTTCGTGGCTGCCGAGGTATGCCGGGAGCGACGGGGGGAGGGGGGGAGCAGGGGGTGGGGACGCGTAAAGCCTCGGCAAAGAGGTAGTTTTTATCATCTCTTCACTCGATTCAGTTAAACTTTGAAATAACCCCTTAATGAGTCTGCCGTAGGAAGCTCTTGGGAGGAGAGAGAGCTTCAACGATGCACGAGGCTCGCTGGTATTCTCTCGAAACTCTGCGCCAGCTGACGGGGCTTTCCTACCATCGCTCGCCCGCTCCTCGGTCTGCGGCGAGATGATACCCCGCTGCGCGTCAGCGATACGCGACTAATCCGTACACACCTGAAAAGATCGGGAGAGCAAAACAAACTGACCACAAATGTGTTCTCTTTCACACTTTCATCCCGCGCAACCGGGTAGCAAGCATCTTCCACGAGAATATCCGCAAAAAGGTGGCTGGAACGCCGCGTCCGTCTCGTCGTCCGTCCCATAGAAAAGTTGTCGACGATTTTACCCCAATCCTCGAATCCGAAGTCGCAGAAGCGTCGACGGACGGAAGCATTTATAACGACAACTCGAGCGTCGGCACTCTCGGAATTTTTGTCGCACCGCTTTCATCGGCATCCTCGTGGCTGAGAGATGGGGAAAAAAGGTAGGCAGGATCTACCGTTCGCGAGAGAAATTCTACCTGGGAACAGATTTCCCAGAGCAGCGGAATCTTATCGCTTCGAGCGTAATTTCTAGAGGCCGATAGCACGGAACGACGAACGGTAAGATCTCGCGGTGTTCTCCTTGCAACTGATAGCGTAGCTAACGGTTACCGGTAAGGGCTTCTGGTATTTATGTCTAGACACCCCGTGCGCCGAGTCCCGATTCTCCGCTACGTATATATCTCGGGCGTGACTATCTGCTGGGCATTTTTTTGACTGCGGACACCCGTTTGGCCGGTGTGGACCAGCTATCCCGGGCGATAAGTGGTCTACTCCCGTATCATCTACCCATCCCATCGCGAGGCCGAGTTCGCGTTTGTCACCTCGTCGCGATGCATACAAACGCTGCACGCGCGCGTCCGTGCGATGTACCCCAAACTCGCTCGTTTCGTCGTTTCGAAAACCCCATTCCGAGGAACGGAGACTCCTTTCTCATCTACAAATCTACTTGAACGCGGAGAAGAAGCGAACTTTGCCGAGTCGGGTTCGCGAATGCGTCGCAATCTCCGAGTCTTCGCGATCCACCCGGTGCCAAGGATCGAACGACTCCTCGAGTCGTCGGTTCGTCGAGAACTGTCGCGGCTCGGCGCTCGTTCGTCATCCGTAGTTTCAGCTCGGTACGTATCGTCAACGTCCCATGATTCTTGATCCATCTTACTCGCCGGATCTGAATGGCTATTCAATTTGTCACCTGGCAACCCTTGACCTATCCTCGTAATCGCTCGAGGCAACAAGTTAGATCCGTCCAATATGACAATTACCGTCGGTGGCTCGCCCCCAGGCGACGGCCTCGACGTCGGGTTGTCAATTACGACAAGTAAATCATGTTTTCGCCGCGGGATTATACTTCGGTAGGGATTCGAGTGAATCGTGATAAATCGCGTGGTACGGCGCGTAATCGTCCCGTTGGGGAGAACGTCGGCCGATTGATGTTTTTTAATGACCCGACAACGGGGATGTTCGCTGCCCCCCCCCCCCCGCGATCTATTAAAATCGCGAGTCGCGGTTCGCGGCGCGGTACGAGCGGCGGAACGTTCGTTCGCGACAACCCGGAATGACGAAATTTCAGTTGTACCTTTGATATCTCGTAACCGACGGCGGAAGCGCTACCGCGCGAGCATCGATGCTCTCGAAAAGCTCCGCGACCCGAAGCTGACTTGGACAGCGCGACGCGGGGCCAATTTTTCTCGCTGTCGTACATTGTAAAAGCGCACGACGAGTTTGCTCGATTATGCTCGCCATCGCGATGGGAACTCGCATTGTCAGAAGTCGGTTTTCAGGGGGTGTCGAGAGACGGGAAACGCGCGGATGGATCCGCGTTGAGTACCCGAGGTAAATGCAGAATCTTCTCGGAGACGTGACGGTCAACGAAGCCTTTCGTCGCGTCGTCATTTACGCCGGTGGGAGGCTCGTTGACGTCCTGGACGTACATCAGACCCGCGATCATCCGGTTTTCGTGCCAAGAAACGTTGCGGCGGGTGCGAGAGTAGGAAAACTCTCGTAGTTTTCGTCGAGATATGCCGGTGGAGTGGGAACCGCGGTGGCAGGTTGCGAGTACCCCCGTACCTCGCTCTCTCTCTCTCTCTCTCTCTCTCTCTCTCTCTCTCTCTCTCTGATAGCTCGGTCGACGCGAAAAGCGTATAACATAAATACAACGTAAACGTAAACGTAAACATAACCGTATACGGGTAGAAGTCTCGAGCGGAAGGAGAGCCGCAAACTCGTTGCCAAAGCATTCTAGACTACTGAATTAGAAGGCGAAGATTTTCCTGAAACGCATCGTCGCACAGGCGACGCTGATAAAGCCCAACGGCTGGTCTCTCCCGGCACAGCGTACACAGCGTGCCGTGCGAACCCGTTGGAGGTCGGGCGAGAGGGGTGGAAAGGGTGGAAAAGTATGTATTTTGGCAACGACGTTGACGCGAATTGCCAGCTCTGGCGGCGTCGAACCATGAAAGATTAAACATTGCTATGGTAATTGCCCGGAATATAAGCGCTAGGAATGCAGCCAGACCAATATAACGCGTCGTAGCGGATGAGAACTTTGTTTTCGACGTAAAAGGCGATTCGTTGAGGCGAACTTCGCGAGATTCGAATTTTCATCAACTTCTTTCTCAAATATCGCTCGAGTCGAACCTCGATTCTGATTCGATTCCAGCGCAATCGTCGTACAGTTACATGGATTTGCTTCGGTGCCGTTTTCATTTTCTGCGTTTCTTTTTTTTCCTTCGAATTATCCAGACTTCGTCCCTAACTTTATGCCTCGATATCCAAGCTTTTCTACCGCGTCGACGAGGATTCCCGAAACTCCGTGACATTTCCTCGTCAACTTTTGGAAATCTGTGAACAAAAATCACTCTCGCAGAGGCGAGACCCGCTCGACGGATCGTCGACTTTGTCGCAGAGTTATTCGATGGCGGATCGATGATTAATTTCAAACGGGGTGATTAATTTGCTGACCAGCAAATCGTCTGCAAAGAAAACGTAAATGGTAAAAATCGAGACCACCGCTGTGAAATAAAATGCCGGTCAACGCGAATATTCTCTCGCGAATTCGGTTGTTTGGATCGTTAAATCGCCCCGCGTACGCGCGGAACGACGTTCGAGTATCTTTGAGTATCTTTGAGGGCGCGTGTCTATTCACGGATCAATGGAACGCCGTTTCATCGGGCATCCAAATGTTGCGGAACGTGTATAAACGAGAAACTGCGGGATGCTTTGAGATTTGACGAAAAGTTGAATGAACGTTACCCGAAACGATCGCTTTGCCCGCCCTTCGCCGGCCGCCCCTCGCGCCCCTTCGCCCGCCCTTCTTTCAGAAGCGTCCTCGTTCTCTCGTAATTGAAAAAGATACCCGTCGCGCCGTAGGAAAATAATAGCACGAAACTCTCGCGTAAATTATTCAACGGGCGAAACAGCCGAAGCTCGCACTCGAGCGAAGGGAGGCAAAAAAGAACGGGCAAGAAATAAGTGGGGATAAAAATGACGAGAGGTGACGCGAAAGCGCGGGATCGTCCGCGGCAGCTTTGACAATAATTAAACTTCGGTCAAATTTTCATTTCCATTCGATTATCATATTTAGGTTGATTCCCCTTGATTTTCATTTCAATTTCACTCGATATTTCACCTTGCCGCTAATACAATTTCATGCCAGAACTATTTCAATTTCATTCGACCTCTTTTAACCACTTCATTCAATTTTCGGGTGACCTCCGTTCAACTCCATTTAATTTTCATGCTAATTCCACGCGATTTGCATGTGAAATTCGTCGTATTTTTAAACGAACGTCATTTAACGCTTATTTACATTTCAAATTACCGTCGTTACGTTTTCATCATTCTGCTTGATATTCGCATCGATTCCGCGTTTTTTTGCCGGCATTTTTCATCCAGCGCGCGCGTCAGTTTCGCCAAATTTCGATTACGCGTTCCGTTCGTTTTCGCGTCGACGCTTCAATTTCCAAAACTCGGCGAAAAACAGATTCACGCCGGAAAAATCGGAGACGGGATCGAGGTGATCGTCGTGATTACCATTATTGTCATCATTAATATTCGAAAATGGTCAACGAGAGTTTGAAAAAAGTTTTCGAGGGGTAATTAGGCGAGAAGAGATATTTTCCTCTTCATCCGCGTGATTGACGATTCATCGGCGTAATATCATTCTCGAAAGTTTGAAACATTTTCAGCTTAATCGCGAGCCCGGAGTTCGCCTGGCGCCATCTCTGAACATCCTTTACAACCGCCTCGCTTACAAGCTCCGCGAATCGCTCGACTTCGACCCTTACGCGAAGAAATCGCATTTGTCACGCGTTTTTACCCTCGTATTTTTTCACCCCACGGAACGCTCTCAATTTTCCCGGTTTCGGAGACTCGGGATTTTTCGACGATCGCGCGCTAACGGAGGTCGAGGAATCACATCACCCGAACGCTTTTCGAATAGCCTCTTCGCTCGTCGCAGAGAATACAGGGAAAATCTAACGGTGACCTTGAGCGTCTCGATCTCGATTTCTCGCGAGAACTCGCATCGATCTCCGAATACTATTTTCGATCTTCTTCTCATCGGAGAAGACGGAAAGCAACGGAAAATACGAAGCGCGCGAGTAACCGAGCTGATCGCGATTTTTGGGGAAAAGCTCCGAGTTCCAAGGGGCGTGCGACGTATTCGACGCGCTAAAAAACGCGAGCTCCGCGTATCCTCCTCGTCATTGCTGAACCGAGAAATTTCTCCGGCGTTCATCGGACGTATTTAAGCCCCCGAGGCCCCTCGCGCCTCGCGTGGCTGTCCAGCGGTCCGTTCTCCGGCTAGCTCGGAGCATGACGGTGATCCGTCACGCTTGGAATCGTTACGGAATCAACAGCTGAAAAGTTACGATCGGTTTTATGCGTTTTCGAGGAGGAAACGTCCCTCGGCAACAACTGGAGAAGAACAATTGAAGGCCGTCGCCTTGGGACCGTTAAAAATCAATGGCGTCGGTGCTTCGGCAATACTTACCGGACGACTTCGGCGCTGCTCCTCGCCTGGTTCTTATTTACATCGAGAGCGAAGAGCACGATATCCGCCCGATGGTTCATGGAAATATTCCAATAAAAGTAATTCTCGTCGTAAAAATAATTCAAGGGTTATTTCCCGACGGCGCGGAAATTCCGGACGCGCTTCCGCGTCGATCGTCAACTTATCAGTTCGGACTGACGGGTTCGCGACGAGAGAATATCGCGCATCGAACATTTCTAACAAATGTAGTCGTAACGTCAAATGGTCGTAACACCTTTTTCCGAAGAACTAGCTGCACTCTACCTTTCGTAACTCGTAAACGTCGTCACCGTACTGGCGATAGGTGGTGAAATCTGTTGGTAACGCGGGGAATAGTTTCTCGACTCGCTATCTCGTACGACTGGCCGTATCACCTTTAATTACGCTGTATACAACGAGACCCAATTTCGCGTGACTCGTGGCGAAGTCGAGAAGATTGATGGAAAAACGGCGAGATTATCGATAAAAAGGGATGGCGGGATCTCTCATCCGATCGGTAAGTTGCGTAAAGCTTGCGAGATCGTCCCAAATCCGATCCCAGCAGTACGTCACGCGAAGTTTTTGTTGTCATTGGGCGAGATGAGGAGCAGCGATCCGTGGCAGTTGCCGCGGGCGCGGAAACGAGAGGAGGGGTAAAAAGTTGGTTGCGGAAAGAGCAAAAGGAGGAGGAAAGAGCGAAAGAGAACGGGACGAAGAACAAGGCGAGAGACGCTGTTGGTTGGTAAACACAGCGCTGCGATGCTACAATCAAATCACATCGACCGCTTTCGAAGCTCTCAGGACTCCTGCTCCTAAGAACGACAAACGGAGGCAAATAAAGCGGCACTAGAGAGAATCGACCGGCAGGATGGATTTTTCCACCTCCGCCGCCTACCGCGCGTCACCTGCCACGATATAGGTACCCCGAGCGATACGCGAACACGGCGCGGAGGAACGACGGAGCGAGAAGGATGGAGATGCGAGTACGAACGATCGAGATGACGGGAGACAGCGGAGGGACGTCGGCGCGATCAAGGTACGCGGCACCACTACGGGGAAACGTTCCGTCCACAGATTCGGGACGCCGTAGCGCGTTACGGATGCAAATCGGACTACGAAGAGTATAAAAGATTTGGCAGAACAAATAACCTGCAGCGATGCGGAGAAACACGAGGGGGCTGGAATCGAGGCGAACAAACGAAAAGCGAAATGCGCGAAAAAGACCCGAGGGATTCAAATGAAGATACATATTTATAAAGAAACGAAGGAAAAACAGTGGCAAGACAAATTTCGACCCGTGATGTTCGGGGACGGGGCAAGGATCGAGGCCGACAGCAACGGAGAGAAACCCTGGTACGAGACGGCGTCGAGGTAGCCCGCCGCGAAAGATTCGACGGTGCGTTTTCCTCGCGAGTCGCGGATCCTAGGGATAGGGAATTTTACCAAACGCGGAGCTATCGCCGCGTTAGCGTGATGTCTTCATCGATGAAAAAAGGAATCCGGGGAATGGTAGTCGCGTGACGGGTGACCCTCGGCCTTCGTTTTCACGCTTTTCCAGTTTTGCCCTCGACTCCCCGCTGTCGAGGGACGTTTGGGTCACGGAGGATCGATCCTGCGAGTATTCTCAGCCGTTCGGCGAGTTCTACGGCGGAGATTCGCAGGGACCGTCGCTGATCGAAACTAAACGGTTGAATCGGGTGGGTCGACTCGCTCGTTTGATGCTCGATGTTGGCGGCACGTTTAAGGTGGATGCGAAACAAATATCGGACCTGGAACGACGCGGACGCAACGATATCCGGCGGAATTCGCTTCCGGATGAAAGAGAAGGCCAACGATGGGCAGTGCGGTCGTTGGCACCGTCGCGTCGAGTAAAACGGAACAAAAACGGGAAGAGTCGTTTACTTTTCGCGCGTCATTCGTCTGGTAGTAGGTGTAGCAGCAATCGGATCGGAAAGTGCATATCGGATAACGCTCGCGCGGCACGGGTCATGGAACCGATGTATTTTATATCCGGCGAAACGATCGTTCCGTGAACTCGCAAACGGGAGGAACGAGCCATCTTGAATATCTATTTTTAATTGATCGAGAATAATTTCCTTCCGTTCGTTACCAGTCGATGGTCATTAACACTCGAATAATGGCGGACGTTTTCTCTTTTATTAGCATTCGTTCTCCAAACAACCTCTTCATCTTCTCGAGAACGATGACGAAACTTTATCGCTGGCTCGTTAATTCTTCGACTCCGTTCAGTGTCAATTATACAAAGTCGATGAGAGAGCGTCGGTGAAGGATGAACAGGTGGCGGTGGGTAGAGTTTCAGGACGAATAATCGACGGTGCAGGGGAGTCGCGTCGCCGGGTAGTAAGAATCCTTTGTTCCGAACTCGCGCGACTTGACTAGAAGCAACGTTGATGGAAATCGGCTGCGGGAAAAGATGCAATCTCGTGGAATCCGTTTTTGCCGCGTCAACTGTCCACGAATCTGCGGGTACTATTGATTGTCGTTGTAATTTCAGACATCCAATATCGTATCCCTCGCGATGATCATCGTCGAGTCGATCGTCGACCGGCACAGTTGTCGCGGATCTTGCCATCGGTACGTGGTTCGCAGCTGAAGGATCGTACAATCGGAAACAGTCCTCCGAGCAGTGCGACATCGAGACTCTTCGCGCGGTACCGAACGAGACGAGGAGGGTGGACGACGCTTCATCGGTCGGAACTTTGGCAGCGACTCGAGAGAGTACGCCTATCGTCGTTGCGTCGCTCTGGTCACGTCGCCGAAAATTGCACACCGCAATGACACAATAAACCACAGACCGCGCGTCGAGGTTACGTCGCGAAGTCGTTTCGTCCCGTCGGTAACACCGGTCCCTGTAATTTCGTCTCGTCCCGTCTACAGAGCTTCGGTAAAATTCTGGCGTGGATAGATAAGAATACCGCGGTGGTTCGAGAGTTCGCGGACACGTCGTAATACGTAGCCTCGTGGATTCGCAGAGTTGAGTATTCGCCGCGAGTGACCGTAGGCCTTCGCGTGATGGCGAGGTCGACAAAGGGCTCGCAAAGAAAATAACTCGTGGAGAATGTAACGCGAGCGTACAGTTAGGAAGACGAGCGTAGCGGTTAGAGCTGCGTGTATGGGAAATCTTCGGGAAAAGCAAGATCGCAGCTATCGCGGTCCGCAAACAGAAGATAAACTAGGAGCGATAATCCTCAAGAGAAAAAACACGATAGACGTTGCCTGGACGGATTTGAGACGCCGAGGGTTTCACGGGCTGTTCGGTGCGAGGCTTTCGTCCGAAGGTGTTCGATGATCGCGACGACGAGTCTCCGATCTCCCAGCTCGATGGGCTGTGCCTACGTACATTCGAAACGTACATCGATAGCTGACTCTTCGAGGTCGCGGAGTCGACCCCTAGACGCGTAGATCTCGTGCGGCACGATGCTAAATCGTAGACTCGGCCTCCCGTCCGTTTCATACGTACGCGAGCAGGGTGCCTCGTCGATCGAGCAGCAACACTTTACAAATGATCCGAGAGCTCGTTGTTGGTTCGGGTATCTAGATCTTCCGTCGTCCAACGTTATAGTTGAATCCCATTCGTGTCAGGGAATCGTGATAAGAAATGCAGCTTTGTCGCGAGGCGGAGGACTGATACCGCCGCTCCGGGCAGAACACGCGGGGCGATACGTAACGGAGGATAGGGTTAAAGTCTCGCCGCGTCGCCGCGGCTTTACCGTTAGCCTACCTCCGTTGAAGCAGAGTTTACAACTATGAGCGAGCTCTCGTGGTCGTTCTCATGGCCATTCCGCTGTGCGCCGTGCCACCACCACCACCATCGTCCCGTTCCGTTCCCATTCCATTCCCATTTACTTCACCCGTTTCGCTATACCTACCATTCTTCCACCACCATTGCTCGTCCGAGATCGGGAAGAACAATGGGACACGGCGGTTAGTGGTTACTGACGTGAACGCCGTGCCGCGAACCGACTACGGTCCGCGCTCTGCCCCCCTCTGCCCCCCACCATTGAGAGACATAATTCATGTGACACATAGGCACGAGGCCACGCAGAGACGTATACACCGTCCTTTCCATGCGGACCGAATGAATTGAGCGGTACGGAAAGCTGACCACAAACGTCAATAACCACTAGCGCTCTGCGCGCGGCGCTATTGCTCTTCTACAAGCATGAAACAACCATTTTTTCCCCGCCTCTTCCGCTTATCTCTGCCACAATAACGCAACCCGTCGGAGATGTTCGCCGACTCTCGTCAGCGACCCGGAGAAAATTCCAAGCTAAGAAGACACATCGAAAGTACCGGTTCCGTTTTTCCAACGGAACGCTATTCGGCTAACGCGGATGATTTTGGATGATCGCGACAGGTGGACCGGACCAGATGTCCACGGAGGGTCTTTGTTCGCGCGTGCTTCAAAATTGAACGTAACGCGGATGAGATCGAGGCACGCGGTTCTACTCGATCGTTAGCGCGAGACGAGTCAGGGCTCTGCAAAGTCCACCTCGTTTCCAAAATCCCAGCCGTTTCCTCGTTGATCTGGCTCGTTTGATCTGTGATCCCGCGTGCTCGTAGACGAATGAGGTTTCTTTATTCGGTCCGGAAATTGGTACTGTACGAGTTCGAAACGACGCGTCGTAACACTGTGTATAGTTGTACGGAGCAATAGCAGTACCATGCTATCTCATTTCACCGCGCGAATGAACCTCCCATTGTACGGGATGGTCGGCTCCAAGAATCTGCAGCAGCCTTTCGAGGCTCTAGACGACGTCTGAGGCTCGAATTTTGCGTGGAAGAATGCCTAGATTCCATCGCAACGCGAGAGTGTGCGCGATTCGTGAACCAACGACGACGCGTCACACCTACAACGAGCGAAGGTCACGTTGGGACGATAGCGGCAATGGTAGTGGTTAGGTTACCTCTATTGTCGAGAGGGAACCGCCCGGATGGAGGGCAGCGGTGGAGGGAGGACGAGGTTGAGGATGGAGAGAAGGTGGAGGAGGAGGAGGAGGAGGAAGAAGAGCTGGAGGAGGAGGTGGAGGAGGAGGAGGAGTGCCACGATAATTGCTATGACCTAAAAACCGGAGTGGCGTGTAACAGGATTGGAACGACGCGCAACGTCAGGCGGAAAACAGACATTGGATGACGGAAGGTCTTCGCCGGAGACAAAACGCTAACGATACATCATACGAACCATGGATATCTGGATATCCGTACTTTTTTTCGGTACAATTGCGCGAGACCAATAACGGGACGAGCGATCGTGGGTTGAATCGCCAACGCCGCTTGGAAGGATGCCGTAACGTCCATGCGCAAAGTGCTTTTAATTACACGCTAACGCGAGCGCGAATAGCCTTTTGTCCCACATTCAGGCGCGACGCGGCGTTGTGGTACTCGAACTCGAAATTCGGCCGGATAACGAGATTCGCCTCGCCGTGATCCCGTGGTTCTTCAGTGTAGAGTCGCGTAATCTCGGGAGAACCGAAGATTCCGGCAACGAGGCTCGCACGGATCGGAATCAGCATTTCGTTGTTTCGTTCTTTCCTTCAATTTTACGTGGCACGATCCGCGCGCGAACAGCGAATAGCTTAGCTTGGCTCCATCTGGATCGAGACTGTTGAAGGATGCGACCCCGTGCTTTTCTGCTTTTCGAAAAGGCTAACGAGCTCGTTGCCTATTTCATTCACATTTCCAAGATCTCCATCATCATTCCCAACAACGTCTTCATTATCTTCGTTATATCACGGTTTGCATCGCATTCATCATCTCCGTCCTCTTCATCACGGTTACCGGCGTCGTTACCGCTATCATTTTCTCCGCGGAACTACGGCATAGTTGTTGGAGAGCAGCAGCTGTAAATTTGTTAAGTCGGGGAGATCGGATATTTATCTGGAAGTTATTAATGGTAAATTATCGCCGCGCGGCGCCGCGTTGTTCGGCCTCTGGCAACGAGTCTCCGCTATTTATTGGCTGTTTTTAAATTGGACTTTTTGCGTTCGCACGCTCCTTCATTTTTTTCTTTTTTTTCTGTCCCTCCGCTCGCTCGTTGTAGGTGGCAAGTAGTACGCGGTACGCCGTGGTACACACAAATCTCGTAGATTCACAACCGCTCGACGTTTTTATTACGGCCGGAAGCGAGGGCGATGCCGACGAAGAGGTCGAGTGTGGTAGCCAGAGGAAAATTTGCACACCAGAACCCTCTTCACCGCGCTCGTGGCTGATCCTCTTCCGCCTTTACCTTCGGCCCTTGCTCTTTGAAGATCCTTTCCATTTGGATCCGCGAGCGCGAAACATGCATATTCACAACGGAACCATTCGGAACAAAGCTCGCACGACATTGTCCTCGTTCGAAACTTGGCTAAACTCTCTATGCTAATCCTGCGAGCGAGCACGGTCACCGCTGATTGGACCCCCTAAATATATCCTCGTTCGATCCTAGATCAACCATGTTACCCCTGCAATTGGCCAACTTTGAGCCAACCCAAGAGCCTCGTCCTGAGATCCTACCCGAGCCAATCTTCCCTCGAGTCCTTTGATCGTTCGAGACTTTCGGGCGGAACTCCTTCAACAGCCTTCGCCTCCCGTAGCGTACTCTTGGTCACTCGGGACGGAGGATCGTTGAGGTAGATCAACTTCGGCCTCAGATGGAGCATGATAACGACGAACTTGACGAAAGATAACGAATAACGAAGCGGTCCTAGCCTGGGAGCCAGACCGGACAGGAACGCCCGAGCTGGGTAATGAATTCCAGTCTCGCGTCACGGCCACGTTCCGCGAGACCATTGAAGGCAAATCTCGACCCTTTACGCGAAAAGCGTAAAAAGCGTCTCGTTAGATTTTCATGTTTCCGTTTCGTTGACCCGAAAGGTTTCGCGTGGACCGATGGAAAAAATGGCACAACTTCGTCCGAAACCGCGAGCACGGCGAGGATGAACGAGCAAAACGAAGACGAATCTCTGATTTTTCGGAAAGCGTCGACCTCCACCGTTCTCCGCGTTCGCAAATTCTTTTTTCCTAACGCGATGTTCAAAATGTGACGCGCGGTACTCGCGACAATGCGAAAACCAAACGTCGTGGTAAACAGCCAATTTTAGTTTTCTTCGCGTGTATTTGTTTCAAAGAATTATTGGCTTCTCGCAATCGTAGCACAAGCAAAAAGCGACAGCGCGGTTTTACTATACGAATTCGCATTGTACGTTTCGCGTGATAAAAACACAACAACGCAGGAGCGGAAGCTTGCGTCAGCGAGAACGACCGAGAGAGAGAGAGGGACGAATAGACGGAACATGGCTACACACGAAACAAAACACGAACGGACTTGCATTCAATAGATGGCTCGCGCATCGTTGATGAAGCGAGCATTGATTTTTTTTAAAGCATTTTACGAATTTCTAATTATTCACGGCTGTTTTTGCATTGGGAGGGCGTCCCCAGCCCCCTGCACCCCACCAGTGCCCGCGGACCTGGACCCGCGGCTTGCCCTCACCCCCAACCACCTATTTTGCGCGCTAGTTGCGCAACGTACTATCTCCTCCTTGTTTTTCCTCTGAAATATGGGCGACTCGATTTTCACCGTGTGATGCTGCTTTTCGGTGTTTTTTTCATAACAGCTCTACGGACTGTTTCGCGTTAATAAAATGCGACCAGACGATTCGTCTCCCCACCGAGGAAGGATAAGAACTTTGAGAGTTCCGGGGTAGACCCTAGACAAAACGGATCGATGTTGTTCGAACCACCCGAACGATCACGAGAGCCCATCGTGGAAACGGGGAACTCTGGACTGCGCTGAGATTTACACGCGAGACCTCCTTCGTTCAACTGTTATCCGTGATCTCTGCCCACGTGCGTCGCCTCGGGTCGTCGACGCAACCAACAGCGAGTGATTCGGTCGAAAGTTCCCCGAGAACATCAATATTTCACGTCCATTACGTGCCAGACGAGATCCTCCCCGTGAATCTATCCATTCAACTGAGCGCACCGGAAGTGACTGTAGACCTTTTGTCTTCGATTGCCCTCATCTCGTATCTCACCGAGTCATCTTCCCACCTTCGAGACAGGTCGAACAGAATCAGATTCTCGTCGTTGCTCTCGGTAGCCACTGGGACCGTCCTCCGCCGGAATCACATCTAATTACGAGCTCTGGTCGGTTTCTTTTACTTCGATGGACCATCCGACACCTCGAGTGCCCTGCACAACTCGCGACTGGTTGAGCAGTGTCCAATTTCGCTGACAGGTTACAGCAATGAGTTCGTTCTTCGTGCTCATCGTCGCGTCGAATCAACAAAGAACCGTAATCCGACAAGTAACACGTGTATCGCTTGCCTCGACGGCTACGGTATGCTCCACTGTCGAGATTCTTGCCGTCGAACCGATGTTCGGTCCCAACAATCTTGTCAATAAACTCGCTGGCCGAGTTCTACGCACCGATTAAAATACTTCGGACTCGAGTATAGAAGATCTCTTCACCGGTCACCTGAACTGGTAGTCGTTTGATGTCCGGAGTAACGTTTGCTCGAGCTCCGATCTACGATAAATTATACTGTTTGGACTGCTCTCGCCTCGTTACGTTTGCGGAACATTGCACGACTCGTTTCTGTAACGATGACGCTTTTTGGGTCACGATACTTCGCCCCGTAGCAGGAAACTCGGTTTATCAACCCGAGCCGAGAAGTCCGAGCACGCGAGTAATGCTGTTTGGGAGTTTATTGATTATACTCCTCATCGAATCGGGCGTCTCCGGCGATAGAGTACGGCGAAAGGTGACGCCGAATACGGGAAACGAGCTTATCGTCGGGGTTGATCAGCGAAATGCCGATTGCTCGGCGAAGAAACTGCGCGAGGTTGCGAAACTCTCGGAAGGCTTATTAGGCCAACGGCGAACCCTCTCGCCTCATTTTCTGTCCTGGACAATCAGTACTTCGATCCGAACCGATACCGATAACTCCGGTGGATGAGGCTTCGTCGGTCCGACTTCTCTGGAACGGAGGTGGGTGATTTCGAGGGAATTAGTCGGCGAAACTCTCGTGTCGCGATGCCAAGTGACGCGAATGTACGAGCACCGACAGGCTTGGCGCATCTCCGCGCCTACGAGTCGCGTCGGTGATCGACAATCGACAACCTGGCAAACAGAAATCAGTCATCCTTAACGCGCACCGGTGCACGAGATCGCGAATGAAACTGCGCGGACTTTCCCGGGGAACAGAGCAGCTCTGGAAATTATTCCGAAGCGCGTGAATTCATTACTAAAATTGACCATCGGCCGTTGCCTGAAATGAATAGCGATTAGCAGATGCTGATACGCGGCGGTATAATTATCCCCATGAATTACGCGTTCGATAGTGAACTCTGTCGAATGCAAATCCCGATCGACCCGCCCTGCGGCGAATCTAGGTGATGCTCTCTCGTCGTTTCATTTCAGAGACAATCGGTTAGGGATGGTAATGGAACTGCGAATGCTCGGTCGTCCAGAAGTTTGAAAAACACATACGCCGAGCGGCGAACGCGGGACGGAAGTCGTTTAGCGGAGTTTAAAAGGTACGGAGAGAGCAAAGGACCCCGGAACGAGGTTGAAATTCGGTTGAACGTCGAGGCATTCGCTGACGGGGATGCTGCAGCCTCGTTCCCCCAGTTACGGGTCACGTTGAACGACCGACAAACCGTGAAACCAGAAAAGGACGACAACGACAACTTCAACGACGGACCTAATAACACTCCTAGTCGCCACGCGAGTAGTGCCTGCCGGGATAATGCGAAAAGTCAGAATTCTGGCAGGCAGGGCTGGATATTACCGAGGATAACGGTATCCTTCGCGATAACGACGCGGAAAGAAGTTCCACTGGGCTCGAAAATTAACCGCATCAGCCCAGTTTCCACCAGCGTGCGGGGCGTGAAACATTGAAAACCAATTCCTCCGCGATCCGTTTCGGAACACTTGTCAAGGAACACAAAGGAATAAAGCCGTTCCTTTTTCGAAACTTCGGAGAACGTAGAAGGAATTCCGTGCGAGGCAAGAAAAAATGACGCTGAGCGAAGAGACGAAGAAGAGAGGGGAGATTGATTCATCGGCCATCAATTTGGGGGGTGACCGTACGTCAAAAGCGGGGGCAAAAAAAAATGGTAGGAAGGATTGGCTCGCGAGTCCTTCGCAGCTTTGAAAAATAGGGAAACGGAAGGATGTAGCGGCGCGTGTTTTCTATTTCTGTCTCGCGTGCGAGCGTCGTAGTCGTTTCGGTAATTCAGCGATCAGTGCATCTCGGCGGACAGTCCGCGCGCCTGGAAATAGAAGTTTTCAATTCCGGATGGAATAATCGATTCTCAGATTCGACGGTCGTGACCCACTCGGATCCGGCCAACTCGTTTGCGCGACTGGTATTTGTTTTTTGTTATTTTCTTTCAAACAACCGCGGGAAGCAAAATCCGCTCCGTTCCGCGAACGAGGCGAGAGCTGAGCTTTCTTAGCCCTCGGTTGATCTACGGCGCTACGATCGAGTCGCTACTTCCAAAGAGGCATCCCTAAAAGGATCGCGTTGCGTTGACGGCACGAAGAGACGCGTCGGGTAAGGAGCAAAGGACGCGGGCGGTGGTTATTTACACCGTTCGGATCGAGTCTAGGTCAAGGGCAACGACCTGCCGCGAAAGGGTGGACGCTGAAGCCAGGCACGCACGGTCCCTCGCCGCCCTTGCGAGGCTCCGTCTCCCTCTCTCTCGCTCGCTCTCTCGCTCGCTCTCTCTCTGCCGCGTGCCGCTCCGAGCCGGTTGCTATGGCGCTCCCAGCGCCGTGGCTCTTCCTGACCCTCGAACCGGCGCGGCGGCCCTCCGGTTGCGCCACCAGCGTGCCGGCGCGTCCCACCGAATGCATTCCGATGGTGGCGCCGCCACGAGGGACGCCGAGGAAATTACGGACGGGAATTGGAAATGGTATCAAATGGTTGAATCTACCGAGTCTGCGAAGGCGATCGAAGGGAGTTGCGATCCGAACGAAAACTCGCCAATTATTTGTTGGTCCGATTTTTCGTTCATTCGCAAACGTTGACGACACGTGCGTTCGCGGCAAAGCTAAATAAGCCTCGGAGATGAACATCTGTCATCCGTATCACGTAGAGTCGTAAAAATGCCGCGGCTACGTGGAAAACAAAATCATTGGCCCGTAATGCGGAGAGCGAGATCTAGAAGAATATAAACGCGAAGAAGCGAAGACGGAAATTAATGGAGAGAAGTTCGGGGGAAAACATAATCTAAGTTATCCCTCGTGCAGATTTCGCGAAAGAGGAGAATTTCGTCGTACTTTTCGACGGCGAGACCGAGCGAGTGGATTTACTCTCATTCGACTTTCTCTCCTGCCCTCGTCGTTTCCTTCCCTTTTTCTTCGTCGTTATTAAATTCATTTAATTACCTCGGCGTTGCCCACGCGTACTCGACGATTATCCTGTTATCCGCCCTACCTTATCTCTCACCGAGACGCATACTGTAATCAAAGGCGACGCATCTCTTACCTGGAACAAACAACAAACGAGAATTTCATTAGCTCCGATGAGAAACGGTGATTTCGATCATCAATTCCCGTCGTATTTTTCGTCCCGAACGAAAAAAAATCACACGGAACGTTTCCTTCCGCTAAATGACGATACTTTCGAAAGTGTTTTGACCCTTGAAAATTATATCTCGCCAAGGAAAATATCGATCCATGTCAAAAGGCGTAAGAATAAATTTGTCGACGACCAAAAATATGATGCCAGGGGAAACGAGCCATTTTCCAAGAAGAAAACGAGTTTTTGGAGAAGAATGTAATTCTCGAGGTGATACGAATCAACGCGCGCGAAAGGAGAAACTTTTTTTCCCCGCGAAAAAATGTGCTTCGTCGAAAACGATTAATTTTGTGGGTCGATAATAACTTTCGAGTAAGAATATTACGATATTTGGAAACGGGCTAATTATTTTTCCAGGTGAATAGGATTACGGAAACACCGAGAAACATCGTTCTACCGATCGGAATAGCTTTGAAAATTCGCATGGCAAAAATTATTCCCGACAAAACGTTCAGGAGTTCCTAAATGGTACCGGTTCCGTTTTGAAAGATAACTTCTTTGAAGTGAAAAATGATTTTGAAGAGGGGAAATTCATCGGTTTTCGCGAAATGATCGGTGTAACGTATCGGTCGATCAACGATTTGGTCTCTCGGTTGTTTTTTATAAACGGCGATACCGCGACGCCGCGGGGTTCGTCCAAGTGCGTGGCATAATCTCTTCCGCGCGTGTCTCAAATAATTCCGGGAAGCATTAAGTCGGCAACAAACGAGTTATGAGCGGCTGATTGCAAATCGTACGCACCCTTCAAAGGGATGGCACTACCGTGTAATTATCATAAATCAACTCGTCTCGCCTGGCCATATCGACTGCGCCGCGTGTCTCCCGCAGACGTTCATCTCCGCAGCCAATACCCTCGCGTCCCGCGCCGCATAATTGTGCCTAAGCTGCGATAAACCTCGCCTAACTTCACGAAGCCCCGTACTTTCCGTCGATTCCATCCCGGGGAAACGTCTAATTTAGAAAAACGATAAACCCGTCGGAAAGATGAATGCCGAGGTATCGGTAGTTTCGAGAAATGATAGGCGTACGAACGCGTTATCCGTGCTTCGAAACGACGAATCGTCGGGTATTACAGATTCGCGAACAAGTTCAACTCGCGAACGGGATTGTTTCATAGATACGATGAATTTTCTGGACAGGATGAAGATGGAAATGTAATTAATTCGCGGTGCGCGCGACCGTCGAGCGTTTGTCTCGTTCGGGTCGCGCGAAATGAGGAAGCGTCCGAATAAATGAATCGACGTAGCTCTTCGCAGGATTGTCTCGCGATTAGAAACGTAATTGTCTTTTCCTCGCGTTTCGCGTTTAACTGTCCAACGCGGTGATTTTAGAATGCTGCGCGCGTCCTCTCCGCGACCAGCCGGATGTCAGAGATCGCGTAACGGTGATTCGTTATTCCTAAATTATTATTCACCGAGCCGGCTGCGGCACAGATGACGAATTGTTATTTGATTCGAGGAAAAATTCGTCGTTACGATCGAGTAGCTGTGAAATTAACGAACGTTCGACGAAACGAAGCCTATTATGCCACGAACGCGTACATCGGCTCTTCATCGATCGGAGCGTGAAGTCGAAATGATTATCGCAGCAGAGCGAGGAGTGTTGCCACGAAAATTTCCACCACGAGGAGTGGAAATAAAATCGGAACTACGAAATTCGACAACAAGATTACCGCGGAAGAGTTACTCCTCTCGTATAATAGCGGCGTCGATGTCAAATATCATCGAAACGGACGCTAAATCCAAACGAGTTACGGTCGAGAATAAAGATCGCATCGCGATAAGACGAATGTTACATCGCCGACGAATTGAAAAGTTTGATGAGCGAGCGAAGGTTGCACGCGTCGGAATGGATGTGAGAGAACGAACGCAACGTCGGAATTGATACGAGATTGGAAAGAAGTGGGACGAGCGTGAATTTTCCAAGAAAATGAACGTCGCGTTGGAATGAATTTTACATCGGAACGAATGGAACGTGAAGAATGAACGGCGCATCGTCTCGAATGTTACGTGAAAATGTACGCGACCTCGGAGCGAATGCCAGATCTGAACGGCAGCCAAAAATGCCAGAAGCTACAAGTTTATCGTAACACATCTCGTCTGAAATCGGGCGAAGCTGGGAAACGGCGCGAAATATAGGCGAGCGGAGCGGAGATTTCATTCGTATGGGCGATATCGTTGACAAATCCGTTTCAAGCGGTTCGATGAGTCGGACGTCGTCGCTGATCCGTACACCCGCTGTATCCGTACGTTTCCCGTGCGACAAGTTGCGGACGCTTCGCGCGGTAAATTTGAATTCCGTGTTACGTACGAGCGTTTCTGTCCAGCTTCGTACGCGTTTGGTACCTCGAACGAGGCGAATACCTCATTTTAGTGCATTTCTCATCGATAACTCGCTCCAAGTTTCCTCGATATTCGTCAACGCGGCAGAGTACCTGCCTAAGTCGAACCTGTTCCAATACAGTCGAACATTTTTTCAGCATGAACGTTGATGAAAGAAGGTGACGTCACGTTCTAGGAGTATGGCAGGTACAACGGTCGGAGTCGCGTGAACGGGAATCGATGCTGCTGCGAGTTTACCGATTAACCGATTAAATCTCACGGCAGAACGAGACACGTGAGAGTTGTTGCGTCTGTGCACGGCGCGTAATCTTGGTGTTTTTTCCTCTCCCTTCCTCCCTCTCCGCAGAAACGTCGCTGGCGTAACGCTAACGGCAGCTGAAATCGTGGACAAAAAGCGTGGAACAGGAGAGCAACGAATGCGCGGGGGTCACCAACATCGTTTTTTGCCCGCGAACGAATTCCATTCGCGAGGAATGAGGAGTGGTGTGGCAAAACGTGCGCAGCTGTTGATAAAGCGGAGAAAAACTGGTCTACGAGGCGCATTCGCTCTCGAACGTGGTTCGCGAGGAGTCAATGCCATTTGCACTCCGCCGAACTTCTGCGGTTCGCGAGTCCGCGGTAAATACGCGCGGGCTGATTCGAAGAGAACGAGGCGAAATGCGTGGAAATTTTTGAAATCGAGTCCCGGGAAGTCGCGGCTGGTCGTCGAGGCGCTATCTAAGGCCCTCGGATATTAATAGCAGGCCTAATCTGTTCGCAAAGGAAGTATTTATAGGCCAGCGTATCAAGACCTCGTTAACCCGTACCTTCGTCATCGAACTGTCCGTAGGAATTGGCTAAAACTGGCGAGAATCCCGAGTTCTTCGCCGTGTCATCGCGGAGACGAGGCACGAAGACCCCCCGAACGCTGCTGCTACGCGCGACTCGTGCGGCTGCGTGGTTTTTTTGTCCACGCTCGCGGAGAATGTCTTTCTTTGACGTTCACCGTCGGCCGTGTTAGCGTCGAAGAAGGGGGTAACATACGTGCTCTGACGTAATCGCGTTACGTAAGGTCCACCGTCCTTGCCGATTCGCTGCCGGCGTCGCGCGCTGTGATCACAGAAGAGTCGGATGACTCCACGGACTCCTGGACGTGCCCGTGCTCGCGCGAACTGCTGAAACTGCAGCATCGATTCTTCCTCGAACAAAGAGGAGAGAGAGAGAGAGAGAGAGAGAGAGAGAGAGAGAGGGCGCCTCTTCGAACGGAGATCAAAGCGAGCTGTGTGGAAAAATTCTGGCAGCTCAGCGATTAGGCCGAGATGGCGGGGATGCTCTTCGGATGCCTTCGGCTCGACCTTGCGTGGAAGCGAGGCGAGAAAAAACAGCCTCGCGCGTTTTTCAACTTCCGAATTTATCGAGCAGACCGATTGGACCGATTCCGACATCGTTTTTGGACGTTGCGCTCGGCGATTCGGCGACTCGGTGTTTTAGTACGGGCAATCGAACGACGATGAGTCTCCGAGACTTCCAGCTGCTCCGTCCGAAAGCGGGAACTCCGAGCGAGTTCTCGTCGCTCGCGGCTACGATGCAACGTCTTCCTCCGATGGATGGCCAGAAACATTCCCATTCGTATTTCGAGCTGCGGCGAGGACGGGGGATCCATCGAAAAATGTGAATCGTCACGGTCCATCTTTGACCACCCAGCATCGAGGATGAGGATACGCGAAGTACGACGATCCGAGCAGCTTTTCGTCCACAACAAACCAGTCTGCCGAATTTCTGTCCGATT
Source organism: Arge pagana (assembly GCA_963969455.1). Lineage (NCBI taxonomy): Eukaryota > Metazoa > Arthropoda > Insecta > Hymenoptera > Argidae > Arge > Arge pagana. The sequence continues at coordinate 24,436,368 of OZ018312.1, read as the reverse complement.
CGCTTTTGAAGAATCCGTATTCCAGCATCGAAGCAAATCACGAATCACGTCACGAATCGTCGAAAAGATCTCAATAACACGTGGCGAAATATCTACGAAACCTGCTAGACCATTTTTGTTACGGTTTACCATCGAGTTGGTCCGAATTTTGAAAAGTGCGCGTCATAGTTATTCGAATTATTGACTTTATCGCAGTTTTGATCGATTCGAATGCGAAAAATTACACGTAGACTGAAACTCGACGACCTTTCTTACTTTTCAGTGGTGGGTTTCTCTAATTTCCTACGAGGGATCAATATTCTTAATAAATCGAGACTTTGGTAACGTAATCTCAAAATCTGAAATTCGCCGAAAAATCGTACAGATCCGGAAGAAAACGAGACTGAGAAGCTTCCGAGCCTCGCGCAACGGCTGACAATGCAGTGGCTGCACTGCAGTCGATGGAGTACGGGAGAGTTATCTAGTTTTAGCCTCCAGGGAGGAGCATGCGGCGTTAACGAGTCGCCACGTTTACTCTCTGGGGCCAGAGATCGAGAGGTTTCTGATTTGGCTTTTGGAAAATTAACGCGCGAGTCTTGAAGTAAAATCGGATCGCGAACGATCATCGGAAAGATCGAAGAGAAGAATCCGTGCTTTCGATGAAGAAAGCCGAAGCTCGATGAGAGAAAACGAGTGGGCGCTCCCCGTTCTCGAAACGAATGCCACTCAACGTAGGGGAAAGCAAAGAACTTTCGAGTAGGTTCCACCTTCAAAAGCTCCGAGACGGTTGGCTGCGATCGCTTCGCTATCTGCTTCGACGGAATCGTTGGTAAACAAGCATCTCCCGTAATTTTTCCATGTCCTCCGAATGTAACCGCGCGAAAGACGCGAGAAAGACGCGCCCTCTCAAAGATGTCCATTATTTCTTTGCTCGCGTACGTTAAACTTCCAACAAATACGCGCCGCATACCTATACCTGTCACAGCAGCTCGGTTCGAGCGGCGACTGAAAATAAACATCTTTAAATTCTATATATATAACACGCCGTATGAACGGGCATAATACAAACCCGCACTTCGGCAACTTCGAACACTCCTCTCTATCTATTTCGGTTCGCGTCGCTGCGAGCCTCCTCTGCCGTTCTCGCCGTAAGCGTTCCTCGTTATTGCCCACGTGACGTGGAATAATGGTAAGAACGATTATGGATCATTGTTTGACGCGTAAGTGTTTCTGCGTGCCTGCTGCTAGAGCAGAAGCAATCGCGCTGACGATAGGTCAATATTATACCCAGACTACGCATACGTTGAGTACACTCCGCCTCACTTACCGACGTCACGCGATCAACTACGCGCGGATATTATTAGTGGTATTTATTTATAACCATCACGACCAGAGGAACCGATAGAAAAACACATTCCTCTTTCTTCCTCTATTCCACCCGCGCGATACAATTTTATAGCCGGCAATACTAAGCGTAATGTATTGGTAGCGTATCGATGAATTACTATATTGCCGATGGAACAACGTTTAAGATCTGCCCACACTCGAAGAAATTGGAAAAACTCGGCGCGGTACGATCGCTGTGCTCGATGGCTCGGAGAGCGTCGAGTGAAGTTCGATGGAAAAGTACCTCTCGCCCTCCCGTATCATCATCGCGAGCAGCCAGACATCCAGCAACGATGAATGAAATTCAGGAAAGTGATTCTCTCATCGTCGAGAAATTGAGAATACCCCGAGAGCCCGAGAGTGCACATCTAACGTACAGAAAACAAGAGTTCCCAGATAACGCGATCGAATTACAGTTACCTGTCTTTACAAAAGGACGCGTCGCGTTGACGTACCGACGTAATCGGATTTCATTCTCGAGCGAATCGTTCGAAAAAAGTAAAACGCGTACTCTCGGAGAGATCATGACCCAATAATACGAGAGTACGCGGAACACTCTGTAGCTGCTGGCTACACGAATCGCAAATAAATTCTCCACCGCGATGGTAAGTTAAGTTTCACCCTCGCGTCTGCGTAGTCTTGGGCTAGTTCACCCCAATGAGACTCGAGACTTCGCGGTCGCGCGAAATCTGTACCAAGTACTACTACATCGCGTTCGTTGTACTCCTCGCTGGATGGTGATAGATCATTCGTGACGGATCTGTTTAGCAATCAACGGGTACACCTGTTGTTCGTAGGTCCTCGGTACCCAAGTTCAATATTATGACGGCACGAATAGTCTACCACTACAACTAGGTACCGCTACCGCTCCGCGCGCCTTGTTTCCTCGTACCCTTGGCCAGTTATATTTCACCGTCAGAGTTAATACGTCGAGTTGACCTAAACTTTCAGGCTCCTCTCCTCTCAGGCCTGGTAGGTACATACATCAACCTACTATACGTAGACGCGTATATATTGCGGTGCGGCTAGTTTCGTTCGGAACGCTACGCGAGCAGACGTAACTCCTGCTGCGGTCACTGCTCGAGCGCCTGCGCAAACCGCAGCGGTGTCAGTGGGTTATCTCAGCGGGGATCATCGTGGGATCCTCCCGACTTCTGTCCCTCCTTCGCTCCCTTCCTTCATCCTTTCCTATTCTTTTCACGACCCTCCTCGTTCACGCCGGTCGTCCTCTCCCGTTCTCTCGTCTCTTTCGGCATTTATTTACGCAGCTACGGGGCTCGCGAGCGTAACCCGAGCGATCGGGCATCGCTCTACACGCGATTCGCGACTGTCCAGAAACCTGCGTCCATCTCCGCGCCTCGGAATGCTGATCGACGAGATCGTAGCTTCGTCCCGGAAAGAACGCTACGCCTTACGTGAAAAACGTTCCAGAGTTCCGCAATCGTACAATAAACTGTACATCACCGTTCATTGCAAGTGCCAACCTCTCGTCGATTCCATCAACTTGGAGGAAGATATTCAATTGTTTGGAATCTTTGGTTAAGTCCGAATACGTTTCGAAAGGTGTGCGCGTATTTTTTCTTACCCACCTCGCGGCGAACTACGGTGAAGACTGTGACGCTGGCTCGGCTATTGTGACAGCCGTTTTGAAAGATCAATAGAGTCGCCGTTTACCGGATATATTTGTCGATATGGCAATGGGGCGAATATCCCCGGAGGCTATCTATCGCATATTTACCCCGGTGCAATCGGGGCCGAGAAAGCTCGATACGACTCTTCCGTCGACGCATGATTTTCCGTAAGGGAAATAGAACAAACGGCGCGAGTCGAGGTCGATTCGAGTGAAACGAGATCAGTTTTACGATCCTAGAGTTATCTGGCTGTTGTTACAACACAGTGAACCCTGACCTTGCGAGTAGCGAGCGAGTATTAATTAGAATGTGACACCACGCGCGTGATTTTATCGCATCCGACGACGACGGCGACAGTAGCAGCAGCTGGCAAACGAACAAGCATGGAAGCAAGCATGCTGCTCATAAAATCATCGTTAGCACGGGCGTTGTCGTTCGAGCGGCGGCTATATCGATGGCTTTTCTCCGAATGGCTCGAGAACGTAGAGGTGATCCGATCGTTCTCGAATCTCGAGATGGAATCAAGATACGACGAGTTTCCATTTCCGAACCTCACCTCGGCCAAACGAACTTTGTTATTGCCTACCAGCGGTGACCGGTATATCGCTCTTATCGCTCGTCTACGTCGCCGAGGCAATGATATCGAACGTTGCCCCGAGGCCGAGAACATCCGGATTCGGAAGCTGAGATTTGCTAGGATCTGGCAAAGGAGGCTAATCGTTCTCTCCTTCGGCTCTTTACCATTATGCGAGAGAGAATATAGTCGCATTAGCATAGACCACTTCGAAAGCCGGTTAACGAGAGCTCATTAAATCAGACACAGTCGAGCGAGGCACGCAGTTTTCCACGTAGCATTTTCAAAGCTGCGTCGCAGAGATGTTTGAACGGTTCGATCCGCGCTTGTTCCCGGAATTACGTAAGGATACGAATACCTGGCGTAGCTGTGACGCCTTCCGAGCGGCGCGACTCGATTATTTCCACAAACATTTAACGAATCTCGCGACTCCCGCCGATAACCCGCGAACCATGTTCGAGTGCCTACGATCTCTCGCTTCTTATTTCTCCTATACGAATGATATTCCCTATCGGGGCGGAGATAAGGCTCGACGTAAGGAGAGCGGCGTATCGCGTGTCGCTGGAACCGACGCGAAACGTATTTCCTTTACCATCCGATGAGAAGTGTAATTCTATTCCGCGTCTATTTCTGATACACTATCGATACGCACGCGCTAGATGCTCGCGAGGCGTATCTCATGATCGGGTATAAATTACGATCCTAATGCTCGCTACCAGAGTCGAATTTTTTTGGAGAACGCGCGCTTCGGCTATCGGTTACGTTTCGTAGAGCTCCGATTGCGTTGAAATCCGGCACCGGAGTCCGTTCCCGTCTACGAGTACACCTCGGCAATCGGATGTGCACGTATCTTTGGAAAAGTGCGCCTTTGAAGAAAAAGCATCGAACGGAGAAAATGGTAGCTTCCTAAAACTGTAAGAACCCACGAAAATCGTTCCCCGATATGAACTCGGGGCCGCGAGGGGGCGCGGCGAGGGGGAATCGGAGAACGAAAGATCGACGAAACTATTAGAAGGGAATGAATTATTCGAATCGCTGTGGCTATAAAGTTTCAAGAATTTCGTGGCTGACGCCTCGTGGCTACCACGATACACGCTATCTCGACGAAGTCTTTAACGATAATTTTATTCGCTCGTTTTCACGGCTCTCGGGTCTCTCGGTTCTGGGCTCTCGCCTCCGGGAACTACCCGTGTAATTTGTCGTCGCGAAGGCTTCGGGACCGGATCGAGACGTTCGGATCGAGGCGGGAACGCGGGGGGACGGTAGGGTTCCCCGAGCACGTGTATCGAGAGTCTTCCCGAAAACCAGACTCCGTATTTATGACACGGTACACGTCCAATTTGTAGGCGGCCCGCGGCTCTAATGCGTTTTAAATGAATGCGAGAATGAATTAATGCCTCTAACCTGCCACCGTGACCGACCATCCGTATTTATTATATACGGATCTACCGCGCGCCGTGTGCCGCGAGATCTCACCTCCATGCGAGCACACCGATTACGAGAAGACGGGAACGGGCGCCCGTGACAAGTTGATGCGACTATAAAAATTCTGGCCCGACTATTCACCGCCCTTTCTCCTCCACCTTCTCCACCTTCACCGCGAAGATCCTGTCCGCATCCTCGTTCCCCCCATCCTCTCGCTCGAGGGAGTCGACCGCACGAAAATAAAAAAATAAAGCAATAAAATAAAAGAAAACAAGAAAACTGTACGGTGCTCGAGGTAGTCACTTCGTATATCTTCTCCCGCGATGCCCTGGGAATTACTATGTCAGACCGGCGAGTCGTCCCGCGCGCCGTTGATTTTCAATTCGGCTGTATGATTGTGCTTCTTATTTCTTTCTTTTGTCCTCGCGGCTGTCGACTGTTTATTTCGCACGGTAAGATTTATACGCTAATGATGATAAGCGTGGCGAGAAGAATGATGATAATTGCAATTAGTCTCGGGGTGTCGTTTATCTCCCGCGGTCCTCGGTCGAGCGCACTTCTTCTTTCGATACAGGACGCGAGAGCCGTGGCTATTCCGCCGGAGAAATCGGCCATTCCTCCGATTTCTATTTGGTCCGACGAGGCGCGTTTCGGATCATAGAGCTCGCTTAATCGAAAGGAATCGATGGAGAATTTCGGGAAACGCGTATTTCGGGAAGAACGTAGTCTCCGGATGATCCAGCGCTCTGATCCTAGGACGTCCGCGCACGCGATGGCGTTGTTGATTCGTTCGTTTTTTGGTCAACGTTTCGAAGAAGTGAACTCGTCCCCGCGTGGGGAAAGGGTCGACGATCCGGATCGCCAGGACAGAGAATCACTCGGCGACGATTCAGATAAATTTAATTAGCGGCGTCATCGGCTGGCTGGCTTCATTAGCGCTCGCAAATTACCATATAAATTGCGCGATTCCTCGCCAAAGCGAGATGCGCTTGCCAGAGGACTCGTCGCGCACGCAAACCGATTATGCATAATCCGGACGCGCTCGTAAATTTATCCGATAAACGATAATTCTGCGAGTTCACCGATACATAATTCCCGTGCCGATGAAATTTCTTCGATCGATCGTTCTCGCACGATGCGAAATCCTCGGTCGATCCACATCCTCGGATCCATCATTTCGTGGATAAAATCAGCTTCTCCCGCGCGAATGAAAGTCGAAAGTCGTCGTCTCTTTCCTATACACCGAAGCTCGAAAGCTCTCATCCAACCATTTCTCGCGAGTGCTCCGCTCGAAACCAAACAGCATCGGTCGTTACCGTTGGTACGGAAGTTTACTTCTCATAATTGACGATCAACGGCGATATTTGCAGAAAATCAACGCGGCGTTGGAAGGCGTATCAGGTGTGCGCGATGCGTTTCTAAATTCTGACAGTAGTAACGACTACCGTCTGCGAGACTGGCGCTATTTATACCTCCTCCGCGTACGTAGCAGTGTCCGACGCGATGAAATTGCAGTTCCGGTGCGTAAAAAGTTTTCACGACTCGTAACGTGGGATTCCACTTGCGAGTGATAGCAATCCCGATAAAATCGCGAGGTTGCCGAAGCGAAAGCTCCCGAAGGTTCAACAATCGGAAGCTTCGCGGTGACCGACGAGTTGGCGAGTAACGGGCGAGGAGAAGAAGGAATCGAATAACGGTGAAGTTGGATTTTTAAAAAAAGGACTCCGCTTTCGAAGTCCGGCGGTGTCCTCTCGTTATAATTGGCCGTCAACGAGCTTCCGACTACGCGGTTCTATCAGCCCTAAACTCTTGACGCGAAAACTGTCAAGTTTCAGTTTCCCCGCGCACCTCGCGTTTTTCTTTTGCCCCCCGAAGAAAATCCGCGGGGGAGATCGGGGAGAAAAACGGTATCCGGCGGAATCGCGTAGTCGGTCCGAGTTAAAGGTGTATCGACCACCCGTTCGATTGGCTCTCGGGAGCGTCATTTATGACGTTTAAAAACTCGTTAAAACTTCGACGAAGCGCGTGGCTATCCAGATTGTAAAAGTTTGATAAGGCGATAAATAATTACGTTGAGAACTCGAGTCGAGTCGGTCGGTAACCGACGCCACACACCGGGAGTCGTGGTAACGTGATAACTTTCGACTTGTTTACGAAACTCGATAAATCAATCAAATTTTTATTACCCCGCCTCGCGGAAATTCCGCGACCCTTTCGCGATACGCCCGAGTTGCGCAACGACGATCCGTCGGGCTGCTGTTGCGCCGGGAAGAATAATCATCGCAGATAGACGGACTCGTTGGCGAACAACGATGTTGCGAGAACGGAGACTTGTATGCCGGTGGAAACGGACATGTTCGACGCTATTTCTGGGCGCGGAGGACCACGCGCACGCGCACGATGATCTCGGCTGGGGAATATATTTATTCTGGAATAATTAGCGACGTACGCGGTGAACCTATTCGTACGTACGCGCAGAGATATACGACGAGCCGGAGGTTCTCGGTCGAATTCGTCGTCAGCGGCGACTTCGATCCTCTGCGTTTCCCTGTGCGAACGTAATCTCGAACGACGAATGGCGAATACAGTTTTCCTCGGAACAGCGGAGCTCGCGAGACGCGACCCTCGAAGAGAAAGCGCCACTGGACCGACTGAATTTAAAAGAACAATTGGATACCACGTCGCAGGGGTACGAAGTTCGTGTCCCGTAAGCGTACCAGATTAAGGAGGTTGCCTAGACGTGTCTTTCTCAAAATACTGATTGCCATTATCGACATAAATGCTGCAGTTGGCACATCGCATTATCTGTGCAGAATCGTGAACGACGCACGCGAGCTTGCGCTTCTGTCGGTCGCCTCATCCACGAAAATGGAAGAATAAAAATCAAATATAGCTTCCGTGAAGTTTATTATTAAAACAATCATAGTTATCCAAATTTCCAGGCCAATTCGTTATTTACAACGCGTAACGGTAACCCGGATGTATCTCCTTCATTTATGGAGCTCCAGCTTTCCAAAATTGCCGCCGGTAGCCACCGAGCGCCACTCTCTGATGGAGGAGTGCAGCGTTGCCAAGTGTCTCACAATTGCTCAATTTCTGGTCATTGTTAATTATTATCCAAGTAAAAAGCATGATAACGTGAGCTGCAACTGTGCAAGATTGTTCCGCTAACATTTTTCTATTTCCAAATCCGAAAATTACTCGAGCGTATTACTTCGATGATAGTTTTTGTTCACGACTTCGAAGCTGTCCCGTAAGAGCCTGTGTTAAATATACGATCTTCGTCGTCGTTTTTTTCGGTATCTTGTATCGTAAGGTACGTCGAAAAAATGACCACAGGTTTCACGAAACACTCTTCGTATTAATATCCTCCGTTTTTGCGTGAAGTTCTATTGTTACTTTTTTTTACCAAGCAACCTGGTTAACGATTAAAAACCGCGAGGCGAGAAAACTGTACGGTTTTTCATTCGGACTGATTAAAAAGTTGGGATTATTTTTGATCGTGCCATTTTGCCCCGGGAGTGTGGTATTGTCCCGCGGTTTCCCGGTATGAAAAGGGTCCACGTCGTACGTGGATGATCGAGAACGACCTCTGTGCCGAGAGAGCGCGTCGCGGGTCATTGATTTTTCCCGTTTCCATTTGTTATTCGTCGCTTACCATTATTTACCATTTACGATTCATCGTTTACCATAATTCCGATTCTGTTAGGAATCGTCGCGCCGCGGTCGTTACGTCGTCGCACTCGTAGGAGTTACGTGGGCGTCCTCGTAAAGACTCGTTACGCGACCGCGCCTCGCCTCTGCACGGCTCGTGCAATTAATATCGTATACGCAACGATCGAGAACTCTGCGAGAGATTGGGCAGTAATGACTCTTCGATTTCGTGGTCATTTCTCACGAGCCGTTCGAGGAGCGTCGGAGGATAAGGATCGAGGAGAAAGGACGCGGTCACCGTCGCCTCTCGGGCCGCTACTACCCTTCGGACGAGGGAGAACGCGAGGAACTCGCGGCGAACCGGCGCGAAGCGGACGCGGCGACGAAAACAAGGACCGAGCGCGTGCGCGGTCCACTCGCCGCGCTACGACGACTCGACTAGAGTCTCGCTTCGCCGTCTGTCGCCGCGGCGCCTCTAGTTTCGCTTTGGCTTATGAATTAAAAAGCAGGTAACGCGTTCCGGGGACGAAGAAAAGGAGGCTGTCGCGAGACTGGTTCCGTTACACTGGAACACAGCGCGACTAGGAGTCCCAGTTTTCTTTGTTTTTTACTTCCTGCTCGAAGCGTGAGTCATACCAAAGCGTATGAAATTGTCCCGCGCACGCTTCCTCCTAGGCGTACGCGGCATTTTCGTCTACCTACTACGCGTCGACCGTGGCAGGCTGTCTAAAGATAGTCTTTCGAGATCACGATGAGTCTAGAAAGTCTATGAGTCGAGAAAGAATGAAATTATCGACGGGTTGGAAAATTTCGGCAACATCATCGAATCGAACCAAAAATTTGGCAAATTCTCTCCCTCCGGAGCGAGCCGAGATTGACGAGGACCAAACAGTCGTGTATTTGATCGGTATTGCGCGATAAAAATCGCATGGCGATAGAATCCGAGGCAAGGAAATGCCATAAAAATATTGTTGGTAGAAAAATCAGTGACCGTAAAAGCTCGCGATGATAAAACAACCGAAAATGGCGCGCGTCGCACCCTTTTTTTGGCAAACATCAAATGTTTTCCAGCTCGAGTCGCGATTTTCGTAACCAGCAGATCGCCGTTCGGACTCGAGTTTTTTTGTTGTTTTTTTTTTAAATTCAGAAACAACAGAAAAATTGTGGATTTCCAAAGTTGTTCGTTCGCAGCGATCAAGGTTATCTAGAAAAATAATTCGCGTCGAATGTTTCCAAGCGTTCGATCGGGAGGAGATATTGGAATTCGGAGGGGAGAAACGTGAGATGGGTCGACTGCCGTTGGATGCTGGGTCCGCGTAGCATACATCCGAACACGGGTAGCCGTCGTGCGAAGAGAAGGATATTCCGATAAAGAAACGTGGAGGTGAATCTCGTTAAAGCCGCGACGACGGCGACCGCCTCGGCTGTCTTCTCAACAGTAAACAAGATATTCATCCGTGTTCTCCTCTTCACCTACCGCGCGATGCAGCGCCGGCGACCGACCGTGTTCCTCTTCCGCGGCTGAAAACTCATCGGTGTTGAGGGGATACGACGAAAAGGGCCGGTACGGTGCCCGCGTCGACCGTGACGAATAAATCAAGGAGGAGTCCCACGAGTCTTCGCCGCGATAATATTTCACGTTTCCCCCTCGCGGCCGCCAATTTTTTTCCCACCCACCGACCCCGAAATCTCTTTATCATCAGAGATTTCGCGAGGAGGAGACGGAACGGCGAGAAAAGAGGGAGAGCGGCGGGGAAAAAAACCTGCCGCGGAAACATCTAACGGGAAACATGGTCGTCCGCTAATTGAGCTTCATCCGAGCTCCGTTTCTGATTTATTTCCCAATCCTCGAATCGTTTCCACCCCGTCGGATTTGCATCCCGAAGAAATCACGATTCCATTCCGAACGAACGACGAATTTGGTATCGAGATATTCCGGCGTATTTTCACCGCGGTCCTCGAATCCAGCGGCTCGATATTCCGAGGACATTCTCGCGTCCGGCATCGAATCATCCGGGTCGCGTTGCTCCCTAACGCGTGTTCTTCCTTGTACCTCCTTGATTGGTTTCAATCGCGTTTTTCACCCTGAAAACTGAGTATCAGAGTTTTCGGAACTCCAACGTTCAACTGAAAAAAAATAAAGCTCTGCGAGTCTACACCGTCGTTTCAAAGTGCCGGGGTGCGCGTAACCCCAGTGTAGACAATGGTGCAGGGTCCTAGGGTTAATCCAGCGCGGCGGTCGAACGGCTGGACCGAACTTGGCCGAATAATCGAGTCCCCGTTCCGGTTGTTCCAACAGAGTTTCTAGCAGAATCCAACTCCAACAATCGGCTGACATCTTCTAACCAGCAACGCGATTTTGCCACGAAACTTCGCTGGATCCTTCGCACCCCAAACGTGGTTGCACAACCGAATTCGAGCCGATCTGGTTCGGATGCGCTACGCTGGCGGAACGAACCACGTGGCTGGTAATTTTCATCCCCAGTTTCTCTTTACGAGGCCGGAAAGCTCGACCAAACGATCTCGACCACCATCCAGCGTTGTTACCGTCGTCGAGCCGCGAAAAATTCAGCCTAGGATTTTTCGTCGTTCCTCTATCGGTCGAGAATATGGACGTCAAGATGTTTTCTATTAGCTGGATATCATCCAAATTTCCGTCCGTACCGTCGTCGTCGTCCCACTTATACGGCATTTCCATATACCCGGTACGCGGCTTTTCGCCCCAGGCCAGGGAACAAAACGAGACATCAACCTCATCGCGTTCCCCAGCGACGAGGCTAACCTCGCCTCATTCTTATTCCCTCTTCCACCCTTCTATATATTTTCCTGTTATTCCATTCTCCCGTTTTCATCGCCGTTTCTCCATATTCCCGCAATTTTTCCACCTTATTCTTCGTTTGTCACGGTTCCTTGCTCGATGCGACGACGATGCGTCTCGATGATTTTCATCGTGAATTACTACATCATCACGCTTTTCCACATTTCTATAACTTTTTCCGCAGAGTACCAACGAGAAAAAAACGAGCGACAGATGATAAACGACGAGTGATTCGCGAGGGACCAGAAGTGAAGGATGACGGATGATGGATGAATACTACGTACACGTATCTGAGATAGACACTCGGAACAATTCTCTGACAAGAAGTAACGCGTAGAGCATTCCGCGATACTCGAATAACTATGGTGTTCCGAAAACCACGTCCTCAGAATCAAGCTGTACAACTGCTTTCCAATTTCAGATCGTTCCATTCGATTCTTCTTCATGAGATCCACGTCGAAAACGCCTGAAGAACATAATTAAATTGAGCCTTCGCAAAATGCCGTTTTCACTTGTAGAATATGAAAAAAAAAGTTTTGGTTTTTGGAGGATTAGAAGAGCTTGAAAATAAAAGAATAACGATGCTTTGTGATCTTTAAAGCAAACGTCATCTCGCAAGCTTGCAAACAAATCGGCACACGCCAATCCTACACAGAGTACGAAACGTATGTGTTTTTTCCTGCAACGTACGAGTACGATTCGCGGTTTTGGAAAAATCAAATGCTTCATGGCCGTGCGAGCCGTTCTTTTCATGATTTATGGAAAAAATCCATTGTCGTGGCTCGATTTTTCTGATGGTTTCGAGATGGAACAAAATTTTGAACGTGTTCGACGGGAAAAATGATAAATAACAAATAGCATGCGACACGTGACGCAGGATAGCGGAGAGACGGACGATAAGCATAGAAGAAAGATGACAGATGACGACTGATGGTTGAAAGATGACGGGGCAGAGACGAGGGACAGAGGACGATAGAAGGCAGGTGAGATACAAGTGAAGAGTGGAATGACGAATAGATGCGTTACGAATCAGGACTAGTTACACAATATTTATCCGTCTCCGTACGATTTACTCCGCGTCGGCCGTTGAGATTGCGGGTTTTTTGGAACGACTGTACAGCTACGCGCGGGCTACCATTGTGCGTACGTTTCCTTTTTTCCTTATTCCTTTTATTTCGTCCCTGTTGTTGTTGTTTTTGTTCCCTTTCTGGCGATTCTATACAGGTGGCCCCGTCGCCTCGGCGTGGGCGAATGGCGCCGCACATCGACTTTACCTCGGCTAAGAAATCATTCACGTCAGACACTTTTGTCAAGTTTTTTTCTCCATTCCTCGCAGCAAAATAGCTTGACGTAGACATTCTTCCGAATATCGATAGTCCTTTCGACTTCCCGGCTTATTTATCTCCGCGAGGTAACGCGATTCGTGAAAGAGTATCCTGTATCGTTCGATAACCCGAATAACGTCGCGTCCTCGAGATCCTTCGAAATATGGCTCGCGCGGTAAGGTCGAAACGTTTGGAAAAACGTCATGTGTCTCGAGCTGCGAAACGTATTATTCGGGAATAAATTCCCGGCTTCGTTCGTGCCGGGAAAATGTTCTTCCCGCTGAACGAGTTTCCTCCATCGCGCTGAGGAGAGCAACAGTCGCGGTCCACCGTTTTGCATTCAAATTTCTAATCTTGAATCGTGGAAAATTCAGCGGACGCGACGCACCAACGAGAACGTGGCGTTGCGGGGCACGAACAATCTCCGTGATTCTTTGCCGATCGCGGGTGGTGGAAAAAACCGGTAAATAGGTGAGATCCGAGACGGAGGCACGACTCGTAATCTTCGTCGCGGCTTGTCGCTTCGCGGAGAGACATTCTTCTCCCAAGGTTTGTTTGTCGAAACACGAGACGTCCCGAACAAACAACCTGGCCGCAACACCGACAATCTAAACAGTCGGGCAACCGCGAGGATTTCCAAGAATCTTTGGAATCGCCTCGTCGTTCCGGCTCTGCCGCGATAATAGTTTGTTTTATCGCCGACTAGTCGTCGTCGTCGTATTCTACGCACCTTTCGATCAACGATTTCACGCGACAACGATCCGAGTCCGATCGTTCCGAACGTTACAGCGCGCGATCGCAAGGGGAACGATCCTTCATGGTCGGACAGAAACACCGGAGCGAGGTTGAGAAACGCTGAAACGCGACCGCCGCGCCGCGCGCGCTCGCGCACGTGAGCGGATGACCAAACAGGCGGCGCGCTTGTCGCTTCGCGCGCATCTTTCGACTAAAGCGTGATTTTGGTACGAAAAAAATCGAGACTCGCCGTCAATCGTGCTAAAGACATCGGAGGCGAAGGTTTCGTCGACGAGAATTCCGTCGAGGAATCGACGATTCGCGCAAATGCTATGTTTACATCGCATCGTACGACTCTTCCAATATCTCGCTTGGATTTGGAGTTAACAGGGATTTTGCAAAAAGCATACTCGACCCTTCCATCGAAGTACGCGTCATTCTTTCGCGTATAAAATGGGACTGGAGAATTATGGATACGCGGGAAAGTCACGGAGTGGCGATGGAAGTACAAAGCATGTCCAGCTGTATTTTTTTGTTCCAATCGATAACATTTTCCAAGACGAATCGCAGCTAACGATTCAGCTATGAGCTTAATTTTGTCAGCTTTTTGCGGATGGTCCGTTTCTTTTTTTTTCTTCAAATAGTTGAGAAACGGTGAAAAAATAATTCGTTCGAGGAAACAGCCGCGAAGAAAGCTGCGCTCGTTCGCAGGTGAACGATCGTAATGACGGGATCGTTACGAAATTCCAGACAACACTGACGAAGCACGAATCCCGCTTCCGGTGTCGCCGCTGCTCGCGGAGTGGATCGCGAGGTCGTTGATCGGCGTGAAATCGTTGGAAAACAGTTTCAGCCGGAAAGAGGCGGCTGAAAATCGCGTTTTCGCAGCTCACTCCGATCGCGGCGGAAGTGGGAAAATGACGCGAGTTCCCTCGAGGCGGTTGGAGCCCGCGTCACGGCGGTAGTTCCGAAGCCGCATCGACCCGAGGAACACGCGACCGAAAATATCCAGACTCGTGGGCACGGAACGACGAAGTTTCGAGCCGACTCGCGCTGGGTTGGGTTAGGTTAGGCCGCAGCACCGCGAGTCCGATTTTTAGGTTGGGTTGGGTCGCGAAGGGACCCGGCTCTTTCGCCGCGCTCCTTCGCCCTCCGCCCGCGCCACGCGTGGCCCTCGATTGCCGGCGAAACGGGGGGATGAGAGAGAAAAATTATCCTTCGCCCGGATAAACAATGATAATACGACAAAAAAAGCTCGATATTCATTTGCCACCAGGTAATGGAAGCGCGTGCATCGCGCCAAAGCCCACTCCCGATCAATTATTGGTTCACTTAATCGAATTGCCAATTGAACCGAATATAGACGGGTACGCGGATGAATCGACGACGCGGCGGAAAGGGGACGGTTGTGAAAGAAAATCGATCCGGCCTATTCATTCTTGCGATTCAATGAAACGAAACCGAGATAATCGGCAACGGAAAGAACGTTACGGCAGATCGATAGCACGCGATTCGATTGTTTGCAGGAAATTTCCATTTCAGTGGATGAAAATGATCGTCGTTCGAATGTTTCCTTCCTCATTATCGAATTCGATGTCACTCGATGCTCCCGCGAATGGTTGGGGCGAACGAGTGGAGGCTGGAGAAACTCGAAGAAAGCCAAAAAGAGTTAAGAACGAGCGGGAGATGGCGGATGGGCTTGGCCACGGATGAAAAATCTTCGAAGCCTAGCAAAACTATGAAACGACGTGGATTCGATTATCGTTGGGGAAAAATATTACAAATTTCTTCTATTCAATGTTCGTTATTATCGGTTATTTTGACAAAATTGAGAATCGACAATCACGGTTAGTATTAAAGCCGGATACCTTTGGTAGTTTGGAAACACGTCCGTAGAATTTAAAGTTGGTCGGGTTTAAAAGTTGTTGTCCGTGATTCCGAATCAACGTTGAACGTCGAAGCTGTTATGAAAATGTATCGCTCAACGGAACGGCTCATTTGTCAGGACGATAGTGTCGCGGGGAGGAATAATAAAATTTTGGTACCCATTCGCGACAATAATCGTCTCGCGATCTACGATCCGATACGTTTTCGAGAGCGCGTCGGAAGCTGGTCCATAAAAGTCAACGTTTTCCCCGAGCCGTGGGTTGTAAATCTCGCGTCGGGTCAGAGCGTCGTATCGCGTAGGTAACCATTTCAGTTTTTTCCCCTCCGAGAGGTAAACGCGCGCCGAGTCTCGGCGCCCCGTCTCTCTCTCTCCGCAAAGGTGGCTGCGATGATGTTGCCACCACGCCGAGTGAAAGAAAAGTTATCATTTCCGTCGCGGCGGAGAGGAGAGAAAAGGTAGCAGCGAGAGAGAGGGAGCGAGAGAGAGGGAGGCCAAGAAGCATCCGCAGTCTGCATCATTCCAGATGTCTCGCGGAGACTACTTTTTAAAGACCATTAGTCTAGACTGGAGACGGGGTAGGCGAGAATCGCAACAAGAGATGCGTGAGACAGTTGAACAATTACCGGGACCGACGACGACGACGACGACGACGACGAAGACGAAGAGGACGTAGCCATCCGCGAGTCGTTGCGGAGCCGTAAACAATCCTCTCGTTTCCGCCCTCGACGGGGAATATAATCGATCATTCGTAATGTATTTCGGCCGCGCGGCTTCTCCGTCAAATTTGACATCGTCGATATGGAGAAGATTCCAAGTTTTTCTCTCCGCTGTTCCTGCGAAAATTTGAAAAGCACGCCTCTCGCTGTCGTCGCAGGCATTGGGTCACGTGAGAAACTGAATGTCGCGTCTCGTACAGATTTGCGCAGAGGTCCGGAATTGTGCAAAACCTCGCGGTCGAACATATCAGCAATATGAATCCGAGGGCTGCCGCAATCTTGCGCAGGGTTCCTACGGAATCCTCGAAGGAGGTCGATCCACGCGTGTGGAAACCTTCTCCGACCCTTACGAAATTCCTGGAACGTTGTACGACAACGTTTTCGCCTCGTCAAAAATTGCCTCGCAGGAGTAGATACAATACTCCGGGAACCTGCACGAGTCTCCTCTTACGCGCGTTCAATTCGGCAAGTTCTGTGCGAAATTGTCCACGCTCGCGCGAAACTTCAAAACTCGAATGGAAATTACCTCGGAGCTGTACAAATTCATCCTCGCTCGTACTAATTTTCGAACGGTCCGTACACCGAACGAACGGTTACGTCACGGAATACAGATTAGGGCACCTGGAACTCTAATTTGACTCGATTCCACGTCGAGTTCATTCGGTTATTTTACTGATCTAACAAAATTCTACAAAATACAAAAATCAATTCTGTAACAATACTAATACTAATACTAATAATAATAATAATTTTCCAATCGGCGCGATAACTCCGGGGCACACGCCTCGGGGACCCAATTTTGACGGTCCGTGATAGCGTTGTTGCTCGTGCCCAATTCTCTATGTGCAAATTTTGTAGTCAAATATTCTTGCGCCCACGCGTGAGTCACCAATTTATTCCAACTTTCTCCGCCCGAAAATAACCTCCAATAAACTTATCGAGCACTATCGTGCAACTTCCAACCCTTATTGAGCACTTTCGGTAGGGGGCTACAACGTGAGAAAAAACCGTTTTCCTTGTTTTCACGGGAGACCGAAATCCTATGGGATGCAGAAAAAATGACCAATTTTCACATCCTTTTCACCTGTTACTCGCTTCGAACAGGACGTCACTTTCGTACGATGCTGTACAAAACTTGAGAAATAAAACTGTATTTGGTTCGTCTCGTTCTAACGCGAGGAGCGTCGCGTGACGCCAGTCGCCCGATACATTTTCTTGATAACTTTCACCAGGAAGTTGTAAAAAAAATTGAGCACCTCTGGTACAAATCTGTATGAAGCTGTGCGCGACTGGCGTCACAGAGGCGACGTGCGTGATCGATCAAAACGCATCGGGAAGAATCACTCTCGGAATTCGTCGTTGCATATTCTTTTCGAAAATGATTCGGCAACGAAGTTATTGATTTTTTTTATCGTTATTTCGAATTCGAGACAATTTTTTAGTGGAATAGTACGAAATTTTGTTATCGCCGGATAAAACGACGCGTTGGATTATTTTTTTACGCCGCTCTCCTCGTGGATACGATGGCGTGATCCGCGTTACCGAGATCCGATCAAATCGGATCGAATAGCGGTGAACCAATTCTCGAACTGTAATCGGTTTGAAAAATCTTTCTTTGACCCGCGGGGTCGTTCACCTCTCGGCCGAAACGTAACAAAACGACCAAGGCTTATCGCGGCAACCGGATCAATGACGTAACGTTTTTCTGTTTTTTTTTTCCTTTCGCGGAGTCAAATCTCTCGCTCCTCCGTTTTCAATTTCCCTTCGCTGTATATAATACGCAGCTGTTCATCCGCGTTCGAAAAAAATATCGATACCATTCTCCACGATACAAGCGAACGGACGTTTTATTTTTTCACCGACGCAACTGCAAATGAATTTTCCATTCGCGATGCACGTTTCCACGTTTTAATAACGTCGCGAAAAATCACTTGGAAAATCCATTCCTCGAATTTCGTTCCAATTTTCCAAATTCCAATTTCGTAATATCCTGCGACGAAATTTCGGGACGAAATAAACTTTGTCGATTTGAAAAAAAAAAAGAAAAAAATTCACGCGCGTCGGTTGAAAGTCACGCGAGCGGAATCGTTTCGGTTCGCCGGGCGAAGGACGTTTCGAGCTTTGGGTCAATTTTTGTCCATTCGTCCGCAACGTCGAATCGGTTTCCCCCGGTCTCTCGCCGAGTTTCCGCGGATATTTTTTTCTCCTGCCGGCCGAATCGGTCTCTCGATCGCGGTTTCCCAAAAGTTTCCAAGCCACGTCTATCGTCGATAGAATTTCGAGGGAATTCCGCGAGGAGATTAGAGATACGACGTTCGAATCGTTCGATTGACTCTCGAAGCTTTATTTCCCGCTCGCGATCCCCCGCTCGCTCGTAGCTCGAAGAATCGCTTTGAAAAGTCAATCGAGCCGAGATACGATCCGCTCCCTCTCTCTCGCGCTCCTTCTCGCTACGGCCAGACTGAGAGCAGAAGACTCTTCTCCTTCGTTCTCGATCTTATTGCAGAGGATCATCCGACTCGAAAGCGTTATATTGTCCTAGGTCCGCGACCATCTCGGTTATATATAGACGAACTACGTGCCTCTCGCTACACGCACGTGCATACGCGAGCACCCATGAGCCGAATACATTTTAATACATTAAGCGGGGAAAAAAGCGAGAAAAAAAACGCTCGTGATTCGACGTCGTTATTTTTATCGCAGCGCGACTCGACTGATAAACATGAGAAATAGAACAAAACGATCGAACGTGTGGGATGCTCGTAGATTTCGGGTCCCGACCCGATTTCTCAGACTTTCTTGCGATCTCTCTCGATTCAACCGACGATTTACGCGTTTAGTCCGCGGAACACTGATCCACGAACTCGCGTTTCCATCACAATCGAACGAAGAGTTGCAAGCGGTGAATTATTTCAGTGGATTAATTTTCCATTGAGAAATGCGTTGATTCGAAATTGTCTATTATTTTTCTGATACGCGCTGAAATACCGGAAAAGTAGCCACTTTTGGTACAGCGTCGATGGCATTACCAATTGATTTGAACCGCTAGTCTAAATCAATGGAATTTCAACGCGAATCGGGTGTCATTTTCGAGCAAAGTTGGGTAACTCGAGTTGACAAATCTATTACGGACTTTTTTCCATTGTGCTGTGCTTCGTTCTAGCAATGAGCCACGTCACGGACATTTTATTGCTCGTTACCTTGACAAATGTCGATCACGTTTGAATGAGGTTACGAATTTGTTCGACGATGCATCACCTGCGAATTACTATTTCCGCAGCTCTGTTATGCTGATGAGTAGCGTGACTGTCGTCACTGTTCGAGGCCACGTGGCCGGGGAGTCGACCGGCTTATGAAATCGCGACGAATAAATAACGTATCACGTATCAAGCGCATTTGAATATATATCATAATAGGAAGAAACGTGAACCTTTCAGTTGATTATGCGAGAAACAGGTTTTGGTGGTGCTCGAAGTGATAACGACGCACGGGATGTGAAAAATTAAGACACGTGTTAGTAGCTGCGTTCTAATTTCCGACACCTGTACGCGTATTTCTGTTGCAAAACGCAAACCACGGAGAACGAGAGTTGGGTGAACAGATTCCTAACTAAATCTGACCGTGCACGCTGAAATGTTCGTTGAGACAGGAGCAGAGGAATTTCGCATACCGAGAATAGCCTTGCTGTCGGCAAATCGAAGGTGGTTGGAGGTCCGAAAGCCAGCAGCGCCTGGTCGTACCGGATACCCGTCGCGCAATGGCATTTTATGAGAGTTAGAAATACTAATTTGCGAGCGTTAGAAATAAGGTAAACGACGGTCTGCCGCAACCATCGAATGAAACGTTCGCGAAACAAATTTCAAAGATACGAGGCGAAACGAATGCGGTTCGCGAAGTTGCAGGAGAATTTTACGAGCCAGGCCTTTCGCTTGATCGATGTAACCACCGCAAGTTTTCGCTACTAAACTCCGTACGAGCCAGTTAAGCCTCTATAGCCTTCGGGGACGCGAGGACGTCTGGTACCACCTTAAAAATGTGCACCAGCCACGAACTCCGCCAAACACTGGGGGTATCGACGCATCGGAACCGTCGTGCGAAATCAAATGTTCAAATAGGTAATTACTTCCAAACTCGAAATGAGAAATCGACAATTTTCTCCGGAAAAAATCTCACGCGAGCACATTTTTTCGACTTTCGTACGCAAACATTTTTCGAACGTAAAAAACCATACACCTTCCTCGGACCGGTGTTTCCTGCTGCTATAAACTTTCCGTAAAGCTCTACAACGTCCGCGACACGCTGGATACTCGATGAACCGATACGTGAAACGATGTACACTCCATACAAACCTTTTTTAACGATACAATCTCCGTACAGTTTCCTCCACGGATTATATAGCCTCTAAAACACTACCATAGACACTCCGTGATTTCTATAACGCTAATAACTCTAATATAACGAGACGCGTACTTATACGTATATACTCCGCATAATATTCTTTGCTGTACTGGGAATCTCTATTCGAGTCCTACCACACATCCGAACGGTACACGACTCTCTGCGATCTCGTTGTGTTAGGTACCAAATTATTGTGAATTGGTGACGCGTGTCGAGGACACAGAGAAATTTTTCTTCTCGATTTTTTTTCTCTGCGGAGAAGCGGAGAATCCGCTCGCAGCGAGCGAGGGAAATCGAACGGAGCTCGCAGCTGCGAAACGGAACGGATAAACAGTGGTGGATGAAAAATATCAACTGATTACAATTCGGTCGAGCGATCGTCGAACGTGCCAACAGGCTCGTTTGGCCATTATTGGCGTCACCCATTCGGACTACCGTTGGAGAACTTTCATTTTGGCTTCCCTCTCGTTAGGCGCAATAAAATTGCGCATAGAGACCCGCAAGATTTCACTTTCCGCAAACCGTTCGGCGTGACTGGAAAATGTAAGCATGCGAGGGTAGATTTCTTGGGGTGGAAGCGTGGAGCATGGATAAAAATAAAGCGGAGAATGCGCGTTCGGTAACGAAAACGGTAGAGTAGAAATCGCGAGCGTGGGTGCGCGAATTTGTGCGAATAAAAGCCGAAGTGAATGTTTAGCTATCGCGTTATACGACGCGGCGTCTCGTTGTTTGCAAACGTTGGCATTACGTTCGCATAACGATTCCAACGATCGTCGTTCCGTCACTCGTGCGATGGCGTTCCTCTCGCGTGCCGCGCATTCTCCCGCCGACAAAATTTTAATAACGTTTCGCGCATCGACTACAGCTTTCAGAACTTTACCGACGCGTTGGACGTTTCTCGAAGGAACGAATCCTGCCCGGATCATTATCAGTGCTATTTGACAATAAAAACAGGACAAGGCGAAAAATTTCCAAAACATTTCCAAAACGCCGCACAAAACAACGCCTCCGCATTTCCGTTCCGTGGTTTGCTACTTTTTCATCACACCACCTCGAAAAACAATTCCTATTTCATTACCCCTTAGCTGCCGCTCCGGGGTCCGACAGATCCCAGTCTTTTCACCGATCTTTGCTATTCGCGCAACGGATTATAAGTTTTCTGACAGTTAAATTCAATTCCTACGCATACAACTAATTTTTCTAGCTAAAGTACTTCTAGAAGATGTTACCATAAATTTTTCAAGTCAATATTCGCGATAGATTTTTTTTACGACAAGTTTTTGGGTTGGGGTCAGACAGACCCCACCGTGGCAGCTATGTTACGACACCGGGGAAGTACGGCAGCTAAGGGTTGATTCAGCTACCTTCCTATTTACTAATTTGTTTCGAGAATATTTTCACATCGCTAATAGATCGAGACCAAATTTCTCGAGCGAGTTTACGTCACGTTGCATCGAGAAGCTGCCACGCGTTGGAAGATCTACGATCTTTTCGTCCCTCAGTGGAGTGGTCGAATGGTTTCGATCGAAGTCGTTGCGATAGGTAATGAAAAATGTTTCGTCTCGCGTCGTGGCGAGACCGATCACGATGACGTATCGGGAGAGTTCGAAACGACAGCCGAATCACACCTCGGCTCGAGTCTGGTAACGAGACCGATCGGGTCGCCAAGATGGCAAGGGAAAACGATCGAGAAAATGAGGCTGTCTCACGCGTCACAGCAATATCGATCGCCCGTTGAAAATTAAACTCGACGGAGAGCGTAAAAATCACTAGCCGACACTCGGAATGAGATTTGGACGGAGGCGACAGTCTCGCGCGGAAAATGATCGACTCGATCGTGGTGTCCTGGCGCGAGCTGTATGGAAGTCCAGAAAAACACGGCGACAAAACTTGGGGAGGTTTTGAAATTTATGGTAAAAATTGGGCGCGTCGCGAGTGGAACGTCGAATCGGGTAGCGTCGTTCTAGGCAGTTGCCACTCGCATGATACGACGAATATACGATAAATACGATCTTCTCGGGGCTTTTCCGTCGGATTTCTTTCTTCGAAGAGCCCGATTTCTCCTCCCGGTATCCGTATTATCGTTCGACCCGAATCCTGCTGCGGTCAAGTCTATCAACGATCAGTGATAACAGGCGGCAAAGTCCCGCACAAATACCCTCTAATAAAAGGGCAGCGATTCGTCACCGATGAAAAGGTTCCGATCCCTAGCTTCGATCACGAGCGCGAATCTCCGCGAGTCGCGGTGCTATTGATCGACACTCGCGCGCGTGATCCCCGACGTACAGAGGTCTGGTAGTCGACCTCGGTCGAAAAAAATTAGCGACGATCAAATTTATCGCGGTCCGCGAAGATAAAGTAACGCGCGTCTCCGTAGTTTCGGCTCTCCGTTTAATTGGCAGATTCCCTTGAGATTCATACCGCGCAGTGAAATTTTATCGCCGACGCCGCGTCGTTGTCGCAGGTCGCGGCAGCAAACGTCCGCGTGGCGCGATAAACATACTACAAGACAGAAATAAAAACAACGAACACGGTTCGACGTTACGGTCGATGCGAGGAATTTATAGCAAAGTTGCGCTTTTTAACGCGACGTTGTTTTTTTCTTCTCGTATTTTCTTATTCGGTTCACTTTCGTTTTTTGTGCTCGTCGTTTTGCTCCTATATCCGTTTGGCGGACTTTTTTTTTCGTCATCTTGCCGCGCGGCGAGCGGGATAGAATTTCGAGATGGAAACGAGTTCGTAAAGGGATCCGGTTTACGGGAGGCGAGATTTTTCTTATTTACGCGACGGCGTGGCGAACGCGTCGGCAATTAATTAACGTCGTTAACGAGTATTCAACGGAGGGGGTGGGTCGGAGGGCCGGAGGAATAAAAGCAACGAGAGGGAGCGGGGAAAAGTTTGAACAAACAATTCTCGGCTTACGATTATCCAACCGAAAAGTTTAGCCACCTTTCAACGGGGCAAAACGATCCGTACCGAACGAATCGACGACGACGACGACGACGGCGACGAGGACGGCGACGAGGACGATTAGTAATCAGTGACGATTACTAAAGTTTTTTCGCCCGGCTTCTCGTACCCTCGCTTTTCCCCCCGTCTCGATTTTTCTCGCGCGTTCTCCGCCTCTCGATGTTCTTGTCTCGCTCTTCGTCCTCTTCCTCGCCGCTCCTCAACTTTCTTCCGTATCGCAATCGCCGTCGCATGTCGCGAGGAAATTCGCATCGCGGACCAAACCGATCGCTCCGCGAGATTTCAAACTGACGCAACAGTTGGAACGGACGAGGAAGATACAGCGAGACTCCTATTTCTCCTATTTATTTTTCATTCGCTCATTTGTCCGCGCTTCTTCGCTTTTGGTCCGTGATATTTTCATCCCGTATTCTCTGCGCTTCCGGACTCGCGGTAAATTATTCGGCGTCGTCGTCGCGCGTTTCTGTTGGTTGTCGCCTCTGTTCCGTTTGTCTTTCCGGTGAAATAGGTGAAAGGGAATATCGGCGCCGCGCTCCGAGGCGTGATTGAAAAAAAAAAATGGGCGAAACGAGCAGTCGGAAGCGAAGAGAAATAAGCGCGTATATATCTGGGTGGAGTAGCGGAGATTCGTCTTGATTACGGCTGGAAAGGGGAAGGGCGGGCTCGCGCTGTCGTTTCTAACTGAACCGTGTCGCGATATTATGTTATACACTCTCTTTTATTCGGAAACTTTTCGCTGTAATTTATTTTGCATACGCGCCCGAGGGGTTCGCCGATCGTTAATCCCTGCCGGCTAGATTCCCCTCGCGGCGACGTTTCAATTTTCAAAAACAACGACGCGGAGGTCTGCGTGGAACAGCGAGAGTCGCGTTCACTTTGGTCGAGCGATAAGTTAATCATCGAGCCGATAACGATACGCAACGCCACCGCCGAATCACATTCTTTCGTCCGCATTCTTCCGGAAAAAAATGCAGCATTTTCCGTCAAATATTTCCTCAAAATTCCTCGACGAGCGAGCTCGCGACGAGGTGTACGAATATTGGACTGGGAGAAAAAACGTGGGAAGCGGATATTCGAAGTTACGGTTGTACGGAAATAAATCTCTCGAAATACGTTCATACGTAATCCCGACCCATGAAACCCGACAGCCTCGGACAATAATCTTCGTCTGAAAACTCTCATTGCTGAATCGGGTACGTTTTCCAGCGCGGTGTGTTCTCTCGGTTAAATGAAGTTTGAACGTTTTGGCGTACCTGTGTATAATCTCCTCAAACGACAAATACCGTTTATGCTCGTCGGAAAGAGAAAATTGTAAAGAAAGAAGCGTGATCGACGAGTTGTTAAATTTTTCGAATGCGATTTCGATTGCGTAGATCAATATCGAAAGAGATTTCGGCATTTTTTACGAGTTAAACGTGTTGTTCCATTTATCTCTGGGAATATCTTTTGCGAAGGAAAATGGCGTGTCTAATTGATTGTCTGGATGGCTGACTGGCTGACTGACTGAACGAAAGACTGACTGACTCGATCGCTACCCGACTGACCGAACTACTAGCCAACAACTGACTAACTGATCGAATAACTGATTGACTGACTGACTGACTGACTAACTGACGAACCAACCGGCTAACTGACCGACTGATTGAATGAAGGAATCGACAAAGCCCACCTGAAAATGAAAATTTTAGAAATTCATCCTTAACTTAACTTATTTCTAATCAATAGTCTCCGTACTGCAATGATTCCGGGTAAAACGTTACTTAAATTGCTGCCTGAAACTACTGTGTGCATTTTGGAAATTCGCACAGTACCTTTCTCTTTCAAATTGATGTCTAGATGAGTTCGTTGAGTGAGGTGATTTGTAAGGAAAAACACTGCTAAAGGGTCACGGGTACGGAACAATTTTTTCCCCGTAAGATACTTTTATGAAATATGGACTTTTCGATACGAGGGGTGAAACGAAACTTAGGGAGCCCACTTACGAGCAATGAAAATCTCGATTGACAGTTTCGATCGTCCCGAATAAAAAACCGTCCCGCGCGAACAATAGTTTCCCACGAGTTCGCGCTTTTATTATTGGGTGACTCGTCAGTTCGGATACCATGAAACGATAGAAGGTAGCAGTACGAATTCGCTTATCATCGCTATTCAGCTTGTTATCGTAGCGAACGAAGCTTCGATTCGCCGCGGGGAAAATAGATGAGCCTATCATTGTAGTGACTTTGAAATGCGAGTAACGGAATAGACGGAGGTTACAGACTAGGTCGGCCATAATTCCCGTGCAGCTGGACAATTCTGCGCAGAGATAAGAGATATCGTCGTTTTTATCGAGTCGGGTCCGTTTCCGCGGAAGAAATCGTCGATCTACGACGCGAATTTCGCCGGGACTTTTGAAAAGCTGGAACAAGTGGGAAGTCGCTCGGAGAACGCGTGATATCTTCATCCCCCACGCATCTGTCGGCGACAGAGCGCGACTCCCGCGCGAGACTTCGACAACTCTTGCAATGGATGCGCGGAGCGTCGACGTATATTTACAGAACGAGCTTCGGTCGCGATATCTGCGATGATTCTCGCGCGTTTCCAGAATCGTTCCTAGTCCGAGAGTCCGAAGGACGATTATTTCCGAACGGGTTCTCGTGCTCACGAGCTGATCGGCGTGGTTTTCCAGAACCCGCGCCTGTCGCAAATACCGCTGGATTCTGCAAGATTTGAATTTCGCGGAGCGATGCGAAATTTCAAGCACGACTCGCGTGGGCGAATGCGTCTCGCCCGGAGATCTACTCGACGAGTACGATCGCCCCCACATGATCGGAGTGATCATTCGAAATTCGCCTCGTCATTCCACCATCTGAGGAGATATCATCTCGCCGTCCATAAAATCCCTAAGCTTCTCCGAAAACCCTCTTAGTCCACGCGATTTTAACCAAAAACCACCGCTCCCCACGAAATTGAGTATGGTTAGCCCAAAATCCTCGTTATTTAGTCTGCCAGCCGACGCTTCGTCGTCGAAGAATCAACAGTATTATTGCTATATTCCGCCTCGGGGTTCCCGCCGATTACCGAAAAATAAACACAATTATTCAAAGATCATCGTTTCTTCTCGGCTCGAACAATTTTCAAAATCTATATCACGCTCCCGGAATTCATATCGTTATCCAAAGTTATTCCATCATCCTCGGTTCGTGTGCCTGCAATTTCACGTCAGTATCGTTCGTTGCGACGCGTGTGTTTCATTCGATACCAAACGAATCGGCGGAGATGGACGTTTCTTCGAAGATGAACAAAAAACCTATCGCGATATCAAGACGATGGGTATTCGTATTTTCATTCCAAAATACACGTCCGTCATCGACGTCCCCGGCTTCGCATTATTATCACCACGTTTGAAATGTTACAGCAATACTCCCGTTACGATCGCAGGTCGCATTGATCAGGGCAAATATACGAGGCGTAATATTGCAAGGGCGGCATAAATATCGTAAAATCCGCGATACCCTTCCGAAATCCAGAGTAATGTCGGAAAAGTCACGTTATCATTTTATATCCTTCGGAATATACCCGATTATTCCCCGGCTCTAAACCAGGAATGATGGAACGTCTCGGGTCAGGTGAGAAGAAGACGCGCGAGTCGAAAATTTCCGCGAGATAGGCGAGGGACGGGGAAGGCAGGAAGACGGAGCGGGTTGATGATTTGCGTTTTGGGTCGGCCCGCTCTCCGCGGGGCGCGATGTGACGTTTGACGAAAGAAAAACGAAACGAAAGGAACACCGACGAACGAGCATGCGAACGACGAAGAGGCTCGGGTTGCCGTCCGGGAACGAGTGATACGACGAAGCGAGAGACGAAGAGGACGGATCCGCGGGCGGCTGACTCCGGGCGAAGGAGAGAGAAACCGCGAGTCTGGCGGGAAAAATCAATAGCGGTGAGCCGGCGAACCGAAAGCCCCGGCGCCCTTCTTCCTCCAGGCAACTACGAGCCGAAAGCCGTGCTCCCAACGACGCCTACGCCACCCTCGCGACACCGACGTCCGCCTGCCCTTACTTCCGCCCTTCTTCCTTCTTCCTCGCTGCCTTCTCGACGCGTACCAATGCACGCGAGCGATCCATACGCTTGTGCAAGGCTCCGTCGTCTCTCGCCGCCAAAACCTCTCGCTTAACCAAGGATTACGTCAATTTCTGCGAGGGAAACCCTTGGTCGTTACGACGACGGAGGAGTCCAATGAAAATTCACCGAAAAATAAGTACGAGCTCGTTTCCTTAATCCTGGCAATTTTCGTGCCGCGCAAAAATACGAGTGGCGCGCGTCGTTCTCGCACCGTGGACCTTACGCGTTTGCTCGTACCGCGCTGTAAGAGCGCGCCCTTCGAAATTCTCGAGTTTCCAATGGGAGGGGAGAGACAAATCGAGGGGTATCGATAGTAGCGTGTACTAATTGAAATCCTCGCGTCCTCTCCGAGCCTTGGCGGAATGGTCGAGGGTAAGATGCTGCTCGCCTTCACGCCTCGTTCCTCGCGTGCGGAATCCCTGGGTTCTAGAAGCTGTCGAGGACACGTGGGACTGCGAGCTCGTACTAAGGCCAGATCTCGTCGAGACGCGGGCGAGAAATGGACCGGCTGAATTTGGTGGCTAGACCGAGGGACGGGACCTTTTTCACGCTATAATACTACGCGCCCCTCGGAACCGCGGCTAGCAGAAGAGGACCTACGTGGAACACGTCGACGATTACGAATGACGAGATCGATGCTACGCAACCGCGACTTGAAGTGCGATGTGGCGTGCGGATGTGGATGTCACAAGATTCGCGACCAGAGACACGGATACGGACAAGTTTCGAGATGATGGACCGAGAATTTTGAGGCTTATTTTCAATTTCATTCCTCGAAGGGTTAACCGAACGGATCGCAGCTCGCCAAACGAGAGGCGAATAAATGCGGAGCTCCGTAATTCCACGAGGACTGGGTCCCAGTTATCTTTGGATTCCTGGAATAACAGAGAATAGCGGAGCGTGGGGAACGAATTTGGAAAGTATAAAACAACGATCCTCCACGCTCGCCAACGAGGACCTCGGTGACCCGTCTCTGGTCGTGACCGAAACATCGCGTCCTCCTTCGGCTCGCAGCGTGGCTGCGACAAGATATTTCGCGCGAAGTGGTTCAGACGGAGTAGTAATTCTGAAAATGAAGTACAAGAAAGTGGCCCTCTTTTAAAGCGCGAGGGGAGCTGCTGCCGCGAACAACGCGCTGCTACCCTGTCATGTAGCCCAGTCCGCAGCTGCGATTCGCGCTGAAGATTACGTCTTTGCGAGCTAGCGATTGCTAGTGGATTATGAATCGTAGCGTAACAGGTGAATTCATTACTGATCGCAAACTTGCTGGCGGAAACCAAAAAAAAACGTCGAACTTGCTACGCGGGAAGAATGGATCGACCCAGTTGATCGCAAGCGTACCGGATTCGGTTGAGAGGCACGGCATCATGGAAGTTGGCAGGTAGGTATGATAACGCGGTGTATCCGATTGACAACACGCTTGACAAGGCATATCAGCCCCGAGGAGAGATAACAAAAAACTAATCTGTGGAATCGAATGAAAAATGCCGCGCGACTATACAGAATCGTATAAAAATGAGAACCCGATAGCGTTTCTTTCGATGATATCGCGTTCAACTGCTTCCACTCCGCAGCGTTTGAAGGAATATGTAAGCAAATGCGTTTAACGATGATATAAAACGAAACTCGTATACCTAACGACCGTAGATGTTGATTCTCGACGAGATTCACGAAGCGACTCGCCACGAAAAGCAGTCCGTTTTAAAAAGGCAACTTCGAAGAAAATTGTAATCCGTGACCGATAATCGGACAGTTGCGCCGCGAAACGTACGATTCACCCTAAATTTGCAACAGCAGCGCTCGCTGTCGTGGGTCTTGGGCGTGCAACGCGAACAGCGAATGTATTTAGGCACGTCAGACAGGTTGGCTGCGGTCATAGGAGATACGAGCGGCAGACGTCAACGCTTGTTGAAGAGCGCCTCCGCGCGACACCCGTCACGTAATCTACGTCAAACAAATGAAATAGCGCTCGGCTCTCGTAGCATATCATTTAGTCTCGGAGCGAGTAACTTTTCGAAAGCCAGGTAGAGAGCAAGATGCGAGATCGGAGTGTCTCGATACATTTTTGGAGTCTCGCTGTTACGTTCCTCGTAGTCGTCGCTTCGCGTTCGGGCAGCACGTGCGCGAGGAACGTTACGATACCTGCGGATATCAAAGATCTGTAAAGTGTACGATAAGTCTATAAATGGAACCTTCACATCCCTGCAGTTTATCGTTTACGTAAAATATAGGCTATTAGGGTGCTTCGTTTCACACGACTCCTTTCTCTTTTCGCTCTACACTGAACACATGGAAAAGAATTCTCTCCAAAGATGAGCTCCTAATTTCAATTCTGAGTCGCTCGATTCTACTCGCTAAATGAATCTGAAATTTTCCCATCCGATTAACACAGAAATCTTGTCAATTATCCTGGGCACGAAAATCAGTTGTGCGTAGAGTGTCGAAATTCGAGGATTTTTTTAAAAATTCGATAAGGTTGCTAATAGCGCGTTCATTTATTTTTTCGATAACGCGTAAGGCATTAATTTTGAATTAATATATTCGCCACCCTGCCGCACAAAAAGTGTCCCTCGGACGCTATTCTAATATACTGTACCCGGAGATGCCAAGAAAAATGACGGTAGGTAAGTAGTTCAACTTCCGAATCGTCGGACAGAGACAGCACGTACGTATTCAAGATTTCGAAGAACAGAAATACCATCGGCTATGCCTGTTTTTTTCCCTCCCATGAAAATGCAACACAGCGCCGAATCTTTAATCCGTTGTTATCAGTTTTCCCGTCATTTTTCCCGAATCGTTAAAATGATCGTCGAATAAACATGGAAATCGAGAAAAATCACGTCTGCAACAATGAATCCGGGTTCTCGTATCAGGTACGTTGCAGCTCTATGAAGTGTAATAGCCGCGATTTTATAAATCTCGCTCGAGAAGACTCGGCAGCAGTTAATGCTGGGGGATTCAGAGCCGGTGCACGATGAAAGATATGCCTGAAAATACTGCCTAGAATCATTTTTCTCGAAAATAGGCGAGGTTCGCCGATTTTTTCACAACTTCGCTGGGTGATTCGTACGTAGCCACGCGATATCATCGCGCGAGCACGGTCAAGCGAATGAACCGAATCGGCTGAGATCTACGAATTCCTGCAGAATTTTTTTGGAAATTGGAGCTCGCCGCGATAAGTCCGTTGGATCGATGCGAGTCTCGCGGGAAATCGAAGGTGTCGAAATCGCGAGAATTCAAGGTCGCTTATTCGTTCGCGAAGTATTTATTCGGACTTCCGAACCGTCGCTTCCGAGCATCGCGATTATTATACGTCGCCTGGCTTCCGCCAATCCGTGACGGATTTCCATTCAGAATTTCGCCGGGTAACGTTTTCGGATCGCGCCGCGTTCGGTCGAATCGTTTCAGATGTCAAACCGCGCTGTAAACAAATACCGAATTAACAATGGACGTTTCATATTTCGTACAGCTGGTATCACCATTCAAAAGTCCGCGGTTGATACGGGAATTTCACGCGGCGGGGGCGAAGTACGCGCGAAATAAAAGCACGCGGACCGAATCGACGGATTATCTTGGCTTGCGTCGAATTTCGACGCCTATATCGACCCTCTCCCGTCGACTCGATCGCGCATGGACGGCGGTGGGACCGAAAATGTCGTTGACGCGTCCATTCGGCACGAAATTTGACTTATACGGTCCGTTTCATACTCAAATCTCGTGAATTTTCTTCGACGTCACTTCTCTTCGATTCGAGACGAATCGGACGAAAGACACGGTACTCATTCCACGTGTCCAGTCTCCGTGAATTGAGATTTCTCTTTTCAAACGTCTTTTCAAAATTATTACATTTTCGCGATCCCGATTTTACGTCGTTGACGCAGTCGGAACTTCTTCACCGATGGTAACATTATTTTTATTGCAGTATTCGTAGCGGCGACGTGGCGACTCGATATACAGATACGGGCGTCGGTAGGTATAAACGATCGCGCACGTATCTCTCTATACTGGGATGTACCACGTTGGTGTATCAAAAAAATCGAGGGAATCGTAACTACGTTTGTTCAGTCTCTTGGGCACAGTTTTCTGCCCGCGTGTTGTTTATCCCCGGACCGAGAAGAAATATTTGTATGGAAATGGAACGCACGGTAGACGCGAACCTGAATTCGAATCGCAATTCGGATTCGAAGTTCGCTTCGATCGACGACGAGAGCAAATATATTTCACGCAACGCGAATGATAAATGTCGTCGTCGAGAATTCGAACATCCTGATAATCGAGCTTCGATTGGAAAACCGTTCGTCGTTTCATCATTCTCCGATCGATGAAGGATTGCGAGGGGAATTATAGAGACGAGAACGCGCGTCGAATTTATCGTCGTCAAATTAATTTTCAGAGGCGTGAAACGCGTCGCGAAAGTATAAATTTATCGCCGACGAGTCATCACAGAGACGCTTTATTAAGACTCGACGAACATACGAATCCACACGTAAACGTTTCTGTTTATTTAATTTATGGGGCGCGCACAACGTCCGCCGAGCGCACACCGACGCGCGACGAGCGCGAGAGGAGGAGAGGGAAAGAGAGGGAAAGAGAGCGACGGATCGCGCGGGCGGCGGAAGAGCGACAGCGAGAAAGATACACGCGGGCAAGTAGAGTAGGTATGTATAAACCGTACGGCCGAGGACACGAATGCCGAAACTTATCGTTTCCCGCAAAGTTCTAGATTCAGCGAAGAGTTTCTCTCCGATGATAAAAAAAATACATTGTTTGGACGTCCTTTCTGAATCATATTTCAGCGAATTATTAATTTGCGAACTGTTCTTTGGCAAACCGAAAAAAAGCACCGTTTGAACTAAACGAGTTGAAAGGCCGCTGAAAGTTATTCTCAACGGAAAGAAAATTTGGAATCGATGTTAATCATCGGCATCCAGGTTTGTCGGTGAATGGAGTTCGTCACGAGTCAGTTTCCAAATCTCTCGAGAACCGTTGTCGCGACTGGGCTGTGCGACGGTAGGCGAGTCGAGCGAGGGAGGAGTTTTTAGTGCGATCATGAAACGAAACAAAATGTGGAAAATGTGGAGACAAAATGTGGAAAAGTTGTCGTCGCTGTACCAACGTCTTCGGGCGGTGGTACCGCGGGAGCGGAAAAGGGAACGCACGGCGATGCAGACGTGGACGATTGTGTCGACACTCGGTGTACAATGCAGTTTACAGTCTGTAGTTTATACGGCCACGAGTTGCTGATAATCGAGAGTAATTAATGTCGGACGTGGGGTGCGATAGGCGAGCGCGGAGATAGGCAGGTACGTGCATACGTAGACGCGCACCTCGAGCGATAAGGAACACGTGGATCCGGCGTATGAATCGGATTTAACAACTGTAGCGCCCCGACTTCGCACCGAAGCCGCGCTATCTCTTCCGCCTTCTCTTCCGCCTTCTCTTTCCCTCCCTCTCCATCCCTCTTCCCGTTCTCGCTCTTTTTCCATCTCGTATTTATTCCTCGTTCCGTGCAGCCCGTTTCTAGCTCTCAGAAGCGGAGAAAGAGCGCGCTAATTGCCCGCGAAACTGGGTCACGGTTCATTTGGATATTTTTTACTGCTGACCGGATGAAGTTCCGTCAGCGGAAGCATCCGATCGAATCGTGATTTCGACCGGAACGAAACACCTGCTCTCTGGATTTTCCGGCTTCCAGCTTCGTTCGTCCTCTACTAGCCGAAAACTTGCGCCGACAAATCGTGAAAATTGCAAAAACGTAGCTCTGAGTTTTCTCTGTGGAGAGACGCGATGCTCTTTTTTTTTTAGTAGAATCAGAACTTCGGTTGTTGTTTGAGGGGGAAAAACTTGGGCTAGTTAGTCGACGGTAAGAATGCGATGGCAAACAGCTGTTGCCTTGTTTGTTCGATCGAGCATTGGTCGACCCACGAGCTACCAGACACGCGTGTACGCGTGCTCGAGGGTGGATATCGATAGAAATGCGACCCGAAAGAAACGTCTCGCGGATATTTGACATTCGTGTTGTTCTTACGATCGTTTCGAAACGTTTACGGTAAAGCTTCGGAAGCAATATTCGGTGGGCAGAGCGGTATCGAGGCTGAGATTTGACTAGAATCACCGACTCGGCTCGCATTCAACGGAGTCTGGTAAAATGTCGAGCAGACCCTTCTCTGTCGCCGAGCAAACGGATCCTTCTCGATCTCGTTACTCGTAGATCTTTGCGAGTTATTCGCGATGGATGATTAAAACGAGCAAATCTCGCGACAATTACGAGGTAGAAATTTCAGGAATTGTAAATTCCACAGGGATGTAAACGTGTTTCAAAGATTTTTCAAGGTGCATCGGATGTTCATTTTTCACGAGTCTTCGTCCAGCTTCCTGCGTTTTTTCCTCCTAATATTTTTTCCTCGCCTTACGAATTCCACAGCTGATCGACGAAGTCTTTTACTCCTGTCAGCTTCTTCGGCCAAGACTAACACTGATTCATACCGTTCGCGGATTAATTCGCGTTGCGGAGAGCATTCTATCTCGCGTCTACGTCCGATCGAACGACCCTCGAGGCGCCGCGTAATCCGCCAGGGCAAACCGTGCGAACTTCGTAAAAACGAAGTTTAAATTCGAAAGCCGATAATGTGAGTCGAGATTTTGCATAAATATTAACTCTGATTTACGTTCGTCCCCCAACACCGGTGATCCGCTTCGTCGCCTCGCCGCTCCCTCGTGTGTTTTCATTCACCCCGAAGTTCGCGCCACCAAACTTCTGGCGGTCAGAAAAAGCGACGCGATAGGTTTGTTTGTTTGTTTATTTTATTTTTTTCATTTCAAAAAGCTCGACCGCAGTTGTTCCAGTGGCCGGCGCGGTCCGGGAAGCTTCGCCCGACTGTCAAACTGTCAACGAGCTTGAAATTCGAGAAACTTCTTCGACATCTTCGATGAAATTTCAAATCTCTCGACGTCCACGTCTCAAAAATCTTTTTACCTCGCTAGAGTAATTCTCGAAGTCCCCCATTTTCGAACAACGGGCTTCGCTCGTCTGGAATTCGGAAAAAAGCTTTCTCTCACTTTCAACGATCCTCGAATCCTTGGATTCCATCTCAGCTTCGAAATCGGCAGCTCGAGCTATGCAGCTGTGCCTTGCATTCGATTTCAAAACCGTTTTCGCATCTCCGATCGCAATTTCGCAGCAGCCGTTCGAGGGAGCGTTTCGAAGGAGTCGTCGGTGTGGATTCGTCACTCGTTCGCAGGAACGGTAGCAGCGCCACCGCGAAAAGGAGCTTCTAGTCTCGGAGGTGGGTGATATATCAAACCGTGGCTTACGAGGCTTGGCCGATGCTGCGTGTAATACACCGAGATTCTAATTGCGCTCGCTTTCCGTCGGGTAGAAACTTTAATTGTCCGTGACGGTTACACGAGCGGAGAGCTCGTTAATTAAGCGTCCTTTACCGATGTTTCGCGTTTGCGATCCCGACTACCGGGACCAGGACGAAAACGGGACCGAGAACGATCGACTCGAGTCCGGAGCCACTTACAACACCGCGGCTCGGTTCGGCCACCTATCAACCTGTTTAGTTCTCGTTCTTCGGCGAACCCGAACCTAGCCGCGTGTAGGTAAATGTGAGCCGACCGGCCAGAAGCTGCGACGCTATTGGGGTTCATTTGCCTGAAACGGACGATAGTACGAACAACAGCTACGGTATGCCAGCATTAATTTCAAAACCAACAGACGCGGGATGACACATCGAATAATTAAACGGTAGACAGGTGCTTCGATTTTTTCATCCACGATTCCTTCGTATTGGAGTCGGTGGTCCTGCTTCAGGAGGTCGGCACCGTCGATTGGAGCAAATGCAGCAAAACCAGTTTTACGAAGAAACCGAAGGGTGGCTGCGCGATCAGGAGTAGCTGATTAGTCGATTATTACCGTGAGTAATCTGAAATTAATACTTTTCCTACCGAAATCTTTCAAGCGCGATTTCTCGAGTTCTCGTTTTTGCGATTTTTTCAAATTTGCGTGAAAGAATTTTTTTTTAATTTTAGTTCTCAAAGTATTGACGCGAGTCTTAACATTATCGTCGATTTATAAAAAAGCGTCGATTTATCATAGTTGCCATTGTTTTCGGAAGAACGGAACGAGAGATCGACGCGAATATTCGAAAGGATTTCCGAGAGCGATGCGGTGGTCAGCGAAACTGTCGGAAGTTCGTTGTTCTGATTATCAAAGCGGAGTGTTGCGGTGGAGGAGATAGTGCGAACGGGACGCGAAGGTCTTGTTATCGTTATGATTTACGGCTTGCTATTAATTCGAACGAGGCAAATCGATTCCACTCTGTCCGTACGTCACGTGCTGAAACGTCTCGATCGACTCGATACCTTCGCGTTCGACGATCGTACGGTATTCGTTACGATTTGCCAGCACCGTAGAAACTCCAAATCTTTTTCGTATAAATTTTCTCCAAAATGTATAGATACGTCAAAATTGCTGTCAAAATTGCTGTCAACGACTGATGGACGACTTATTCAAAAATTACCTTGCACGTGAGGGTTTTATCGGTATGGAACGAATTCGAGTCGTAAAAACGGAAGACGAACCCGATAACGAGAAATAATTGCGAAGATACGTGGGCCGAACGATGCGCATAAAGTTGACGAGATTCGGCATCATCGTCATCGCGAGAAAGAAATTGGTACAGATATTTTTCACATCATCGCGTTCGGATATGATAAACGTAGATGGACGCGTATAATTTTAATAACTGATCGCATCAAGTTGACGGATAAAATGTTGAGAATACGATTTTTGTCGATAAATATAAATAGATACGGTTACGTGAAAATGCTTACTTTCATTTTTATACATCTCGCGATGAAACTGTCCATCTATTATTGTGTTTATCCTATACAAGGGTGGTTTTAGAAACGTCCGGTGATGAATTTCGTGGGCGAACATTGATTTTGTAAATCTCTTCGAATTTATTACGAATACAGCAAAATCCGTGGCTACAGCTCCGGAATCAGCGGCGAGTTTCGCGCGCGCGTATGATTTTTCGTCCCGACTGTATCGGCGAGATTGGTCGATGGGAAGCGATCGATGGGGAGAGATAAAAACAAGAGATCTGCAGTTTTTTCAATTCTCGGGCGGGAGATGAACACGACAGTCGAGGACGAGGATGACGCGGATGGAGGCTTATCGATCTCATCGAAGGGATGGATGCGAGGGTTTCTCCGGTGGTTTTCCCTTTTTGCAATATCTTACCGCACGGTAAACAAGTCGAGGATCCGTTTCGAGCTGGGCGGAACGGCGAAAGTGAAAGTAGTCGGAATATTTGCCTCGCTATTACGTTACGGCACCCCTTCGAGCCCCTTGCCGGGGAATGCTCGTTGTCGAGAAAAAGCTGCCTCCGCTCTCGGGTTTCAGGCGATCATCGCAGCGGCGCGCGTGGGATAAGCGAACCGATTTGACGAGTCTCGTCGGAGAGTACCGAGCGAGAATAAATATTTTTCGTACCCCGTAACGATCGATGTTATCGACGGGGCGTGATGCGGCGATTCACCGAAGAGCAGCGGAGATTGACCGGTAAAATTCGCCGCCGCGACGTCGAAGTTGACGTTCAATTCGAGGACCACCCGATCTCTCTCTCCTCCCCTCCTTTTCTAATCATTTTTTTTTTTCAAAGGGTCGAATCGAAGGACGCTACAGGCGAGTTTAGTCGTACCAAAGCTTACGAAACGTGCGATGACAATTTTCGGGCAGCCACATTCGTTTGTCTCGTTGTTTCGTAATTGGGGTAAAAATCTCATGGTTGGTATAAGAGAGGCGAACGTAGGGTGAAAACTTAGCCGTAGCCTCGCACCCTCGACTGGAAATAGTTCCGTCGTCATTCGAGGATTTCATTTCCGGCCACTAGGTGTACACAGCGAACGAAGTTACACGTGCGACACCGCTATGGATTGAACTTATGGTTGAACTGGCAACCGCGGGGTAGCGGAGCTCGTTCTCGATGGAAATGCGCGAAGTTGGATAACCAGCCTGAAAGATAAGCCAAGTTTTCACCGCGATGGAGACCCGGCCATTTTGTTAATCTTTGCGGCCAAATTAAGGTCGAATAAGAAAATCCTGCCTTGATAAGGCGCACGCGCGATGTTTCGCATCTTTCGAGATACGCGCGTGAACGTACAGACAGTGTATTCGAGAAGATTCCCTCCCTACGGAGTGGGTCGAAAGTAGAATCCGACCAAAGCTTCGGCTTCGTTGTACTTGTAACTTTAATTATTGTTAGGTACAAGAAAGGAAAAAAAAGGATGGTCAATCAATTGTTAATTAATCTTTGAGATAAATTATTTCAGTTTAATTACGGCTGTTAATTTTGAATGGTCTTCTTCTCTTTAATCACAGCGTTTCATTCTTCTAAGTCGCCTTGCTCGAAACCTGGGTTATATTACTATTTTTCATTACTCTAGTAAGCAAATAAATAAATAAATACGTATAAAAAAAGGGTTCATATTTTTTTATAATAGCGCAATTTTGAAAACCGTTTCAAACTTAACTGTTACGTATACTTAAGTAGTTAAGGATTTTTAACTAAGACATCTAATTGATCAGGGGAATCGATCGGGGGAATCGCGTATTTGATCTGTGCTGTGAAAGAAGAATCGACGATTTTGCAATTTAATTGGAAAATTTCAAAGTAGACGGATGAAATATT
Source organism: Arge pagana (assembly GCA_963969455.1). Classification (NCBI taxonomy): domain Eukaryota; kingdom Metazoa; phylum Arthropoda; class Insecta; order Hymenoptera; family Argidae; genus Arge; species Arge pagana. The sequence continues at coordinate 24,398,068 of OZ018312.1, read as the reverse complement.
CACGGTTTCTTACTCCATCCACGAGGCATCAAAGCTGTCTTCCGCGAACGCGAAGAAGCGCCACTAAATCACGACGCAAAGTGCAGCGAGGAATTAAAGGATGCGTTCGAGCAACTCCTGCGCGGCTCGCGACACTCTCCCCTGAGTCTGGTCGAGATAGGTGGGTATCTACTTTGTTTCTCCCCGTTTTTTACCTCGCTCTTACGCTACATGGGCAAAATTAACGTTGCACCATTCCTAATTAGACATTTTTAATGCAAGACATTTGTAGCCACGGCTGGAGAGTGTCTACCTTGAATTACAGACACCTGATTTATTCAACTCGCTATCAAAGAACGCTACGTGCTGCTACGAACTCTACGCGAGTTCCGCTTCGTGCTTGGCTCGTAAAAAAAATAATCTACGAAATATACGACGGGAAATTGCGATTTACATTCAAATTACTCGCAGTTTCCAATTTCCTACCGTTTCGAATTTATCATCGAAACAAGTTTACAGTTTGTAAGATTTCGCGAGTTCAATGCGATCTCCGAATTTCAGGATTTCTCGAACGAATCATTTTCAATTAATTCTGAGACTCGCGATTCCCAAACAGAATTTCATTCTGAATTCTACCGTTTGAAGCTGGCATTCAATTTCGATGATAACGTTTTCAAATCACGGTCATTTTTCGTTTTCCTGATTTCTCATCATTGAAGCGCGAATGCCGAGTTGAAAATTGAAAATGCAACTAATATTTACATTTCAGTTTCGTCTGATCCAATGCGAAAATGGCGACTTCTGAATTTGAAAATTTGTCGAGAAAGTAATCAAAAATTCCAATCCGTAAAAAGCGTATCCGGGTCGGAGATGTCTAATTTAAAATGCGTTTTGTTCGTCAAAATTATACTTGTGCTTTGCTCCCTCCTTGCAATCTGGCGGTCTCGCAATCAGGGGAAGGTAAGAGCGATACACGATGCTCTACGATGCCGTACACCTGGCATACCACGCAGCGTAGATACGTGCACGGGGAGCAGCGCGCGGTGTCGGTCATATCGATTGGCTGCGTCGATATTACGTAACGTCATTAACACGTCGCTTACACATGCGCCTCCCGGTCAGGGGGTCCCCCTCGACGCTACCTCCACGTGACTCGTTCGGTCGCCCTCCACCCGCGCCACTCTAGTCTGTCCGTCTCCGTCGCGTGCAGAGGCGTGCACGCGGTGCGAGGTATCGCGGAATCGGGCAAACTGGTACCCGCGACCTTCCCACCTCGCGGTCCAGCCTGCTCCCCGCGATGGCTCGATCCCCCCGACCATTCCGCATCTGGCCTCGCGTACCATGAACCCCGGGCCCCGTAGCGCAAGTGCCGTTGACGGCTGTATGATGCATCGTATATAACAATTGTAATTTACTAAACGAACGGATGCATGCTAGCGCAATAAAACTAGGTTACATTTCCACGACAGTTACCCGGACCGGTGTTTCATCGCCGTACGCAATATCGTCGCTTATGCATCGTTTTGCCGCCGACAAAACAAAAACATCTCGCTCCCATAAATTCCGACAATGTGTCCCGCTTCGATCCCTCTATTTCGCTCGCCATGGGAGAACGGATTTCTTTTTATTCCAAACATACCCTTCGATTTTTCCATCCAAATTCGACCATTCTCGTGTCTCTGGTCATGTTTACATGGAATTCCAGCTTTATCTAGATTTTCACGGATACTTCGTACCGGTTTTCCGCCATTCCTGCGTACTCCTTGTAGTCTTTCCGTTCGCTCGATTTTCATAGATTCTTTTTTCCCGCTGCGAACGACGAAGATGGTGATTTTTTGTGCTTTTCAGCAGCGTGAAACGGAGTCCGAATTACCGATCGTCGTCGCGGCGGGTTCGAGTCAGGTAGTCGCGTGAAGTTTGCGCGAAGAAAGGAGATGAAAAACGGACGTTGGAATCACGCAACATTGCGGGGAACACGTTCAGCTGGCGGGCGTCGTTAGCGAGTGTCGAAAGGTAATAATCGTCGCGTTACAGCATATACACGTCGTAACTCGCATCAAGCCGCGTAATACCTTTACACCGCATCGCCATGTACCAATAACGAGCACGGAGCGTTGCACGCTGAGGTGATTTGAATAACCGCACGCGCCTCCTTCTACTCCTCCTCCGACCCTTTGTACCTCGATTACGTGTCCCTCTGTACCACACCGCGGTACATGCTTTCGAGGAAGGAAAACTTCTGGAGCTGGTACGACACACGTTACGGCACTGATAGCTCAGCTCGGGAAACACGACGATACCGCGACGCCTATAAAGATCTCATCGCTTGTAATTGGGCGAATGCGAATCGGAAGAGCTTGCCGCTGCTGATTCGGTGTTCCAGGCCTGCGAACTCTTCGTGCGCACGATTCGGAAGCGATGCACAACGCGCTGCGCAATGCTACGTCGTCCGTGTCATCGGCGTGCCTGCGTTGCCGCGCGAAGAGCAGCCGACGTCCCAGCGTTTTATATTCAATCGAGCGGTTCGTCGCTCGCGAGAGAGCGTCGCGCGAACCCGAGGCGATGCGGCATCTAGCGGCGAATCCGCGGAGCTCGAGAGCAGTAGTTTCGTCGACAACTCGTAGACGCGGAAGGAAGGCATTCCGACAGGTTTGATTTGATTCCGCAAAGAATAGCGCGATGTATTTCGACGTAGTTGGGAAACGAATGAAAAGACGAGAAGTGAGAAACAGCGACTTGGTTCGAATATTCGTCGAAGAATTCACTTTAATCGAGGTGAATCGTTCGCGGGCTCAACGTTGCTTTCTACTTGAAAATGAAATGCTATTATCGTCGGCACGTCGAATAAATCATTCTTTCGTATTCTTTATTCGGGAAGAATTCTTTGTCGCGTCGGACGTGCTTTGACGTCGTAACGATTCATGTAGCCGGGAAAAATGGTTACGACGAATAAGTTTCCAAACAAAACTTAGACGAAGGTTTCTACGAAGGGAGCAATTCTTTTCCCAGTTACGCGAATGTATCCTGCGCGCTATCGTCAGACGTGATAATCTTGAGGACTCTTTCTCTCTACATAGAACCAGCCGCCTCTTTGTCGTTCCGAATGCTAACACAAGCGCTCGCGACAATTAGCGTAGACCTCCGGTAACGTAAGCCGACTCCGCACGACGTTTTCAAGTCGCTGAATGAACATCGTTTGCAGTGTTTTTTGTGATAGCGCTGACACAGTTGACAACGACGAGATCGTCTCGGATGATAACCACGACATTGCAACACACCGCCTTGGTCTTGCATCACTGCGGATCTCACCGGAGATGATACGTTCGGTGAGAATAACCTCGCACCGATGTATCCGTGTTTCCAAAACGATTTCCCCGATGCATCATCCTTTCCCTCCTCTCCTACGTGCTCGTTCATCTTCTCGCCAAAAATTCGCGACGCGATACTTTTTTTCATACTAGAACAACGCCCTTCGATTGTTAAATCGATACCGGTGCGCATATTTCAGACAGATATTTTAGCAACTTCAGTGCCATTTCCGGAATTCCACGAGAACTCGACGTCAGCTGTGACAGATCCCTGGGGTCTTTGCGAAAAAGTCGCTCGGACATCGCGATAAAGATCTGTTTTTCCTGCTTCGACCGGAACCGATGCTTCATCGCTACTCGTCGCCTAATTGATAGTATATTTCGAGCAAACGAATCGCCGTCGTGACTGCGAGCTGTTCCGCGATCGTAGAGCCCGACGACCCGCCAACGTAGCAGCAGGATCGCGAGAATCGCGCGCGTCTCGGCGCTCTCTAGCGGCAATCCTCGCAGCTAGCTGGCATGAAATAGCGTCGCCTTGATTCGGTCGTTATTCTGTTGTCAAGCGAGTCTTGGAATGCGTGCGAATCCAAAGGGAAGGAAATGAATGGAATCTCCCAACGAAGCGATGTTGCCTCCTCGGTTGTTCCGCGTTACGTCACGTCGTCACGTGGCACAACGTCGCGTGTCCACGCTAATCGCATTCGCGTGGGCGGTGGCAGATATTTTCGGATGCCTCCGTGAACCTCAACGTGAATAACTGTACGTGATCTGGCACGCGTCGGCGAGAATTTTCTTTTCGATCTCTAGGCCACGATAGTTCCTGTTGGGCCGAAAATGTTGGGCGCGGAGAGAGCTCCGTGGCTGGGCTCTGGTCCGTTTCCGGTAATCCGTTTCTCGCGAAAAATATTTTTTTCCGCGTTCGAACGAGGTAATATTATTTTTTCACAAAATTTGAAACAGTCAGCTGAACCGCTCGCGCCGTACAACGATCCGCACTCGGTGAGAATTGCCCCCAACTCGGGGTGAAAATGTACGAAGATTGCGAATATTTTTCTTCCGCGCGAGCAATTTTTTGGATTTCGTCGTCACCTCGACGAGCTAGCGTTATTTCTCGTTGATAATCCCAACGTAGACGCGCGAGAATATCGAGAACGTTGGAGGGAGGGAGCGTATCACCCTTCGCTGCGGAATCCACCGAGCAAGAACAAGATTACTCAACAAGTGGTGATCGACGTCGGAGTTCGCGGCTCGCTGCTCGCCGGGTATCCTCGAACGATTCGTAAAACTCACTCGGAATTATTGCGCCTCCTTCGCGTAACGACGACGATAAAAACACCGACAACGAGTCGACGTGCGCGGAAATTCACTCGGATCTCGTTAAAAATAATTGTTATTTTAATAACACCAACATAAAGGATAAGAATAGAATAATGAAAGGTTCGTAAACGCTACGTGTTCGCAGCGTTCAATTTCGCGTTTCACCCCACCTCGATGCGCACTGCACTTTCGATAACGGAACCACGAAGAAGTATCTTTTGGTTATGTCGACACCCGGGCAGCGTAATTTCCCTTTCTAAATCCGAAAACCATTGTAACAATTTTTTTTCACAAAATGCATACATCTCCCATCGAAACGAAAATGATTATTTCTCTTGTTTACATGTTTCTGGCAACTGGATTATGCCTTTTTTCTAAACACCTCGTTCGCGTTATAGTTACGAATACACATAGCGAAGAACCAATTTATTCTCCGCGTTCGAAACACGCAGAGTATTAGGATCGCGGATGATATTTTTTTTGTTGAGACGAAGAAAATAGTTTAGGGCGATAGAAAACGGTCGGTTGTCACCCTGCTTTTATAGCGCGATCGCAAAATGTCGCCCGAACAGCACGATGCAAATTTCCGTGCGAAAACGCTGTAGAAATTTGCATCGTGGTGTTCGCAACTACCGTGCGGAGGAAGGTGGACGGGCGAGTAGGTGTTTGGGTAGGTAAGCGGAGGCAAAAAGGTTTCGCCGCTGTCGTCGGCTCGAGGTCGCGAGTTCCCCGTCTTGACGGTGGAACCACCGTGAGAGTCGAGAAGGACGTGGCGGACGAAGGAGAGGCGAGCGAGCAATAAGACGAAAAGCCGAGCAGAAATGAGAGACACGGTGGGACGACGGAGACAAGAGCGGAAAGGATTTGCTTCGCGAGTCGCAAGGAAGATGGGAGCGAGGAGGACGTTAGGCTGCCTCCTCGTCGTTGATACATCATCGGCTCGAAATCGTCTCTTTATCCGCTCCGCTCGTGCGTAATCTCGCGCTCGCATGTGCGCGGAGCGTATAAAATGTGCAAAGTAAAATCGAACATCCTCGCTCTATTTTCCACGCGAAATTCCGAACGTTTTCACGAAACCCCATCACAGCTTCGAAACTCTCACGGTGCCGAACAATTTTCCCGATTTCCGTTCCTACCGAGCTTCAATCTTTTACGCGATCCTCGTTTGTTCGATTCGTAAGGACGAATATTTTCGATCGCGATTTTCTCCACTTTAGTTTGGCGAGTTCCGCAGTTGTTCAATTCTCGTTTCATCGACACTAGAAATGCCGAGTATTTTGCATTATTTATTCGCGGATCGATGGTCTGGGTTTTTCTTTCGATTTTGCTATTTCTCGATCGCGAAGTCTTTCATTTTCCCGATTGAATTTTATTTTATATTCGGTTATTCGTTTATTCGACTATTGACGGGATAAAAATTGGAAATTCGCCGGCTCGTTTGTTGGGTAAAATTCGGTAACCCAGCTCGAAACTATCAACGCCAGATACGAAAATGAAAAAACGTGCGGAGAATAGACGGCGTCAAATGGCCGCCGTTGTAATCCGATTGAACGGCATGGACTTATCAGCCCGTCGACGAGTGCCATCCTCGGCATGATCGGCGTGATTTTTGTTCGTTTCTCCCTATTCGTCGTTAAAATAAGTGAAGATATCTCGCTGTTGTTCGCGCGTGACCGCGCACGGAAGATCGTCGTCGCGATACCGAGAAAGGAATGAAAGGGATTGAAAAGTGAGGAGATCGAGGGGGCATCGCATCGCTGCAGCGGCGCGGCGGGGAGAACGGATGAACCCAAAGCGCCACGTATCTGTACGGATTACGTATCTCCGCGCGGGCGGCGCACGTGCACGTATTACGGTACCGATAGAACGCGCGCGGATAGAAATCTCGGCGTCGTTTATACGGGAGCGTCTACCAATTAACGATCTGGAAATGATCGTCGACTGATGCGCCGTAAAGACTATACGCTCCCGCTCGTCCGCTTTGCGTTCTCCGTCTCGTCGCCCGTTTCCGATTCTCGCGAGCTAAGCGCGAACAGGGAATAAAAGGAGAGCGGCGCGGACAAAGAATAACAGTCGGCACAGATGCGGCAGATGGAGAGATAGACGGAAGGAGGCAAAAGCGAGGAACAGACGATTCACACGAGCGAGCGTAAAGGAAACTAGTAGAAATGGTACGTGACCGGCAAGACTGACCACGAGGCGGCAAGGAAACGTCCACGTGCAAACGGAGACGACGTAATCGGGCGACGCAAACGTGAAATAACATTCCTGCGTACGATATGCCGTCTCTACCACGGTACAGAAAATGAAAAGTGTTACGCTTCTCGCGATGTTCGATCCAATTTCGCGAGATTTAGGTAAAAAAAAAAGAAACGATAGCTGGTTCAATATGCAGACGAGTTGCAAATTTTTACTTTCGATTTGCAGATACACGTCGGTCTGCGAGGAAGTTTCCTCCGTTCCTACAGCGTATCCTTTCGCAAACAGAACCGGAGAGAACAAGAGAGGGAGAGGGAGAGAGAGAGAGGGAAAGGACAAAGGAGCAAAGTAAACTATTCATCGAATCACAGAGCTGTATAGCGGTCATTTGCATAATACTCGATGTAACTCGGTTCACGAGCGTTACGCAACGGAGTATATAGCGTAAGTACGACTCTCATTACGCAAGTCGGATACATCGAAGGGCATCGATGTGCCTGTGGCAGCGGACGCCGGAGAAAATGAGCTTGCGAGCTTTGCGGGTGAAAAATTCGTTAAGGAAAAACGTGGCCGTCGAAAAAAAATACGGGTGAACCAGTTTTAACGTCGACCTCGAAGCTCCGTTATCAACTGCGAATCACCTCAACTTTTCTACGTTCCCCAATCTGAACGCTCATTACTCAACGCGTGACGAGCAAACAACGACGTCGCTTTATTGGTTCGCTGCCATGTGAATTTGTGATGCTCGCGTATCGTACGTCTATCCTAGCGTATTCAAAGCAGATTTATGCGCGCGTATTTACGTGCGCGCGCGCGTGTGTTAGTCCATATACATGCTCTCTACCTGTTATACGAAATAACACGGGGGACCACGAAATTTCGTATTTCTAAACCGTTGCGGGATGAAAGAGCGAAGAGAAACGGAACGAGCTACTCGCGTGGATATGCATGCTCGAAACAGGCGTGTCGAACCGTTTACTCGTGACTAATAACCCGATGAAAAATCCAACGAAAGTCGTAGCGCTTCTACGGACAGAAAAATGGAGAGAGAAGAAGTCGACAATTTTGAGGAAAAAAAAGTACACCGTTCCTCGACGCGAGAGCCTATGAATACTTCCGCGGACAATTTCGACAAGTCGAGGAACACAACTCGCGTGATGGACGTACGTTCTCGAAGAATGGTAGTGAAAATGGAGGAACCGAGGGAAATAGAATGTAAACGCGGTGTTTCCATCGCGACGATTAGCATAATCATGGATGTCATTGTTATTTTAATAATTGTAAATGTGCTCCTTCGTATCTCGACGCGGCGTCGCTCGTTCGTTCTCCCTCTAGGTCAGACCAGTCATCACCCGGCTATAAGGACGCGTCGATCGTAATCTCAAACATTTAAAATAGTTCATTGTCGACACGTGCTTAACCGCGACTATCTAAATTTGAATCAGCGCATATCCCGCGATCGTTGCGGCAGTAGGTACGGAGGCGATAGGAACGAACACGCGTACGCGTTATACACCGGCCACCTCCCTCGTTACACCGCAGCTTCGGCTGACCTAGCCTAGTTACCTCGATCCTCGTAACCCTTTCTCGCTCTTCCAACCCGTCGAGATTCACACCCACGCGAGCTCGGTGATAATTTTAAGTGACGCGCGCATGCCGCAAGGTCAGGAATAACCCTCGGCGTTCGACGTAACTCATCCGACTTCAACGTGCATCCCATTCTTGCAGACGCGATAATATTTATACACCGAATTACGTAACGAGCATTACGTGTGACCGGTCTTCTCTTGTTGTTCGTTTTCAGTCGCGTTATTTCATCCGCTGCGCGCCAGCTCGCTCGTTGTTTTTTTCTACCGTGACTCGCGATCGTCTCGTTCCTCCTCGCCGGGCATGTTATCCTAGTCGAATTCGCACGGAACAATGAGATTCGGAACTTTTTTCATTCTTCGCCACGACGGAGATCCCTCTCGCGCGGTCGATTTTTGGATGTTCGGATCCTTGCTCGATTCGTAAACGCTTCCTCGGCGGTAACAGCGAATGGCGCGGCAAAATCACGCGACACAAAATTCGTCGGATGACATCGTAGTGACTCGACTCGTCGAGTCTCCGTATCGTCGGTTCTTTCGGAGCATGACTTCATAAGCGCGCCGCGCGGTATAGAGAATACGGTGCGTTCCGGGTACGCGGAAACCTATGATACCTTCGCGATATGATGATGCAATAGCTTACAATTAACCGAATCAACGTGCATGCGCCTCCCGGGCTCGCGCGCGCTCCGGCGCGCACTCGCCGTATATATACAGATTCCCGGTTTCATTGCTCGCGAGAAACTTTGAGCAGAGCGCGCGAGCCTCGATGCCTGGAGTCGAGTCCGATGCGCCGAAAAGCGCGCCAACGTGTTTTTATTTGTCGGAAAAAATCACGTACGGTTTGTAACGCGTTACCCACAGATTTGCACGCCATTTTTCGACCGATCGAATAAAAAATGGAGACGACGCGGCGATGGGTATACGCGGTTTTCATGGAGACTGATCAAAATCGGGCAGATCTCCGTGCTTCTCGGTGTGCGTCTGTATCAGGGGTTATGAAACGTCGTGGTCTCTGTGTATTTCCGTCCGAGTCGCGATGTATTCAACCGTTCCTCGTCGTTTCGGACGCGTGCGAGCGCTCTCGACGATCATCACGGTCTTCTTTGTTAGACCTGCAACGTAAGCTGAATACGAATGATGTTTTCAAGTCGTTGAATGAAGATCGTTCGCAGTGTCTTTTGTTGAACTGCTTACACAGTTGGAAAGTGAGATAGTCTGGCGTAACGATTCTAGGACACGGCGTTAAGTTTTGCACGGCTGCAGATATCGTAAAAGATGTTAGTTTTCCGGAAAGTGAAAGAGGCTCGTGGGTTCATCGTTCGTACGAGAGTAAGTCGCAACAAGTTTTTCCATACGCGAAATAGCAAATACACCGCAGAGGTTGGTAAAGAGTGGATCGTGATAACCCGCGAAACATTCGGTTTCACTCGAGGAAAATAGCTCGAGGTTTCGCATTGCGCATGACAATTCTACACGGTCAAGGATGTTCCCACGACTTTTCCAAGGCTGGATACGTCACGAAGATTTAGCCGACAATAAAATTTTTCAGGAGGACGTAGATAAATTGACATGACTCACGAAACCTCGTGCATCCAGAAGATTCATTATCTGATGCTGTGTATGCCTAAAGCTTGGCGCTGTTCAAAACCAGATTCAACACCAGCTTATCACTCGACAATAATTAGATAAGCTCGTTTCAATCGACGCGAACATAACACCGAAGGTTAGATGACAAAGGTCACGTGAAACGATGGACTAGTATTTTATTCGCGATTGAACAGATAAGGACACGATCTCCGTGATCAAAGGTGGAAGCAGCCACAGATTAAAGTCGCGTGTAAGGTGCTGCTGAACCGGGGGATGGGTCGCAGCCTCCGGCAGATAAACAAGTCTGAAAGAAACTAGAGAGAACAAACAGCTGTACTCGGATAAAATTCTTTGTAACGAGCAACGCTAACTGGGCTGAGCTCCACGCTCCGTATATTTTTCTTGCACGACAAAATAACCCATTCGTCTGCACTCAGGTGTTTCGAAACAACTGCAGCCTGTACGAGAGTCGATCCGAACTCTGCTGACTCCTATCGACGAACGATGCCAAACGACATAGCCTCGCGGATTTCACCGAATTGATGAAATTACGGTACGTCTGAAATTAAACGTTCGTGCCCGAAACTCTTCAATTGGCATACCGTAGTAGACTCGCGTCGTATTATATTTCGCCAGTCAAGGTAATCGAAATGTGCATACCTGAACTCAGAAGTTATATACAGCCCTATACAATTGATCTGGCATTGTAACGACGCACAAACTAGAGTTGGACCACTAGTTTTGACTGGTCGTAGAACTTTCTACTCTCGTGTTTGCAGAACATCTGCGCTACTACTATCTATTCAAGGGTGTCGTGGCATGTTGCGAGAGAAGACATACTACGATTATTGTATCACCGCTTGCGTTCGGTTTGACGAAACATCGCAGAGTGATCGAGAGACGAAGAATCCGTCGCATGGGGCAAGCCGAGGACATCGGAGGGAACGAAGAGAGAAACGGGAACGAGATCGGAGACGGGACGCGCTTGACCTACAGAGATCCGAGTTCGGTAAGAAGAAGCAGTAATGCTGGCGAAGAAAACAGTAGGAATAAGAGAACGGAAGCGTGGCGTCCCACGCGATGGGATTCCACGCCGGTTTCAGAGTTGTACGGAAACCGGACTTTCCTGTTACTCCTGCGAGATTAGATGTAACCGCTCGTTGCAGAGCCCAGATCACTTTTGCCGGCTGTTTGGTTGAGAGCTAGCGCGGCTTACATCAGAGTTGCGGTTAAACTCCTCCGCTATCTCATTCCTGCATCGTGTCAACGAACTAATCGAACTCCCGGACGCATGCATGCGTTCTCCGGCTGAAGGCACGCCCAAGGTCGCGATAACAAGTCTCGTGCCTTAATCGGCCGCGATTCCGAGTATCGGTGTAGCGCCGATAACGAGACGCGGATCATTCATAAAGCGTAGTCGCGCGAATCTCCCCGCGAGCCAAATGCGATCTTCGCGTGTCTCGTCCGGGTAGACCCGCTGCCACCAAAGTCTCGAGGCTCGAAAATTGTCTCTCTTACTTCCACCGCGAACCGTTATCATCGCGTACGGTCATTCTCGCCGTAGGCCTGCTCGAATTTTGTTTTCCTCGCGATAAATCATTGCCCCAACAACGCCACTTTGATCGCCCGATTCGAGATTCCAGGGACGTTTGTCGGCCGATCAATCACGCTTATCATCGGTCGATTTCAATTATCAGAAGCAAAGCTACCGGACATTTTCAAAGGAATCCACCCAAACGAGACGCGGGGAGGATCGAAGCTGGCATTACGTAATCCGCTCGATTGTGGAATCTCACAGCTGCATGTGGCGTCTTTACCCAACGAAAGAGTGACTCCTCGATGCTTCGTGTTCCGGCATCGGGGAGAGACGACGATGGTGAATATTACGAATACGACGGAAGTGATTGCGAGGGAGATCGGACGATCCGCGTCACGTGAGCGTACGTCGACGATATCGCGGCGTCGACGGGTGATAAATTCGTAAAATATCTTATCGATCGATCGACGATTATTCGCATCAACGAATATTTCCAATGGCTGAGCGAGAATCGTCGTTGCATTCTTCGAGTTCCGGCAAATGAAATTGACCGGGTCGAAGTAGACGCGCGCGAGCGATCACGCAGAAATATGGCGGGCGAAGAGCCCGATCAATTTATTCCTATTACCGCTAATTGACCTTCGAGCGTCCATTTCTTGCAGCGATAATAAAACGGATAAACACTACTCACGGCCAATTTTCCGGAAACTTGAATACCGCGAATCACGATTGCCATGCACACCGGAGATGATGGATTTCAAGATGATGGATTCGAGCGAGTCGAGTTCGATCGTTTCATTGCCGTTTTATACCAACGAACTTCAACTGTTTTCGTTCACCCGCTGCGCAGGCTCCTCGAACCGTGCTTTTCCCGAAAGCTTTCGAAATCAACTACTGCTGCTTAAAATTAAAAAAAAAAAACAGATATAGTCTTCGCGGAAATTTTTCCGAAAAGATTTTCAATTTAGTGTCAAAAAAATCTACGTTATTCGAGTCACGTTTCTCCCAAAAGCTTTTCATCCCAAGTATCACTGCTGGGAAAACGAAAAAAAAACAGGCGTATACTTTTTTCGAAAAGCTTTTTCACCGAACATTTCACCATTTCCGATACGAACACGTTTCGAGTGTTTTTCATCCCGGAGTGTTGTAACGAAAATTTAACTACCCTCTACAAACACGATTAGACCTCCTTTCCGAAGCTTTTTCACGAGTATTCTCCCGCTTTGTATAAACACGTTTGGTTTTTTCCGCAGAGGTTGTCTTAACGAAGTTTTTTTCCCCGCTCTGCGCCAACCACCTCGCATATTACGAAATTCACCGAAAAAATGGCAGGTGCTTCGCGACGTAGATTATCACAAAACGTGTGATTCATCGCGTTGGGACCGCGAGAATATTTCAAGCCTACGTACCGCAGAAATTCCTCGTCATTTGTTTCCCTCCCAAAATTCTCCAATCTTCGCAGAAAACGCGCAATAATTTACAACAAACGAATGAAATAACGCTGACGAAATGAAATTCACCAACGGTCAAATCACCAAAGCTTCGATGGTAAAGAGAATTTTACAAACAATGCGATACGCGTCGTCGACCAAGTAATCTTTTTCTATGTTGATTCACCGAAGCTTTTCCAGCAAACTTTTCCCACAATTTAATCGTTGCGCCGCAATTTTCCGAATCAACCCGACACACCGATACGTTCATTTTTCTCCCATCGCGTTGCGTAACCGACAGCGCGACGGATGTGCAAAGATTAGGTCTGCGATCCCATTCCAGCGCGGCGCTCGCGAAAAGCGTCGGAAATGGCGAGGAAGAAACGACCTCGCGTTCGTTGTTTCGTGATTGCGAGTGGTTTTCGTTAGCACGTGATTCGAACTGTACCGATAGAAAGCTTCGTCGCGAGTCTCGAGTGAGATTAGCGCCGATAAAGTCGATAGAATCGGCAGGTACTTCTCGGCGAGATCAGTGTGTTTTCAAGTGCCGACGCATGCGACGAGCAAGCTCGCCCCCCGCGTCCCCCTCGGGCCCACATCCAGCTGTTCGGTTCCCGCGTGACGCGCCGAGAAGTCGTGACGAAGGCGTAACCAAGTTTTACTTCCTGCGGCAACGTTCTCCCCTGATGTGTTCGCCGACGTGGGTATATATTATCTAAGAGGATCTCCAACAATGAGCAGCGATACATGCGAACCGCGTACATGGCTCGAGCTCCGCCGATACGTCGCTGCGCGTACGGTTGGTCGATTTTTGTCTCTTTTTCACGCGAACGTTTCTAGTTACGAGGCCGTGAAAGCGCGTGTCTCGGATATCGTGAAAGTACCTTTTCATTTTTAATCTCGATGATCGTTCCGTTCGCTGTACGGCTCGACGTAGATGTTACGTAGGTACGTACTCTCGTACCCGACAGTTCCCTTCGATTCGATACTCTACGCACGATCGGCAGGTTTTTTTTTCACGCAACGTTTCCCGATTCCCCTCAATCGTGACGTAAAAATCGAACTTTTGTCAAATTTCAATGCCTAATTCGTGAGCTTTTTTTGTAACAACCAAACGCTCTGGTATTCTTTAGAATCCTGTAATTTCAGAAACGTTATTCGATCTAACGAGCGCAGCTTCGTGTATTTGAATTAAAAAATTTCCGTTAAATCGCTTACAAGTTCTAAATTCGGGTAATTTGCGTTGAAGCCAAAAATGTTAACGCTGTACGCAACGGTGAGAAAAAAATGTTCCGTGTATTTGTGGCGATACCTGGCAGTTTCCTCGGGTAGGCGAAAGCTTCGATGAAATTAAAACGGATAAAACTCCGTGGTAGGTGAAAAAGGAAGAGATTCGTCGAATCTCTGTGCGTGAGATTCCCGGGTTGAGGGGGGAAAATCGGAAAGCACGAACAAGTTCCGAAGTGGTGCTCGATACCGGTGGTTCGTCGATCCGTACCGAGTCGATAACAAACCTCGGATGATCCCGTTCGCGTGGGCGTAACAAACACGCGCGCGCTTCGCGGATAATTCCGTACGCCACGGGCAAAACGCGAAGCTCGTTCGCGAGTGAATTATTGTATTAGAATAATTACAGGGTAGCGGGCATTATTCGGCCCGGTTATTATTATGAAGTTCGACGGACCTTCCAATACCGTCGTTCCGCGGCGAGGCAAAGCGTAGGTACATCGCGGACGATAATCGTCGGATAATTCGCCACGACTCGTTCGAGAGCAGTTACAGTGTCTCGGGCGAGTATTGCTGCCGGCACGACGACATACGCTTGTTTGTTTATCCCAACCTCGTCCCCATCTGTTCTCATCTTCGTAACAATCTCGCTGGTCTCCTCTCGCCACTTTCCACCATCGGTGGTTATCGACTTCTCGGAAAAAGTTGAATTTTCACGAAAAATCGAAGTCGATTATCCGGCATTTCGCATCGCTTTATCACCATTTACAGGCATCATTTTTGGCTCATTTATCTCGTTTATCGTGATCTTCCGAAATTGCCTCGGATTCGACGTTATTTCGTGGATTTTGACAGCGCATACGGTCGCTTAATATAGATGAGAAATCAAAAATTACGGAAATTCGCGGATTGTATGAAAAAAACGCGATATTTCGCCGTACTACGTCCAAATATCACGAGACGCTGTATTTGGTATCGTAATATTTGACTCGATTGCATCAGATTTCATAAAGTTGCTTAAGATTTCATTGGATTACTTCGGCTTGAAACAGAATGCATAGATCTTTCCGTGAATTTCGAGAACTCTTGTACATTTCACATGAAATTCGCTTTCCTCGCGTGTTTTTACAACGCCGCGTTTTTGCAATTTTATTGTCATCGTACGGTCCCAATATTCTATGGATTCTACGGAATGTTGCTGAAATTTCAAGAAGCTCGATTACCAGTGCTGAGAATTGACAAGATTTCGCTGAACTTCGTGAGCTCCGGAATTTCCCAAGGATTCATCACGCAACATTGGTACTCAAAACTATTTTGCAAAAATGTGAATTCCACGAATTTGCCTACCGCCCGTCTGTTTTGTGTTTTTTTAGTAAAACCTCTCCATCGGTAAAATTAACCAACAACGAGAATCTTTCACGTGTAATAATAAAAATGTCTATCATTGGGAATCTGACGAGTAATCTGTGTTTTTCTTCCACCTATTTATTCCAATTCTTTTGTGTACACGAAAAAAGATCATCCAAGCGGCAGTTGTCTTCTGGTTGCTTTTTGCCTCAGTTTCGCGTGTTCGTTCCTGTGTTAGCCTTTTTGCACCGAAACTGAATATAGCCGCTGGCAATTTTCGCGAGCTTTTGGATAGTGAGATGAGAAGAGTTGGGTGGTGGAAAAATGGATCGGACGAGAAGAAGGAGCTCGTAAGAGTTTCCTACCGCGGATCTGTCGATTGTCACGGAGCTTTTTCACTCTTAGGAATGGAGCGGTGATTATTAGGATCGCAACTGCGACACGCGTAGGTCGCGCGTGCGTAACGAACGACTCTAATGTAAGAAATAGCCTCGCGGAAGGCGAATGGTGTCTCGTCTCATCGTCAACGCGTATGACTCGAGGATCGGTTGCGTAACGACGACGCGCGTTGCCCTCGGCGATCCGAAATTGCGTTTTTCATCTTTTCCCCCTTCGATGCTCGGTTCAAATCGGGAGATATCACCTCTCTTTTTCGTCCGTGAAAATCAAAAAATTTTTTCAGATAAGAGGTAAACTTCAGTCGACGCCGCGATCTCGAAACGAACGTCGCGGTTAGATCTATACGCGTTCTATTTTCAAACGCGACCGGAATCGCGCCCGTAAGCACCCGATGCGAGACGAACCATTTACCGCCAATCCCGCCCAAATGCCACGAATAACGACGGAGTAACAAACATTTGTCTAACGAGCGTGTTTATTGCAAGCCGTCGCCGGAAAATCGTTAGCAATAATTTTTTGCGCGCTGGCGTTAGCGTCGAAGTAACAGCCGCGATTGACCTCACTGACAACGAGCTGACAGATGAAGTGTATCGCTTTTCTTGGGAATACGGTAAATTCCGAGCACAAACCCATTTAAACAAAATTTGTAGAAAGATCTACGTTACCTATTTGTTGTTTCGGTTCGTTTTACAATTTCTATTCTGGAAATAATTCTAGAAAGCATTTTAATTCATTCCGCTTTATTTTTTCATCTACATCTCACTTCCTTCTCGTTGGATGTGATCTACGGATTCCTTTTGATTAGGATTTCCCAAACGTTTTATTCGAACTGTGTCGGTTTTGCATCCACTTTTTCGTTTGGCTACGATGTAACCGTGTTCAATCCCGCGAATGTACATAGTAGGAAAGAGAGAGGCGAGAAAGGGAGACGAAACGTCTGAGAGCGGTGACACTTGGGTTGAAAAGAGTTGTCTTCGGAGACTCGTCGAACCGATCGTGAGAAAGGCACGAGACGAAGGAATGATCACGACATCGCGCTGTCGAAAATTTCATACTCGGATGACAGAAGAGAATAATTAATATCGAGGTCAACGTCTAATCTACTCTGAAAGTGTCCTTTTTTTTTGGTACTTAGATCAAACGGCTCGGTGAACGGATATTTTGTACTGCCTCGAAGTAATAAAAGGTTACTCTGAAATTTCGTTATCGAATAGGAACACGCGAGCGAAGATCTTTGGACGGAGGACAAGTGAAAAAGTCGTATCAAGGATTCGTTTAACGAGATAGTAATTACCCGAGCACGATTCAATTTTGCCATATAATCGCCTATCGTATCTCTGATTACGTAATTAAGCGAGTTACGTGTCCGTGTCCTCCGTTAAACGTGAGGTATATCTGTATACGCGCGCCATTACGTGTCCTGCGCCATTCCTATGGGACCAGCGACGCTAAAACCGGAGATTGTACGAAACTTGGTTGGTATTTTCAATGTTTGATCGCCGTTCGTTACGATTCCGTATCAGTAAACGGCTTGATAATCACCTTCGCTTACAGTTGGAAATGACTGTTCCGTGGTTCAATTTGATCCCGTGAAAAATCGAACACCCATCGAATCTCGTTTCAATGCCAATCGCACCCGATAACATCGCGTCGCCGAAACCGTGACGATTCGAAACGACGTTAGAACAGAATTGTCAATCGACGGAGCTATCGAAGGTAACGTGAGTTCCCTAGTTCCACCGATTGCCGGCAGGTCACGTTGGCAGGGTGCCGCTCTCGCGAGCGAGCGTACGTGATACGATGGCTATGAGATCGAACACGAATTACGAACATGTTCAAGCACCTGCAGTTTCGCGAAAAATGATCGTATCGAGATTTTCAAGCGCTTGCTAGAAAGCCTATAATCTTCTCTTCCAAATACTTTACACCAATTGACTTTTATTATCTTCATTTCA
Organism: Arge pagana; assembly: GCA_963969455.1. Classification (NCBI taxonomy): domain Eukaryota; kingdom Metazoa; phylum Arthropoda; class Insecta; order Hymenoptera; family Argidae; genus Arge; species Arge pagana. The sequence continues at coordinate 24,380,194 of OZ018312.1, read as the reverse complement.
AACAGAGCTACGAGCCACGTGTACACCGTTCTAAGGCTCGATCTTTCCCCATCAAAATGAGTCCACGATGATGGTTGCACGATTTTTTTTCGAGTAGTTAACGCGTAACGTCAACAGTCATAGTATTGCGAGCTTCGTGAGAGATTTGTGGTAGAGTGTACGTATGCCAGTTCCGTTGCATCAAGATCGATCATTTTCTCGTTGCGCAACGTTGAACGAGCGATTATTACGACGTCAACGTGACGCGCGATGCACTTCTTTTCGTCCGCTTGCTCTTTCTATTATATGGTATTACGCGCTATTCGTCGACCCTCCATCAACAATTCCCACCCGTCCTTGGCTTCGTCCACATGCCGTGTCCCCCGTCGGATTTTCGCGTCGTTCAGCTCTCTAGATTAGATTAGGTTACCCAAGGACTCTGTTTCGTTAGATTACACTAGGTTAGGGCGACGCGATCGGCCGGAGTATGCCGGACGAGGTACCGTACAGTATCATCGGCAATTGGAAACCGCGCCGCAACGATGTTCAGAGATTCGAGATACGGTCTTCAACTAGCCAAAATCACTTTTCGCGGCTCCAGTAATTTTGCGAACAATTCACGACACGACAACGAGAAAAAAACGTGATTCTACAGCGTATCAACGAGAATCTGGGATCCGGGTACATCAACCTCGACCAAAGCCTTCTAATTCCACGCATCGCCGCGGGAAGCGCGTCGTTCGTTTCTCGCAGTCGAACGTTTGCTACTTATAACAGAACTAGGCCAGACCCGCGCGTAGACGAAAGCTACGACTGCCTCTGCGTCCAACGTTATCGTTTTCATGGAAGTGATACGTCTACTCTACGCTGGGAGGCTGGGATCGAATGAAATGTATTTTTCATCTCGGTACCGAATTTCAAATCAACAAAAATCTCCACAGCTCTCGCGACCTCAGTTTGGGAGTCATAAATATTCGAATGCCGAACAACCGTTTTTCTGCACGAGCGTTGAACATTGCGCTCATTCGTCGCGCGACACGAGGCTCGAACGATGAATATTGTCGTGACTTGTTCAGACCTTCCGGTGCTCCTGATATTAGATGGGAAAAATATCATCTAATATCATATATGTATCGTGCAAAACGCGGATTTTTCGTAATTTCGTACTCCGTGCCCAAAAATATGAACAGAAATCGTTACGAACGTTGTCAAGGACACCCATCGGGTAGAACCACGTAAAATAATTCGCGTATGCCTATTGCGAATAAACGATGAATGAGCCGGTGAAAACTTCACAACGAATCACTGATCAAAGCATCATCGTTGATAGAACGATCGGTGCCGCGAAAAGTAAATGCGAGACATGTTCTTCGAATCACGAAAATGGGAACTATCAATGTAGGTTCGCGGTCTATCAAGGAAAATCTAGAAATAATTCACCGCTCAATCACTTCGATCAATTGATCAATCCTGCATCGCACATTGATCGATCGATCAATTCTCGATAGAAACTCGATCACTTCGCGATCGATTTGGTCACGCCGGATAAATGTTTCGTGGTCATCGATCAGCTGGTCAATCCCGGACGGAGGATAGGTTATTTTCGTATTTAAAAAGTCAGCACAATTCAAAGCACAGATGAGACGTGGGAAGAGAGCTACAGAGTTTGATATTGGAAAGCTCGCTGTACAAAAGCTTTTAACTGTTAACGAGTTTCCCGGGGTATCAAACTTACGCGATCTGCGAAAACTCGATAGCCAAGAAAGTATATTACTAACGCGAAATGCTTCGAAAACGATACGTTTAAAATTCATGACAAATCTCGAATGTCATTTAGCTGCCGACGTAATTTTTAGCGAAAGAAATTATTGTGGCACCGTCATCGACCGTTCGAATGGATAAAAATATTTCTCTAATGTCGTGACCCAAGAGTGAGGAACAGTTTTTATCGAGTTGCGGTTGTACCAGCGGAAATGGAATTACGAGACGCAGTAGAATTGAAAAAATAATTGTCACCTCGTTAACACTTTTCCGACTACACGGTAAAAAAAATTGTCTTCAAATTTTACACAAAACTTTGTGTCAACGACTTTTGTTACACGAAATTAGTATTATTCCAACACTCTCCGCGTGTAGTGACGAAGTAACTCGAGCCAATGTTGGAATAACCTTTAAAAAAAGTGTTACTTTAGTATCAAATAATATTGTTGTGTGCTGAAAAACGAACTGGCGTATCGAATCAACGCACCAAAATGGCAAGTAGACTTTACACAATTTTTTCACAGTGTATCGAATCATCGACGCGTGACCGATGACACGTCGTTGCTTGAGATGTGAGGAAACAAAAAATCCGTACACCTATCCGTGACAAACACTGGTCTGGTTCTCATCAACTTATTCATATCACCAAAGGTTCTCTTTGGCGTGCGTGAAGTGCTCCTTTATCTTGGTGAGAACTCTATGCTTCGTGAAATCTTCGAATCGAAGGTTTCGTATCACAGGCAAGGTATAAATTCAAAATGACACGTTCGTTCGATAAGAATTGAAATATCGATTTTTCGAGCGATTCACGTGTCGAAAATACCAATAACGGTAGAATTAGGAAACGTATTTCAGCATCAATAACGAGTTGTTGATGGAAATTTAGAGACACTTGTCGAAGGAACTCCAAAAACAACAAAGCTTCCGTATGGAAACTCGACATACGTTTATTGTTCGCTCGCAGTCGGCGATAAGGAATCGTTTTCAGTCGCATGTTAGAAGTTCTGATGCCGGAAATAGTTAACGCGCGGTGAAGATATTTTTCGAAACGATACTAGACTATAGCTTCTGCCTCGAGTGTCCTTACGCAGCAAATGACATCACTGAACGACGGAAACATTCGATTTCTAGACGAGTTAAGCCAAGTATAATCTATACAGATACAACAGGTGATTCTTAAGCCACGTGAACACGATTGTGAGTAAATATACTAAAAGGGAAATGGAACGATCAAATGTCACGTCGTATCGCGATGTTGACTATTCGGTTGGACCAAATTATTTCATTCGCATTTATGCAGCAAAATTACAGACAATCCAAGAGTTATTTCAGTTATTCCGTGAGCGTTGTCCCGATCACATTAGACAGCTCGTTCGACGTAAGAAACGAAGGTCGTACCAACGTCACTTACGTCGATCACCCGACCGAATATCCTTTCGAACGAATGGCAGGACGCGGAGCGATAACGAGCAAACAACAAGCTTTGCATGGATAGAAAAATCTCCGTTCTCAAGTTGGAGTTTACAGCTGCACCGAGTCGATGGAAAGCTATCGGATGCTTGACAAGTAATTGATTCGCGTGGTCGCGGAATATAATATAATAGAGTGACGGCAGTACTTTGCGGGGTTGAGGGTTGCCGATGAATGGAAGAAAATAAGGGATTACCGAAGCCACGTGCCGTTTGACGCGTTTCCCCAGTGACACGCGTTGTTTACAATCGTTCGAATTACTTTTTATTCATATTTTTCTTCTCCCAACGTCGATTACGAGTCGAAGTTCCGCGGTTCGCACAGCCGTACGATAACGGTATCGATCGAAGTACGTAATTATCGCGAGGCGACGCGTAAATGATTGGGCTTACCTGGACTGGTCTGCCACGATAGACCACCGATGAACATTTTCCTAGAAAAGAAAGATGAATCCGTCAGCACAGGTACGTCTCGTTCCCGAAAAAAACGTTGCGACTGATAGCCTCCTTTTTTTTATCAGAGGGCTATCCGTCGATCAATTTCCATATCTGCTCGCCAGATGTCACCACACTTCGAACAAACTCAACTGAACTGATTTTTTTTTCTCTCTCTCTCTCTCTCTCTCTCCTCATTTTTACAGCGAACCGAACGAGGCCTGGATTTTTTTTCTTTCATTAAAAACTGTAAGAACTGAAAACTCGAGGGAAATAACGAGGTTATACGAGAAAACCGACGAGTGATTCGAGACACTTGAAATTATTCGAGCAATTTTAGGCACCAAATAACATACGCCACAAAAAACTCGCGTTTTCTCATTCTCTTTCTTCCGTTTCTCCTCCTTTTCGTTTTTTTACAGCCTCGACGTGTCTCGTACGCAAATCGAAGAATCGTTACGGCAACGCGATCGACCGAAGCTATCGGATTTCTGGCTCGATAAGTGGAAAGACACCGGCGAAGTCGGGCCCCGCGTCGCGCTGCAGCGAAGCACGTGGTCTGACCAAGATCGATACGTCGCCTCGCGACGGCAGACAATCGGAAGACAATCGTGCCAAGATGCGGGCGAGCATTACTGTTGCTCTCGTGTTTATGTTGTTGTTGTTGTTGTTGTTGTTATTGTTGTTTTGTTGTTGTTTATGTTGTTGTTATTGTTTTTGATGTTGTTATTGTTGTTGTTGTTATTGTTGTTGTTGTTATTGTTGTTGTTATTATTATTGTTGTTGTCGTTGTGGTTGTGGTTGTGTATTTATTGTTGTTGTTGTTGTTGTTGTTGTTATGGTTGTGTAGTTTCAGGTTCTTTACCGCGTTTTACTACTCGCTCATACACGCTTGCGCGCCAATGCATCGCGTCGCGTGCACACATCAATGAGGGAGGCTCACGTGGTGCGCGTGTGCGGACGCGGTGAGAGAGAGGGAAGGACAGAGACGGATGGTTATATAGAGCGGTTGTTCGAAATCGCGCGTGAGAAACGCGTCGAGGCATACGAAGACGAAAAAGTTGTGCGGAGAAACTGAAGGGTTGTCGTTTAAGGTTTTGTAATTTATTATCGAAAACGATTATCCACAATCCGAATAAACTTGTCGAACAACATAACACCTTAATTTACGAGAAAATCACCATCAAAATAAAAACGAACGTAACCCATACACTGATAACGAAACACAATAGTTTTGATTTTTTTTCTTTTTCTCTCGTCGTTTAATTGCATTATTTCCCCGGCGTAATCAATACGCGGGTGGTCACACTGTCGTAAGGTTTACAACGATAGATTTTACACGATTCGCCGAGGGCGCTTTTCTTTGAGCTTTTCTCTCTCTCTCTCTCTCTCTCTCTCTCTCGCTCTCTCTTCGAAGCTCGTCCCCGGCAGGTCGACGCAGGTTTACAGGTGTTAACTTTATCATTTTCTCTTTTTTCCTCTCAACCTCCGCTCGTTTTCGCGCGTGTTGTTATTTACGTTTCGCTGATTACCGACGATCGGCAACCGGTTAGGGTTAGCGCCTCGTTTGTTTTCTATCGCTCGCGACTCGTGATAGGGGGACTGTGCGTTTGATTTCCAATATATTTCGTACCCTGGGTCATTCGGCACCTCGGCGGGCGATCCGCTGGCCACGATCTCCTGACTCTGGGGCTCCATCGCGAGACGTGAATGATCGAGGGGCTTCGGGGAATACCGTAAAGCTCGTGTTCGATCGTCCGTTGCGAATCGTCGACCGTATTGAACTGCGTCGCGGTTTATACTACTACTGACTACTAAAAACTAAGAGTAAGGTACGAGTTACGTGGTTGCGACGCGACTGGGTGACGGGCGGCGGCCACTCTCGAACGTGCGACGCGCTCTGTGAGACGTTCAACGCGACACTGCACTCGCGCTAGCGGGGCGAAGGGGCGGGCGACGGGGCACGGTGGGGCGAGGCTAGGCGCGGAACGGCGGGGCGGTGACGCCGGTCGTAACGGGTGGGAGAAAGCTCCGGGCGAGGCGAGGAGGGTGCTGCGGAGGATGCGGAGTCCCAGGCGCTGGCGGGGAAGCTTTGCGCGGAGGTGTTGGGCGCGCTTGCGTCGGCACACACGGTGACGGAGTACCCGGCGACGCGCGAGTCGGACGGAGAGCGGGCGCGGGAGGGAGCGAGAGGGAGAGCGTGGTAGAGAGCGCGCGAGGCGGCGAGCCGGGTGTAGGTGTAGTGGGGAACGCCGGCGAGGCGCGAGATCCTCCTCGGGGCTCCTGATCGCCTGCTCCGTCGTCGCGACGCCGCGAGGCCGCCGCCGTCGACGACAACGACGCCGACTACGCGAGGCGAACGGCCGCTGCTACTACGTACCTACACCGTGCTGCCTGCCCCGGGAAGGGTTGGGAGAGTAGTAGAGCCGTGCTTCTCGTTAGACGCCGCGTAACATCATCGTTTCATTGAAAAATCGCGGTAATACCGGCGAAGAGGAGGCGGGGGGACTCGATCATTACGAGCTTTACGGACCTCATCATCGCGCCCTCGTCTATTTACATACTTTTTTTATCGCCTAGCTACCGTTGACGAACTAGCCGACTTCCGCTTGCACGGAATGGCTCGGCGAAATCTTCCCTGTGGCGTTTGACTCTTCGTTGGGATGCGTTCTTCGCTAGCGGAGTGATCCTCGAGGAGGAAGAGGAACGCGTACAGGCCGATAAGACGGACAACCGATGATGATTCGAGTCGTCGCGAATAGAATCACCATTTTCCATCGAACGTCTTATGTAACTGATAACGAGAATCACGAGCGACGATCGATGAGACGATGTTTGCAGTGTCGAGTACGCAGCGAGGCCACGTTTTCCCCGAGGCTTTGCAAGCTCGTTGTCAGCACTTTGCAAGTTGGGCCTATTAAGTATGTACGTAGCTGCATCGCGTGTGAAAACCAGGAGTGGTATTTTTCTTTATCGTAAATCTTGGTTTTCCGGTAGGGAAATAAACTCTTGAGAACGTTTCGAGTTGAGGAAAATTCGAGACCACGTGAACCTTCTCACCGCTAATGATGAGTCCAAACGTTGACGATAGATGATCCGTGTTGGAGTACCTACTCTCGATGACGATGGGTCAACGAGAATGGTGGATCCATCGCCACGCAACGTTGTCTTATTATTTTATGAAATTTTTAGTCGAACGCGTACGCGAACGGTTGTTCGGTTCTAATTATAGACTCATTTAGCCGGATCTAATCGTGTGATCCGTTAACAGTAAACGAAGTTTACCTACGAGGTACGAGTATTTTTTTTTTAGTTATCGCAACCGTTACATCGCGGCGGCAACTCTTCTCGCGCGGTTCGCCCGGACCAACGGTGCTCCTCGTCTCCCCTGGGTTCCTGATCCGATACCGTAGCTCGTTTAGCCGGCGATTTACCGGCGAAAGCTCCGTGCCCGGAATCCGGAGAACCACGAAGACGACGCGAGCTCTGTTCATTCGAGACTCGTAACAAAACTGATCCGACAATAAAAAAGCTGATCGGACCTAAGAATTGTTCCAACGAAAATTCCCAACGCGTTTGAATCTCCGCCGTACATTGTTGATAACGAGCGCGCGGAATTTCACGTTTTCAGTTTTGTTTTTCGAGCAGCCGCGATCAGAAGTACGTAAAAAAAATACGGTAAAAATGTTTGACGCGTGGAATATTTTTGGTCGAAGCGATGATTCTCGCGATATACGGACGGGCGACGGCTATTCGTTCGTTTTCGGACGTGGCAGCGAACTTTTCGCGGAATTTCGCGCCCGCGCACGCCTAGTTGTCGGAACCCGCGCGGGATGCGAACCGAATCAGAACAAGTTCTGGACGTCGCAGTCACGTGCGAAGATACGTTGATGACGACCCCGAGGAGTACCTCGTGCCAATCGACGCCCGGGGAATTTCCGTTTTCCCGCAGCTCGAGGCTCCGGACGTCGCCGCGTTCGTAGGCACGTACATACATATATACATGCTCTACCGATAGATCGACGCTTTCGTCGGCACTGCGCCGTAGTGGTAGGTAGGCAATGCTCCGCCGTCGTCGCGTAACGACGGAACCCTTCGCCTCCGCCTCGGCTCCTGTTTGCGTCTACGAAGTTACGTCGGCGTTGCGTATACCTATACGGTATACGCGGAGAGAGAGCGTAACGGTGCTGCATAGAGCACTATGACAGACCCGAGTTCCGTGACGCGCAACCCTCGCTAAATTATACACCATCGAGGCCTGGTGACCGTTTGCATAATTCCGATTCAACCTCGTCGCGTAACGCGCTCGGGAAAACGGACCGGAACGCGTACATCTCGCCGTAGACGATCCGTACAGCATCGTCGGGATCGGAACAAGCTGAAAAATGTCACCAAAGCTACTCTATACGAACTTACCAGACGATTCTCTTCGGTCGCGTATTAAAAAGTCAACTTGTCGACGGCGAAACGATTCCTGTCCGCGCTCTCGTTGTCGCCGCGGCGTGGGAGTCGCGGAGGAAAAGTTTGAAAAAATATCAGCATCGTGGCGACCTAACAAGGAGAGTATTACGCGTTTCATTCGTGGAGTCGAGGTGAAATTTCTTACCAACACTTGACGAGTCGTAAGGTACTTACGTTGGGTGAGGAAGTTTTAGGTTTTAGGTTACGCAACATCCATTATCTTCGAGAAGACAACGGCAAAAACGTTCTTGCAACTATTTCAAAGCATGGCGAACGTAATGCTACCTGATACACCGAGCCAAACTTGGGAAACCCCGCGGAAACGATACCATCGACATTTTCCTGAGCATAGCAACGACCAATGAAAACGATCTCTCTACATATTTTCATATCAATAGTACCGCATAAATATGTAGATAGGATCCCGATCGAAATTGGAAAGAAATAAACGAATTGCCAGTAAAATCGAAACGTTTGAAAAAATGGCAAAATTGAGTAGCGCGTTGTGCTATGCGCATATCCCGCATATAATTATAAAGGCCAAGCATCTTCGAGCAAGCATGTCGTTTTGAAAATAATTACATCTGGATGCACTCGTTAAGCTATGCCCCAGCATCTACGAATCAATGAAATTGCGTTACCGATGTGACAAAAATCAATCAATATTCATTTCGTCGGTGTCGTGTGTGGAGAGAGAGAGAGAGAGAGAGAGAGAGAGAGAGAGAGAGAGAGAGAGAGAGAGAGAGAGACAGAGAGAGAGAGAGAGAAATGAACGAGATAGATTCGTAGAGTACCTTTCTCTGACTTGAAATCCGACCTTCCTACTTGTATGATCGCGTGAAAAAGGATCATGTTGAAAAAAGGATCAATATTACACGTGGTCGAACATCGGTGTTCCTTAATTGAACAGCGATACGGATGCCCTATAAGTTTCATCGACTTGCGACACGAATCGTATATCCACTTGCATATGATGATCAATCAGGAATTCTTACTCCGTAGGCTCTCCAAATCGTAGGCTACGTGCGAGACGAAGCCGCAGGATGACTCGTACATTTTTCAAAGTCATCTCGCGCTCGCATCCACGGGGACGACGAAAATACATTGCGTTCGTTCTACCGTTATACCTAGTCGGATTAAAAAATGAAAGATCAGCTTAGACGAATGAGTTTATACGCGCGGTAGAATTATTCAATTTCGTAAGACGTATCCGTGCGTTTCTTCTTTTTTTCCATCATCGTTCACGTTCTGTTTTTCCGTGTTCATCGTCGAGCCGCGTTGAATTCGTAAAGAGAAAAATAACGTTGCCCGGTGCAGAAAAGAACGTAGGGTGTATTTTCCCGAGGATAACGATTTCGTTCGCCACGCTTGACGTGATAAATAAAATAATAAGAGAGTACGTATTTGGTTTCAGTTAGTTTTTTTTTATTGGCTTTTTTTGGCATTAGTCACGCCGCATTCGTAGCGCGACGCGGCGAGATCGAACGCGTAGAACTCGGAATAGTGGCGAACGGACGGAAAGTGGGAGAAAAAATACGGGTATTAATTTTCGCTAACGATCCAACGTCTCGGCGCGACAATGGCGCGACAAACGCGTCGAATAATGAAGAGAAACGGCGAGCTATTGACTGTATTGCCATAGAGCGCGGCGGAAAGTTGTAAAAATAAAAGTGAAAAGGAAATTGAAATGAAAAAACTCGCGCGAGGACGTTCCGCCTCGGCGAAGAGATGAATCCGGCAATAGCTTCCGTTTCGTACGGGTGTGTGATTTTCTCTTATAAAAAGACCGTTTTTTCAGAGCATTTTTTTTTTTGTTCCCGTTGAACCATCATGGAAAATACTCTTCGGTTCCGTTGGAATTACCAACTTGTTCGCAATCATTCGCAAATTTCCCGTACGATGATTTCTTATATTTGAAAGCAGCTAATCAGGCAGCGCAGTAGCACTCTTTGAAAAGAGGGAAAATATGGATATCTATTTATCGATTTATATAATTCAGATATGCACGAGTAAAATAAGAAAAATAACAACTCGTTGCAATATGCACGGAATTCAGCTGCATCCGCCCTGAATCCTGAACCGTTTTTATTTATTGTAATTGTGCGCAATTTATCGCTAATTAGTTGACGTAAAGCCAGTAATTCCTCGTACACGTAGGGACATTTCGTCATCCAATGCAGTTACGTCGGTCATAGAATTAACAAAACGATGTAGATGCCAAGAATTTTGCCTGGAAATGTTGTAAACGTTAACTTTTCCCCTCGAGCTCGAAGTCGAATACCAGCATCTTCGGGAGAATATATTTCTTTCTCATTCGCATAAATTTTGGGATAAACTCGCGCGGACACTTTTTTCCGCTCGATTAGAAACAACTACGAAAACTTTTTTGTGGAAACGGAGCTCGAAAATCTCTGGAATATCGGAGCAGCGCTTCGGTGTGGTTCGTTTGTGAAAATTCGCCGGGTGATGGTCGTAGCCAAAGGTGAGGGCAATTAGTTAATCGAGTTGATCGATGGATTTCATTCGCGGGACGCAGTTAAACTCGACGTCTGATCGAGAGGGTCATCACTGTTACGCGTACGTGCGAGATACAGAGGTGCGACGCATACCCGCGCACCGCTTCCTACTTCTACTCCCATACATCTATACACGCTGGTATCTACCGTTGGTATTTCAAGCTGCGAAGGGTCAGGTTGTAATTCGATATCGCGATGCGTTTGTTCGTGATTAGGCAAACTCGGCTCGAGGAGGAGGGAAAAAACAACGCATAGTCGAACGGAGGCGAGACGGTATCACGTCGAACGGGTCAAGCGTAGTAGGGACAGGCGTTTCGGGTCGGCCGGCTCGTCGTACGAGTGTCGCGCGGTGCTATCGACGATTTGTTCGAAAAATGAGGAATCGTCGTGCCGCGTTGATCAATAAGCGCAGTTTGCGACTAGCTGTTTGTTTTACAATCAGCGAGACCCGATTTACGTTCCCGTCGTACAGCTTTTTCCGCCGGATTAAATATAGCATTCACGAAACATCCACGACTTATCAACCAGCGTGGAGAATCTAATGGGCTCAGCTGTTATCTCCTTCGATAATTACCAAGATCGAGCGACGGGTGAACGTGCGTCGAAGATGTTCGAAAATTCACGATTCTCGAGAGTCTATCTCGACAAGTTCGTCATTTGCTTCGAGTTCGCCGCAACGTAAAAAAACCGAAAACGGAATTAGATTTCGACGCTGAACGAAAAACGGGACGATGAAAATCTTCCGTAGAAACGATGTTCGACATCATTTCGATCTGCGGTTACACTTTCGACTTCCGAAAGGTCTAATTGGATTTTCAACTTATTGGCAATGTATGCGAAGGACTCTCAAGCGTCGATGAAATTGTGTCCGTGTCAAAGACTCGTCCAACATCCAATTCACCAAAATTTCACTTTCCAAACTTATTCCCCTCGGAAATTCTTTTTAACCGACTATAGAGCAAAGCAAATCGTCTCGTTTCAGTCCACGTGCATTTCGGACAGAATCGGGTGCCGACTATTCTCGAACCGTTCCATAAAAGTCGATGTTGAAGTACCGTTTTTCGAATCGTTATTACGTCGCAGCTATGCAGAAAGATTCGTCGTTGACAAAATGTTTCGTACTCTGAGAAATGTTGAGCTACTCGGTTCGTCGATGTTTATACTTCGACATCCTCGGGGTACGTTGTGCGCGTGATCAAGTAGCTGTTATTGTTTCATCGCTCGGGAATCGAGGATGGAATTAGAGAGAAAGAAGAGTAATCGATGGGCGCGGAGTGGAATCCGACGAGATTCGAGAGGGCAGAGAAAAGAAGAGAAAAGAAGAGAAAAGGAGAGAAAAAAGAAAAAGGAGAACGCGGTGCCGTGGCAGATCCGGACCGTCGACGCATCGCGGCGCGTAGGTATCAGCGCCGCATAGTGGAGCGGAACGGAGCCGCCTCTCGCCCCGCGGTAAGGCCATCGTCGAGAACCGTTTCCAAACACCTGCGACCAGTCAGCCGGTCCTGTTTACTTAGGACGAGCCACTCTCGCGCCTTCCCTGGCGTTAATTGACTGGTTTCACCTTATTAGTCCGTCTGACTCGCATTTGAAAAATAAGTTATCTCACGTACGGAACTAATGCCAAGTAAATACCGCGTCCGTTCACCGCGAGCCCCGACGCCTCCGCGTTTACTCAATTCCAGCGAGCTTTTTGTTTTTCGTTCATCCCCCATCCTATAACGTCTCGCTTTTTTTTCATCGCATGCGCCTGTACCGTGGTATTTATATAAAGGAACCACCGTGCGATTTCGATAAGAATCGTGCGTGCGCCGCAATAGTAGGTATTACGCAACTAGTGCGCCAGATAGGTGGATCCCGCACGAGTCAAGCTGCGCTCGGGCGATAAAAAGAGGAGTGCGGGACACACCTATGCACACGTGTTGCGTATACTATTTTTCCTCGCGAGTTGCGTAAAATTCGACTATTGAGCATCAGACAATCAGGCGCAATCATTCGACAATTAGGCGCGGAAGATCAGCTAGACAGAAAGTACGGGCGCAGCGGGGGAAAAATACGTGAATAATTAGAAGTTAGTAAAACGTTGTACAAAAATCAAAGCTCGCTAGGCAAAAAAAAGTGAGGTCAAATTTATCTCACAAATATTAGGGTTAACGACTTTTTTTTAACACAAAATCAGTGTCATTTCAACACGCTCAGAGTGTAATAACACAGCTGTGTGCTATGCGATGAAAAGTGGAGAATTCTGAAAGCGACGACGAGGTGTGAAAATCATTCGCGAAGGATTAATCGTCGAACGCTATCGATTTGGCGCTTATCCTTCGACTAGAGATCACGTCGCGCGTTATAAAACGAATTTTTGCCGTAATTTTTCCGGAGTCTCGCGGACGAGAAAATGAATGGCTATTATCGGGACGGGTTAGTCGATAGTCGATAATCGTAATCAATCAGTGTCGCGGAACGTCACGAAGACAAATTCGTCCTTTTTAGAATTGACGAACGCGGCAGTGTCGAGCGCCGAGGCCTATCGGTGCCAGGAAAAGGGCTGCGTCGCACACGTGAACGTTTCAATTATCTCTCTTTCGACGCCAAAGGAAATTTATCATCAAAAGAATACGAAATCGATACGCGTACCTGCCTCTCGCGCGATAATCCCTTTCTTAATCGATGCAGCGCTCGGCGTTGCCTTTGTACCTTTCTTTTATCCCTTCAACTTCGATTGTGCTCGACTAAGCACATTCATCCTCGTGTCAGATGTTAATTAAATAATAAAACAGTTTTCAGCCACGTCCGGGAGAAAACGTCCGAGAATCTCGTTGTCGCGAACACCGTAACCACCGCAGGATCATCCGCAATTGTAATCCCAACGTAATTTCCACGTTTCTCGGACAGATCTGCGAGTAACCTTGAAAATGCACGCGAGTGCAGCGTTCGAACGGCTGGACCGACCTGACTAGAATTTGCCCTCAAAAGCCCTGACGGGGATGCTCGATTATTCGGTAAGAGTCGAGGAGGGCTTCAAAATGGCCGCTGAAAATTGACGAGATGTACCGTTCGCGGGTGAGAAAAAAGCGTTTATCGTTTCGCCTCGTCGACGCGCCTCACAGATTCATTCACCGCGACGAGGCGAGGTGATCGCGAGACGCTGCGAGCCGAGGCAAAGCTTCGCGGCGAAGAGTTGCGACATTGGCGAGGAGAGCAGCGCGGGGACGCGCGAGGCTTCTGGTTATTTATCAACGAGATTTGGGCGAATAAATTCTCAGACTTTGTCACGTCGCGTAGCGTAACCGTTCCCCCGTGCTGCAATTAGTTTCAACGTTGTGACTGCAGGATTTTATTCAATTTTTCTTCCACCTCCCTCTACAATGTCTGTGAAAATACGCCGGTGCCGTGCTCTCGACGCTAATTGAATTAACAGTTGCAGAAAATTCAACAACTCGTGACCGTGCCGATCGACGGAGACGCCTTATCTCAACAAAAAAATAATCGTTCTCCGATCTTGCGACTATTTTTATTCCATTGAAATCAAACTCCTTGCATGAAAATTTTGTTTAACATTTTTACGAATTTTCGAGATTTCATTATTTCGTTGTATTCTGTTTGCTCGTATAAATGAAACCGATACGCTGTAATAAACGCTGCATTATTTTTTCATTATAGCCGACTTTATTTTTCAATTGCTAAAGGACTTCTCTTGGGAAAATGAAGTAATACTCTCGGTCGGTCCGCATCGTTATTCCTCGAAAAAAAATGAAGAACAAATATCGCATGCTCGAGACGTGACGATTTTCTAAAACGCAGCTGAAACGTCGGTTTCTGGAATCTTATTTTCCTCGCGAATCGTGAAATATCGATCGACGATTCTGCGGGTTTGGCGATCACGGAGCGGCGGAAGATAGGGAAAGAGAAAGAGAACGAGAGTTGCAGCGAGAGAGAAACGGAGGTCGAATAAGTTGCCGTTGGAAGGAATTAACATGCGGCGAAACAGCGTTGCAGTAGGTACGGCGGGGGAAAGGGAACGTCGTAGCGCGCGGCAGTTCTCCGCGGGAGGGAAAAGCATCGGAATAATTACAGAGGAAAGAGGAACGCGAGTTCCGAAACTAGCGGCGAGTCGGTCGTTGTATCGGAGGAGAGGAAACGCGCTGGATAATAGAGACGATCGGCAACTTTCCTCCGCGAAAGAAAAAACATAAATCTGAAGTTTATCGACCGAAATACGAAAGACGCGATCGGCGATATCGCGCGCTTTTATTTTTTTATCGCCGCTATCGCGTACGTGCATCGCTTCCGGTCCACCGTTCGTTCTTGCACGTGTACGATAACTTTCCCGTTCCTTTCTTCTTTTTTCCGCTGCTCTTTTTTTTCTCCGCGCTCGATTTTTCATTCTCGTTTTTTTTTCAGTTTTTTTTTTCACCATCCTACGTTCACTCGACTGGCATCGAGAGGAGATTAGTCGAGGTCGCGAGGAATAGAAGTATGCAATAAGGGGTAGGCGTCTCTTCTATGCGACTCGAAAAATCATTAATCACGAATGCCCGAGGTCGTTCATCGCAGGCATCACCCCAGACATGACCAGGCAACCCGTGGCCGTTGCCAACGTCCTTTTCTCGTAAATTACCGACGGAGCGTGTTCGCCCGAACGCCTCTAGCCTCTGTACTTATCGCATGGACAACTACTACCACTACTACGCGTCCCACGAATCGATGATTCCTCATTTCGTACTCGAAACGATCGACCGCGTCGCAAAATAACGCATCTCTACGTGCGCGATGACTCCGAGGCTCGCGTGCTCGTCACTTTGTCATCGTGGCACTGATGCGTCCAGAATCACGGTAAATAGGACAATCGGATACAGCTATTATGAATCACAGGTATCAATTCACGCGTAAGATTCATCCACAGTAGGTTCGTCAATTTTTAGAGGTAACGATGTTGTCTATTTTTTTTTGAACCGAATTGATTTGAAATAAATTATTTGGTATTCCGTCTGGCTAAGCGTTTTGGGTCGACTCTCAAAACTGTGGGAAAGATGAACGATCCAATGTTGCTGAGATGGCCCGCGGAAAAAATCGTTAAAATCGGTTACAGGTAAAAAAATAAGGCGATTCGAAGAAACTTGCGACATCGATGTTCGCTCCGTCGATGAGCAGAACAGCGATCCATCATACTCTGTGTCCCAGATTCGGTTAAAAATGGAACGAATTATCTCTTTATCTCGTTATAGTCTCGTTATAGTTTTTTCATATAGTAAAACAACCGAAATGAACTATCTCAGCGTGGAGAGAGATTCGTCGAGCGATAACTCGTTGCTCCATCTCGCCACAAACTCACTTCGTGTCGAATTTCGTCGTCGTTCGCCAACCGATACTCTCGCAGCGATCTGTTCGGAGATTTCACTCCAGGAGAACAACGCTATCGAATACCGTTTTATCCATTTCAATAGAACTTATTCGGGACGCGTGAAAAAACTGTTACATCTCACCCGGCTCCGTAGCTTCCACTTAATCAATATCCGACCAAGCTTCGATGCCGTGAGTTTCTCAGTCGTACCTGACAGAAGGGATTCCTGATTGAAGAAACCATTGTTGCTTCATTATCGGTGAAAAATCTTATGATCCGTTCTATCGGGATCCATGATCTATGATGGCTGCGATTAACGTACCTGCGATTTGCTCTGCTACCGCTGCGCGAGAGACGCGAGACATCGTGGAAGGTATACAGAGACGAGCAGGGTGTTTTCCGCCCCTTCCACGGAAAACCATCGTAGAATCGGGGACTAATTGTAAGGTTAACGATCGTTTCGCGTTAATTGGACAAGGAAACTTTACGGTATCCGGATACGTGACGAGTCGTCACACACATTACCATCATCTCATCTCATCTAATTACGCAGGTCTGCGAAATAAGTTCTTTGCAAAGCTGTTTTACCAAAGTAAGTCTGTCTGAAAAGTATGTGATCAGCGTTACCAAATCGTAGGTACATTTCAAAGCTTTTTTAAAAATGATTCTATTAAAATCAAAATGAAAGGACATGTCTGCGTCAATATAAATAAATAGAATGTATAAATAGAATGTGAATTAGAGAGAATGGTTATATCCCACTTGGTGTAGGGATATCAGAGTGAGTTAAATAGATTAATCCCTGTAGAATTAACGTGGAAGTGATGCTTAGATGCGTATAATATTAAAAAATAATCCCAGTTGTGCGTTACGCGAGAAAGGACTTTTTACGAATCGAACGTGGTGCGAGCTTTACGTTGCTCTCTGTCTTCCTCGAAACGTGGCAGTAACCTCAACGTTACTCAAGGCGATCGGCCCGTATACTAGGTGGTCCGAGGATACAGCTCTACGCGATCGTGATAAAAGTTAAGCGGTTGTAAAAATTTAACGCCGAATGTCGACCGGGGTAGGGTCCCATTAACTCGCATAAAACGCCGAGTATGTCGCGAGCAGACTAGCCGGCATTACGATCTCCCGACCGCGAAGATCGAACGTTACATTTTTATGCTGGCTTATTTTTTTAACATCGTGGCTGAATTACGTTCGAGGAGATCGTGAGGTTTCCGCCGCTCGAAAATTCGATATGCCAGTTTCGACCGACGGTACCTCGGCATCTCAAGGTACGGCGCGCGATCCTTGTCGATCCTTCGACATTAGCGAATCTATTCTGCGCTGTAATCTTCCCAACATGCCGGCGATCGACGATGATATTGTTCCCGACGTTTGGTAGTACAAATTTTACGAATATATTTTTGCATACACATTTTTGCGAAATATGATGGGAGTTGCCAAAAATTGTCCCGGTTCTTTGGAGTCTCTGGCTCTCTTCGGTATCGAGTTCGCGCCGCGACGCCGAAGACTTTCGTCAGCCTTCGCCAAAAGACGCAAGGGCGACGTACGATGCGTAAAACCATCAATTTTCTTCCGTTATTTCGTCGTAAACCACGAATCAGCGGTCTTTTCGTCAATCCTACCTTTTCCTCGCACTTTTTATTTCTCTCTGGCAGCTTTCATTCGCATAATAATTGCTCGCGCGTCGCTCCTCGCGGATTCGTTTGCTCGTCCCGCTCAAAATATCCGCCGCGTTCGCCGGCAAAGAATTTATCGAACGTCCGTTATCAATGAAACGAGACCGCGCCTCCGAATCTCTCGTTTCCAAATTTATCCCGAAATTCAAATGCTCGTTTTATTCTTATCTCCGAATATATCTTCGCTCTCGTCACGTTTCCGCCACGTTTTTTTTTCTTTTTCTCTTTTCCTCTTCTCAGCCTACCGGGACGCCGTCGAGAGACGCCAAATTGTACGAGAGACATGCCTCCGCGCGTCTCGAGCTTTTTTTAGCCCTTTTCCCCACGTTTTCATCCCCGGCTCCCCAGATTTCCTCCACGGGAATCATTTTTACGAGGGAGAAACTCGCACCGCGCTGTTGTTTCACCACCAAAAAACCCTCGCGTTTCTACGGGGTAGAATTAAAGAGCTATCCTATATTATTTTTTTTTAATTCTTACATTTTCATTCCATTTCTCGGTATACCATTTTCTTTTTTTGTTCATATCTTATCAAGATCTTTCGTTTCTCATTTTTTTTTCTTTTCCATCATCTCGACCCAATTTAATCCTATAGCATGTTTGATTTTTCTTCCAATCACATTCAGAAATTCGACGCGTTTGCATTCCTCGCTCCCGTCCGCACGATTCGTGACAATTGCTCTCCGTTTTTCAACATTTCGAGAATCGTCGCCGAGGAGTTTTACCTAGTTTCATTGCGAAATCGATGAGAAATCCCGCTGCGATAAGGGGCAAAAATTTGGGGCTCCGCGAAATTAATAACGACTTCGCGACACGCACGCGGTTATCGATTCTTTCGCGAATAACCGACTGGGTACTTGGCAAACAGCCAGAATCGTGTCGGAATTATTATCACCGGCAATAGATTAGAAAGCGTGACCGGCGTAAAGCTTCTGTCCCATCGCATAACTGCCGCGACAAACGTATTGAAAATCGCAGATTTCTCACTTTCTTTCCCACCCCATCCGAGCAAATTGGCGGAGAGTAGATTTTCGCAAAATTGTGAATTTCATTATTATCATCATCATCGTTGTTATTATCTCGTTTCGTCCCTTTGCATCAATTTTATAATCTCGGAATTCCGCGTTTTTCCATTATATTTTCGCTATTTAAATTGCTACAGAGGCGAAAATTCAATCACCATGGTCAAAGGATCACAACGGCGATCGAAGGATCCGCAGACTGCGGCGAAAATTATGTTTTCCGTAAACGTAACATTTTTGCTGTTCGTGCTCGAAAAGGTCTGTATTTTCAAGTATTTCTCACCTTTGTTCGGCCATTCGCAGAAAGGCATCCATTGACCATTGCAAGCTTCGAAAAAAAAGCTGACAAACCATCATCGCGATGGGGTTTGCCTTTTTTCGTACGGAGAAGATTCATAATATTATATATTATAATCGATTTGCCTTCTCCGACGCCTGGTCATATGAATATTGTCAGCGATTTTCACCCTCGTCAAACGTATTTCAAAGATCGCGGCTATTACGTCTAGGATTTAGGTGGTCGAGCTGCGTCACGTGTTCCGATAGCCAATAAAATTATATTACCTCGTGGATGGTGGATTAGAGAAGCGGGACGTCGAGGCATGCAGCTGCAAGGTAATTGAGAAAACGAAAATTAACGTCCAAAATTACTACGCTGCAAATTCGTCGCGCGATTCTCAAGAAGTTTAATTCTAAGAACAATTTTTTTAATCCACATCGTTTTTCAGGTAGACACTTGGCCGAACAATTTTCAAACGACGATGATGCTATTCGTTCCCCGGAATATTTTAGTAAATTGGATGGCTTGGGAGAAAACAGAAGTAGACGTTGGCGAGTCTTCGCATCGACATGGCCATCGAGGTTGCACAAGTTCGCATGGCCGTATATGATGCACCTTGACTCGAGAACGTAGCGCGGCAACCAACTGATCCGGTCAATCCGCCCCGTGGCAGTGCAGCGCTATTAAAAATAAGGAGGTCGCTCCGTTATACTCCGACATCCCTTGTCTGATCAGCCCGCAAATATCGATTCGCGAAGACGTTCCCCGTTCTTCTCTTCGCTCGCTGCCCCCGTCCCAACTTCTCCGTCGTCCCTTCGACGACTTTTGCATTCGGGCGGTGATTTTTCGCGGTAATTCGAAATCTCCCTTCGAATTTCAACGTTACGCCTACACAGTTACCGGTCTTCGATGCGAAACAAAAATCAATCGCAACCCATTTTTCTTGGGAAACGACAAAAATGACGAGGTACAACAACTGAGAAACGAGCCACGCGAGTATATTTTTCCGACTCTTTGTTGATTTTCTCGTATATCTTGCAAAGAAACGGTTTTTTTTTCTAACGATTCAACGCGAGAGAGGCTGGCGGAAGCCACGTGAGAATAATACGCTCCCACAGTCGCTTGTTATTCGCGCGTTGATTCGCGCCATCCTCAGCTGGTGCATTTCTTCTTTACCTTCTATTACGCATTTCCGGTTCGTTGGACCGGAAATGGGAAGATAAGACGTTCTACTCGACGGAGACGGAGGCGCCTACCGAAGCAGTTACATCCTGGAGCTTAGCGGCGAAATATTACGGGCTCTAGCCGCAGGATTTCGCATCGATTTTCCTACTCTCGTAATCCGTGGGAATGAAATTAAAAAACGAGCATCGATGAACGCCGGCCGGAAGCGAGAGTCGAGATCCGAAAATTTCGCTGCTACGCCTATCGCCGTACGATTCGGCGAAAATCCGCGATTTCACGACCCAGAATTGAACGGTTAATAGTGGGATTCGCGCGAGTCCACAATTAACGCGAATAACAAAAACGACCGTCGCAAAATCGTGATAAAAACTGCGAAACGAAGCGGAAAAATGAATCGAAATGGTACGCGAATAGTAGAAAACTAGGACACAAATGAAACAAAACATTGGAATGTCAGGCGAAGCGGAAAAAAATTTCGCTGAAAAACGTGAAAAAAGCAAGTAGTGCGATAAAAAAAAAATCGCGCGTGTTCCGTAATATCGGAGGCAACTTTCCGCGTCGCGTGGAGTAGAGGTCCAACGTCGCGGTTCACGGAGGTAGGTACTTCCGGGTTCGCCCTTATTTCGCAGTAGCGAAGATCGGCAGGGTACAAAGACGCTCTACCACTTTGTAAAAGCGAATTTAGCCGCTATTGTCTCGCGGCATGCCTGATCGCGACGAACGATCGAGGCACACAATCTCTCGCGGCACAGGCAAGCGCCAACCCTCGGAATGAACGACGAACCAGCCCCAGCCCACCCAACCACGCGCTCTCTTGTCAGTCAGTCTCCTCACCTACATTCCCCGTGCCGTTCTCCTCCTCAGCCGGCGCATCCAACGTTCGTGCTTGCACCGCCGCGGCGCGGTCCCATTCGTCGGAGTCCGCGCGGCGCGGCGGCGACGGCGGCGGCGTTCGAGGGTCGGTGCCAGAAGCTGACTGCACAGACCGTGCGCCGAATTTTATTTACCCTTTGACAAAAGCTGACTCTAGTCGTCCACGAAAGTACCCTCCGCCGCCCCCCCGCTCGCAAGCTTCCCCGCGCTGTATGGAACGCGCCTGAAAGCTCCGAGAATTTCGGTAATTCTTCTCCCCCGTCACCGCGGTGAGATTTACAATCCGCGTCGTGGCGAAAAAATTCGCGGTACCCGCTACTCGGGGAAAACTCGATTTATCCGTTCGTTTTATTCTCGTCATTTTAGCGTCGTCCCGAGGTCGATCCCGTTAACGAGGATCGACGAATCGTTTCTGTCGCGGAATACCGGAAGAGTATTTCGTCGGCGGCGACGAAAGGTAGGAGCGCGGGGGAGGATCGGAGGTAGCTAAGACGGGGAAAAAGAGTAAGAATGTCCGCTAAATTCGGATACCAAATTAAAAGTTGGCAACGAAGACGGGAGGCGAGAGTCGCTGCTGCCAACCCTCCGGAGCCCGTGGCACTAGCGCTGAAGGGCCTGAGTTAGCAATAGTGTAGCACCACTCGAGGTGACACTCGCGAGCGGCCTCATTGTCTCTGGAGAGTCTCGCCTCCTCCTCCTTCTTCTCCTGCTGCTGCTCCTTCTCTTCCACCCTCCCCCTCCCCCTCCCCCTCTCCGCACTCCCTTTTCATCCACCACCGCGACGGGGTGAAACGCGCGAGCGTGCTATATACCGCTTTTCCGAACTCGCCGCGTCCCCCGCGCTTCCCCACGTCTCCGTGTCCATGTGCGAGCGATGGGTGCCCTCGTTGGTACTAGCGTCGCCTCGCATGCTACTCAAACCACCCTAATAAGCTTATGCAGCACTCTCGGCTCCGTGCATGACAGCTAAGCCGAGTTGATACAGTACCGCGCGCGCTACTTTTACACCCGGCTAACAACCGTGAACTATAGATTCGTTAACCGTAGATAATTCGTGATCCGCAAATTCATGAACCCGGTAGATTCGCGAGAAGCATTCAGCGTACGCGCACCTGTATCGTCACTATCGCTTTGCAGCTTCATCCAACCGATCAACTAGAATTATCCGTACGTATCGACCATCGGATTATACGGTAGGCAACTTCGATGGATCGGAAACTATCTTTCTGCTACGTTCTCCTCGTCGTATCTCGCGCAACTTCGACGAACAAATTTCTAATCGGCTTGCGAAGATATCGACGATTTCGCGATCAACGAGAGACTATCGACTCCGCAGCGCTAATTATTCCGTAACTAGCGTTGGATGACGCCGGAAACTACGAGCAAACGTTCTTTGCGACGGAAATCCGCGAGAATGTTGAAATTTGCAGAGCCGTCGAGTTGTAACCTCCTGCAAGCTCCGTGACAAATATCGACTCCAAAACGGGGAAGTCGAAAGACTGAGTCGAACTGTAGTAGCTCGTCGATCGTGGGTTCCGATTATTATCGGCTCTCGAAGTACCCGTACCGCGTACGCGTAGGCGTGGATGCGATGCGATTAGAATAGATAAGAGGAACAGATTCGGTACGTGGGTACGCTAAAAGTGGAACAAAGAACACGCGAGCAGATATCGGCGATATGCCGGAAGAGCTATATCGACCACTTTTCGTATACGTGGTCAAGTAGACCAATTAGGAACGGCCTTGTCTTCCACCGGGACCAGTCGATATCCTTTCAAAATCGAGGAGGCCACGGAGAGTAGACGTCGAGTATCCAATTCGGGGAAGTTTGTTAAATCAGATACTCGCTACCTCGAGATTCCAGGACGCGGTACGAGACTCGAGTTGCCGTTAGAGCTATACGTACGCGAAAATACTATCAGATCGCAAACTCTTAACTCGCCGCTACCACATTCGGCTGCGAATCGCGTTCTTCGCATCGGAGATCCGCTGCTATGACGAAAATCCCACCGACGTCGATGTGGGTACAATCATAGACGGCGATAGAACGACTAACGCGTCTTCTCTCTCTCTATCCATATTTAACTGTATTCCAAAGTTTACCGTCAACTCGGCAAACAACGCTTCGTCAAAGCGCTCGTACACTTTCCTACCTATTCTCAACTTATACGACGTAGGTCGTACAAAGACCGCGGTGTTTGTCGCGAATTTATAATTTCGCTCGTAATGAGTTTCGGTTCGACGTTCACCGCGGTTCTTGAGTACTCGGCGATGATCCGTGACAACTCGAGGCTAAATTCGAAGAAAGAAATCACACAACCGAACTAATCTTTCCGAACGCTCGACCCGTAATCCATCGCTGTGTCCGATGCGCTCGAGCTGTTCGTATTTTTATCATTGCATACGACACTCCTCTGTAACGTAAACGAACCTCGTTGTCCGTGATTGATCTAGATCGATAAAAATTAGTTGATACGAGGAGAAACGCGTAGTCATCCGTTGTTACGTGTACCTATCTACCGCGGAACTATCATCGAGATCCGGGTCGTCGAGCTGATTGGTCGTCGATGTATCATTACAGTTCGTCGATCCTTCCATTCCCCGTTTGTTTCCGGACTGTAAGCTGCATTTCGTAGCGCGCGGCAGTCGCCGCAATCGAGTCAACGATCAAGTTGACAATTTAATTTCAACAATCCAGATAAAGCCGTTGAATTTGACAGATGCTCGTTTCACAAAAACTACAAGCGCGCCGCTGTTACGTCGCACGGGTCTACGTTTCCATCGGTGAAATGGTCGGGCGTATTTGTCGACGTATTATTTCCTTTTTCATCGAATATATTCGAAGCTCTCGCGAAATGACCGGTACTTAATTCCGATAACCACTCTCATTTCTCGTTGTTAAGTGTTCGATATCTACAAATGGACTCGGAACTGGAGCGTATATCGTTTCCACATTGAGAAACGTGGTACGCATTTGTTATTCGCGATAGTATCGCGAGCTCGCGAAGGGTGTGTCTTATCTTCATCCGAGGTTAGGTACTCCGCTAATTGGAGAAATCTTTTTAAAGGCAACCAGGCGTGAGCATTAAATTTCCAATTACGAAGCAGGTCCCTTTGACGATTCGACTCGGTTTCTCCCTTCCGCCCCCCGCCGCGCCACGCTCTCGTTATATCTCTCTCTTTCTCTCGCCACGTCTAAGCTCGTTCGCGAAAAATTTTCATCCCTCGTTCTCGTGTTTCTCGCCATCTCCCCATTTCTCACGTTCCATTTTATTCGCTCGCATGCCGTAACATGTCACCGCTAAGCAGGGAATTCCAGAGGTCACGAGGCTTTCGGTAACTTCAAGCTCTCGCTACTTTATTGAATTTTCCGTACTTACGATCCTATCACGCGTATATCACGCATCTCGACGCGCGGAACTCGAAAAGAATTGACGCTCGGCGTTCGGGTCTCGCAAAACAACGCTTCCGCTCAGCGGCGGCCATCTTGTTGTTTGTGCAACGCAAACGCGTGCCAACCGAAGCCGTGGTACTTGAATCCGCAATACGTACGTATCGAGACTTTTTTCATTTTCTCCGAGATCCCCCGATAAGCTTCGCCATGCGATTACGTAACATGATGTGGAAAAAGAACCATAAGATGAGAATTAATTAATATTGGGATATCAAAACTAGATGGCATTATTTGAAAGAAGAAAAACCGAAAAAAAGAAACGGAGAGGACGAAATTTGGTGACTGTAGCTTGCCTCTTCGGCGTGAAAAGGCGTTCTTCGATCTCGCATAAATTAGCATTCGTCTCTTCATGCCGGAGAGGGATCCTAAGCTGTTCGAACGTATCGAATGCTCCGGAAAAATATACAGCCGAGCGGGGATACTGGAAAGGTGGCTCGCAGCGCTGCTATAAACTTCTTCAAATATTTATCGGCGGCCAGGTCTCTACGGAAACGAAAGCTGTCGCTTGCAGGGACGACAACCGACGGACTGTCGCAACCAATAGAAAGGTCGCGGGTCAATACTTCGCCCGAGTTCTCCACAGCTGCACGCAGACGACAATGATCCACGCGCGAAATCTGACTACCCGCACGTATCTGACGATCAGCGAGATCCGTTGGCGTGGCTTCGACCATCTTGCATGCGTCGCGAGGCTCGCTGAATTTGGAGCGATACGATCGTTGGAGATGACCGAAAGGCCAGGCAGTTATCGGACCCTATTTCTGTCCTTCGCGAGATTCATTGCGATTAGGTTAATGGGTAAAAGGGCAAATATATTCCGACGATCGATGTTCCGCAGCGCGTACCTTGGGTGTCCGAAGGCGGAGAAGGAGAACGCGTCGTCGATGTACGGTGCACACTTCTATGAATCCACGGAAGATGGGCTTCTCGAACAATTCCTCCGTAACGATACGTATGAATCGGCCTTAAGATTCGATATTCCGATACGACCAGAGTCCCCCGTCCACGCGCTGCAATCTCATGTTTGTAAACTTAATAATACGGTGGAAATATCGTCGAGGGACTTACCGTGGGAGCGACCGAGAGCCGACCACACAAGCGTCGTCGATGTGGTCGCGTGTCAGTTTATCATATCATCGTTACAAACCTGTCTAATGTCTGAATACATTGAAAATATTGTCTCGAGATGATCAAGGTAAAAATAAGACAAAGGTTAGACCTTTGAATCGAGGTTGATGATGTATTACAATTAACGACGAGTAGAAGAAAATTCGAGACACCGCGATGCTCGAAGAGTCCATTCGGTCGAATCTACGATTCATCGATAATGTTGAGTCTACGAGTCTACAATTATCACCGGGCACGTCTGCCTATCAACATATATAGTCTATCTGATTTGATCGAATCATGTCAATTTTAATCGATGTATGTTCGTCTATTGGCGTATGATTGGAAGCGGATGAGCATGAATCTAATGAATGGAATACGCATGTAATAAACGTTTTATACATATTTCATGATATGTCACGTTCGGATCTGATGTTTGCGTTGTATCACTCTACGTAGCGTGTGCATCGTTGATCGTAGTTTTGTACTGCGTGATAACAAAATCACCGACCATCGAAATGGTGACCGAAAATGGACGGAGAATACCACTACTCGTCGGTCAGTCGGTTGATAATGGACTGGACTTATCTTTCTCCGTGAAACGCAGAATCGTCGAAGGTAAGTAATCCTACGCCTGACCCAACGCCCATCCGATGCGTCGAGTAGTTTTTCCAGGGTGACGTTAGGTCAGAAAAACGAACCCCCGTGTGCCGTGTGCCGCGTGCTGGCAAAATCTAGATTTTGCGGAATATCGACTTTCGATTGATATTCGCATCATCGTGCCAATATCAAATCTCATATCGATAACGTAAAAAATAGAGCGAAACGTTATTCTCCGCTCTCACGCAACGCGATGCGAAGGCATAGGTTATTTTTCACACGGCGTAATAGCAATTTATACGGCGAATTCACTGGCGTCTGTATCGAGGTTGATGATGTGTTGTACGAACCGCAAACAACAATCTGAAAATCCAAAAACTAGAAATTCACCGTTCCGCTCGCAACCTACTTTTGAACTTACTAGCCGAATCGAAGGATACGTACAGTTCAAAATTAACGAATAGCTTAGAATTCGAGTAACAACGCGAATACGATTTTTCATTATTTTCACTTGAAAATTCATCGATTTGTCTGTAATAAATATGATTCAATGTTTGAACGAAATATGATTCATACGGTAAGACGTGTGATTTTGTATACACGAGTAAGGCAAAAAATAGTTTATAAAATACTTTTGATGCGACGTGCTCTAGGAAAAAAAGAATACTGCGACGGTAAGTTATCGTTCGGGGAAAAACATTTATCCTGGGAAAAACCCAGGAGCGCGAGATGACTTTTGCGAACTCGTTTGTTGCGAAGCAGAAGTGGTATAAAAATACGATGATGCAAAGTAGAAGATACAGCGACGTTACGCTATTTCGAAGAGTTCGTCGAGTGGGAAAATACTAGATAGATGCGAGGGTGCGCGGAGAAAATTTTATTTCGCATGAAAAATTGAAGAGGGTGCGATAGAGGATCGAGGGAAAAAAACACCCGTATTCGAGTCGACTTCGCGTGATCGAGGAATTTTTTTTTCGGACGTTGACGAGCGATGCGGCCAGCTGCGGATGTCCCGCATCGCGAACAGGACGAAGTCTGAATATGCAGGCGCTCGCTGCAACCACCGATGGGTATGTTGCCAGTGAGCAATCCCGATCGCAACTGGAACTGATATTTTCACTCGAACCCGACACACGACCCGGACTCTTACTCCGTTCTACTCAGCCCTTATCTCCCCTCGCCTCCGCCTCCCGTCTGTTCTTACCTCGTCGATATTCCGGGGAGGAAATTACCGCTACCCTCGCCAACTTCGGGTGAAAAAACGAAAGCGAACGAAATCGTTTTCCAACGTTTCCTCTCTCGGTAAACTCGATCGACGCGATACGCCAGCCACGCGTCGCGGGGTCTAAACAATATACTCTTACCCAACCACGTCAAAGACGTAGTCGAGCGCGATTGCGCGACCCAAAAATAGGCGAAAGGACACAACGTTATTGTATTTATTTTTTGGCAACTGCCACTGGAACCGCTTTTCTCCGAAAAACCTGCTTTCCAAACCGTAGTTTATACGTAACTCGGAAACAATCGAGCGGGTAACGTGTCTGAAAATGAAAAATAAAGCTTTCGGAATCCTTTGGGGGGAAAAAGGTTCCGAACGTTTCTCACGCAGCTGGACCACAACGATCGATATTAGATATTCACGCGAGCCTCGCGGCTTCCAAAAATGCGATCGGCCTGCGCGATAAAACTATTACCTGGAGCGAAAAAATTGTCGAAATGCCATTAAAGCTCTCCCCGATCTGCTAGTAAAACAATTTCGTACGATTGTTACGCGACCGCAGCAATTTTCCGGATATTTCGAGAAACTTGAGAAATCCTTTTCCATAGTTTTTCCCCGTCTTACAAGGATAGAAGGATTATCGTACGCGATTCGCACGCGAGAGCAATGAATCCCGGTGAAATGAAAAAATCCATGGTATAATTGGAGCGCATCCGGAGAGATGTGAATCGCGAGGTTTTCGCGTCTATGAAAAAACGGCGATAAAGTCGAATGCGTATGGACAGCGATTAGTGAGTGAAATCGCAATCGCGAATGTCCAATAAAACAAGAGCTTACGTCGAGAGTAGGTAAATCCGAAAGCTCTTGATACTAGATAACGAAAGCTTTGGGCGAATCATTCACGGGATTACGTTATCGCGCCGGACTCGCGCCTCTCAGTGTCCTATGGCCGGTCGGCACCAGCCTTGGAAAACGCGTCGCTTTCTCCGTATCCCTTTACCTCGTTCGTTCGATTTTCGCACGACCGTATTTTCAACCGCGCGTCAGCGCCGTTTCCGAATTGCCGCGCGATTCATCTGATATTCCCATCAAGATGACTGCGACGTAATTTATCGCGAACCACGCGTCGCGACGTTTCATTCCGGTATAATCGTATTTTAATCATCATCCGCACCTCTCGTTTCCCTCCGCATTGCAGGCAAACTCGGAGCTAGCGAAACTCGACGAGCCGACATCCTTCGCACGATCGAATTACGCCGGTGTCTGAGACTTGTCTCTTTTTCCCTCGCACCGTCATCCCTCCGCTCCTGCTTCTCCGTTCCCGCGCCACTTCTCACCCTCTTCTCGTTGCTCTTCTATTTTTCAATTGCCACGTCTATTTTCCACCTCGATCCCGGCAGCTCGACCGATTGCGCTGCTTCATTCGCGTCTCGTCAGGATTATTTTCCAACTAGCAACAAGTAGACGAATCGCGTCGATCATAATCGCCTCGACTCGAATCTGTTTCCGCGTAACGACACTCGAATCCACCGCAGCAAACTCGATATCACGTTTCTCAGCGTCGTGACATCGAAGAGATACGTACCCACTCTTCGATACAAAACACGGCGGAAAAAATGCGTGGACGGCAGCGGCGCCGACTATTGAAAGTTCCTGTAAGGGCAAAAAAGGGATCAACACGGTGTCGTACCTAGGAACATTGGTACCGCGGTGTTGTTCACCATTTCTTCAAATTTTCAAGGTCAAGCGTTCTAATAATAATTTGGCAAATCGCGGAACAAAATTATTGTTTTTCGCGGCGCAAAAAATACTCGAGACCTACAGAATCAATATTGAAACACGTGTTTCTATTTTGTTTCATATCTGTAAGAAAGGCAATTCAAAAAAATCTATCCACGGGGGCACGCGACGGTTGGACTGAAGAAAAAAAAAGTGCATGAAACGCGAAGAGACGAGGAACGGGGTACAGGAACGAGCAAGAGAGCATGAAATGGGCGGAGAGGGAAGAGAATGGGGAAAAAAAGAGGCGAAGCAATGAAGCAGAGAGACGGGGATGGCTGGACGGACGGTAGCGAATGGGAAAAGAAGCGCCGTTAAAAGTGAAGTAAAGTAAAAAGGTCGAAAAGTTGAACGAGGGAGCGAGAGGGCCGGCAGGGGGATGGAAATTGAAACGAGGAAAATGGAGAGACAGATACAACCTCGCGAAACAAGCGAGGCTCGCGCTGACGTTGCACCGCGGTGACGTCACTCCTTTACATTCGCCCTCGTCCTCCTCCGCCACCACCGCCGCCTCCCGCTAATCTTTTTCATCCTCCGCTTCGTCCTCTTCGTCGTCGTCGTCGTCGTAGCGGTGCGTCGGTCCTCCTTAGCATCGCGCTCGTAGACTCGAAGCGATCCCCCTTTTCTCTCGTCTGACGCCACTCCGGTACAAGCCATAGGCAGTCTTTACCTCGGGACGAGGAGTCGACGCGGAGAAAGCCGGCGAGCAAGAACGAGACTATAATGAAATGCGATCGCATCAAGGCGATCACTTTGCCAAGATTTTAGCAGGGCGGTGCTCCACCGTTAACTCAGATTTTCGGCTACGCGTAGCGAAGGGAGGGACAGAGAGACAGAGAGAGAGAGAGATAGAGATAGATAGAGAGAGAGAGAGAGGGAGAGAGGGAGAGAGAGGGAGGTAGAGACACGCGGAAAAGTTTTTTCCTCGCCCCTCGACGTCGCCGACGCCGCAGAGATCCACGCTCAGCCACCGTGTCTCCGCGAAACTTCGAAAAAGGACGGGAATCTCGATCCCGTATCTTTCGCGTCATGCAACGGTGATATACGACGGGTCGCGAGCGTTACACGAGCCGTTCCATGCCAACTCGATACAGCCTCCGTTGCTGTCGTTGTTTTTTTTCCTGTTTTTTTTATTTCTATTCCATGGTCGAAAAAAATATTACGGAAGTCATTGGTATCGTTAATATTGTTGGAACGTAATTGTTATCCCATTCCATGCCTGAGAGTGGTCCCTCGAGTGTTCGGCGGGTAGGGGAAGGGTAGATTTCGAAGCGGTTCGCGATGAAATTTATGTAATCGTTTTACATGAATCAGTGCGAGGTCGAGGGACGTGAAGAAAATTCAATATAGAAAGAGAAGAAGATGCTTCATATCATTAGCTTAATTCGAATAATTCATTGGTAATTTTGCTCGCGGTGGTAGCGAACCGCGATCGAGAACAATTGGGTTCGAGTTTGCCGCTAACAGCCTACAATAATTGTACTTTCTTGCATTCATTTTTCTTAAATTAATCGTCAATGCATTAGCCGTTGGAAAATCTGTTCGTAATGCAACCGACGACGCGTTATTAAGATACTCTACTGTTCGAAGCACTGGTCTAGAGGCGACTCACATTCCAGATATCCCGAAGGGAGTCGCGGAAACTGGCGCAGTCAACGCCTACGATCGTTGTTCGTGCTGGTGACCAAAATTGGGAATAAATTGAAAATTGCATGTTTGGTAGATAGATCTCAGGATTAGACCGATCTGCCTCTGTCAGACATCGCTGCTGCACCACGACTGGCACCGAGGAAAGGTATCCGACAAAATACTAACAATGATCATTGTCTCGCCGTGACAACCGCTCCCTCGACGAAGGACAATAGTGTGATAGTCGAATATTCGTATGTATTCCAAAAAACTCCATTTTTGCAAAAATCGTAGCATCTTACGATCGTGTTATCACGGTAGACGTAGACTGCGATGCGATTCAGGGTGGAGGCGGATCGCGATAATCGTTGATAAAGTGGTAGCACGGTCCTCGTCGGAGTGACGGGCATCCTTCTATCGACCAGGTTTTGCTCCGGTGAGGCTTAACCGTACGCGCCTACGTGCGTGTGTCCCGAGCAAACCTACTCGAGATCGTAACGGACCGCGATTCAAATCGCGATTACTGCCAGCCGCAGTGATTGCTCACAGTTCTACTACGGGGGGGCGGACCACCCCCGCCGTGTGTGGCGTAATTTCGCAAAGGGTCGACACCGAGTGCGACGACGGTAGCCCAGGAAGCAAAGCAGCGCTGAAATGTCGCCGGTCTCGCGCTGCTGCTGCTGCTGCTGCTGGTGCTGTCTTGCCAAGTGACGTATTATTATAGCAGGTGACCCAATTAAAACGAATGCCTCCTCGGTTGGTATGCGCGGATCGTTGGACGTTTCAAGGATCCGTAAGAATCTGTATCCGGCGTCGATCCCTCGGCGAACGGAATCGTTCGTTGAGAAATCGTAATTCGGAATTGCGATCGTTTCGGGGGCCGCGAATTGGATTGATTCGCGACCAAGGTCGCATTGAGACAAATGACGGGGACGCAAATTGGATGTTGAAAGGGTGTTGAGAAGCCGATTACGGCGGCGGCCTCGAAAATAAAGATTTACCGATCTTCGGGTCTCGCGCGTTCGTCCGGCGAGATGGAGCCGTTTTAAGAGATAGCCTTTCGCTGTCGGACGAAGTGGCGTTGGAGAGCTGATGGCCTCCCGGTCGTAGGCTTAGAAGGAGCGTAAATACGTGGGGTTAGGACGATCCGTCATCGTTGATTGCCGTTGTACGGTAAAATGCCGAGGAAAAGGAGAGAAATATTTATTACGCCAGACTTGGACAAAGCGAACCGACTGCTATTCGTAGCACGTGCGCTCAAAAATAACGTCCTGCGCGGAAACAATACCGAAAATCAATCTTACGATCTGGATTTAGCGTATATTCGGGTCATTTCCCAGAATTGTCGGTGGTTTTGCACATTTTTATCCGCGCGATTAGCGTCAATCGCTTCCCTATATCTCAATTATCAGTCATTTTTCTCAATTTTTTCCATGGTTCCCTAATTTTTTTTTCCCCTTCCACGGATATCTCGAGTGTTTCCAATTGTTTTGACAATTTTCTTTTGATTTAAATCGACTTATCAATTTACATCCTCATTTCCATTCTGTCTTGTAACGTTACTTCGATTTCTCGATACTACCGTATTACGTAATTGATTAATATCGTTCAACAACGTTTTCCTCGAATTCGTTGCGTCAATTGCGTCTCGTGAAATATTGAATTCTAAACATGATCGTACGAGGCGAGAATTTTGGCTTTTTCAATTCTCGCCCTATCCTTCGCCACCTGCGAGCGATTTCTTCCGTGAAATGTCTCCTCCTTCGTCCTATCGCAATGCCTGCCTGTTCGCGTCACATCCACGTTATTTGCGATTGCATTCGCGTCGGGCAAAGCACGCCTGGCACATCGAGCGGTGTGACACCCAGTGGCGATCCACCAAGGACGCGTCGCGACGTGGTCGCGACGTCAACACGTCAGAGTCGTCACGTGCTAATTACTCGTAATTCAGGTATAATCAGCGCAACGCTTGCCACCGTCCGCCGTGACTCGACGGTTTACTCTCACGGATGACGACCTACAGCGAGCACGGAGAACCCGAGGGAACTTCCAACTTGCCAGACAATCGGGTTAAGTGAGTCAAATAGGTCTCTCTCTCGCTCTCTCTCTCTCTCTCTCTCTCTCTCTCTCTCTCTCTCTCTCTCTCTCTCTCGCTTTCTCTCTATCTCTCTCTCTCTTGGTTCCCCTCGCCTCTGTGAATGCTGAAGGCGCGGCGGGGTATCAGAGTTCGATTTCGAGCCGGATGCTTCATCGTATTATACGCGTATACCTACCACGCCATTCCATCAGTCGAACCGAACGTATCGAACATCATTTTACAAAGGAGATCCGAATGGCTCGACAACCAAATCCCATTCTTGAATTTCCATGCAATCCTCTTTTCATTATTATCATATTATCACCGATCTATAGCCGACATCGACGTGTCTTCTCTTTACGCTTCCTCTTCTGCTCCCGTCCAAGATCTGTACATTGACGAAACGAGTTGGGTCGGGTCCTCGCACGGTACCGCCATTTTTGTACTCGAAGACGATCTGTTACCGGATCGATAGGAATAAATACTTTCGTCGGGAATATTAGAAGTTTTATTATTTATCATTTGATAATTCACCCTCTTCCTTTTCCAAATTTCAACAAATACAAATGGTAGACGCGCGTGAAATCATGTTTTTTTATCTCTCGCGTAACGTCGCTCATGACACGAATACGCAGTATCAATCGTCAATTCTATTTATTAGAGAAAATGTTTGTCACGTTGAAATGAATATGCAGTCTGGACCCAAAAGAGGCTTAACCGAATTGTCAGTGTGAAAGATGGGAAACTATTCTATCTACGTACTAATTTTAATCATATGGTGGTTACTTCGTTTTTAATATTCTCCTGCAAGCTTGTTTTTTGTGCTTCCAGTGTGTTATTTGAAATATAAATCAACACTTTTTTTCTAAATAATCTTTAAAAAAATCAATTTTTCTTATTTGCTTCAAATAAATTGTGCACCTGTAAGGTGTATATTTCCATTTTACCTGCTTCAGATATTTTTTAAACCTTTTTTCCAAATTTTGAATACCGAAAATTTCGGAACACTTGTATTTCACCTTGAAATTGATTTATATATAATATTGGCACGTGGATAGAATTATTTTTCCGTATTTCGCACTGTGCGACGGTGCGAAGTGAAACGATCACCTCACCTAACTCGCTTCGACGATGCCTAGGGACTTTGCTTCCGTCACCGGTTCTTCGTTACGTTGCTTACTATGACTTCCAACCACTCCGTCATTCGAGGAACAGTTTTTTCAGCGGGGCGACATCTGTCGATGGAAAATGGTAGCGTCGAGCTGCGTCGGTAAAACAGAGCTGTAACGGGACGAGGCGGCATATTCCGTGTTTCTGGGTGGAAATTATGGTAATTTAAACATTCGGTAATATTGCCGTTATCGTCGCTCGTACGACCACTTCGTCGGTCACGTAACCCTCGTTGCTTCGCCTTTTTTCCTCATTTTTTCCACTTTTTTTTCCCTCACCTACGGGGATTTCGCGACGTGACGTCAACGCGACCCGTGATAAATGGAATCCGCGTGCGAATCCAACGAGCGCGACGGTATCTTGGTATACGAGATCCATCGACTTCGTTATTTACTGCGACTTTATTTATCCTCCGTGGCTTCTGGCACATCTTCGCCTTTGAGGCGAAAAAAAAACTTTCGGCCCGCCATACGTTGAACAGTTTCTGATTTCATCACTTTCCTCAACGATTATCGGGTAGAAGGCTAACAGCTAGCCGAATTTTCGTCTAGCCAAGATCGGCCCTGTTTTCACATTTCATATCCACTTCGTTTCGAATCTGGTCACAGACCGAAATTATTCTGGGATTTGATCGACGTCGATGATAATTCTGCCAGAAGATTCGTATTTAAATTGTGGCGATCGAGCTTATTCTTGCGATATTTTCGTTATGATTATTGGAAGAAACAAACACTTTCGACTAATTCATAATATTGGCTAAATCATGATCGTCGGGACAATTATTTTTCAAACCTTTTTCCGGGTTTGGCTATTCGGGATAAATCGTTACGTTACGTTATCGCGAAAAACTTGTTGACGAAATAATTTCGTTCCGAAAATTGGGCGAAATATTGGGGAAAATAGAAGTATAAAAAAATCGACGAGGCATTAAAATTATCGCGACGATTCAATTTGCATTTTGGCAGTGATCGTTCGAGGGTAATATTACCGAGCATATTATCGACTCGAACAGCGTTTCTGCGACGAGGCAGGCCGAAGGGGAAAAGGAAGTCGAAGTAGCAAAAGTCGCGGGTAAAAAGACTGCCTGAAAATGAGTAATTGTTTCGAAAGTAAAGAAAAAAGAAAAAAACTCGCGGGAATTTCGCTTTGTGGCGGAATGGTGGCGGGAGGGTGGGAAACCTCGCCGCAGACCTCTAATGCATTTCACGGGGAATTGGTTTTCCAGATATTATGCCAACGCGCAGCTTTACTCTAGGAGTTTGCGGGCCAAGAAGGCTCGTTGGATTCGCGCCATCAGGCAACACGAATCAAATGAAACAATAGGAAATATTTTCTACGTGTGTGTACATGCGCGTGGCAGACTTTTCGCAGACTTTTCATGAAAAAGGAGCGAAAAAATATTTACGCCAAAGGAGCGGAGGAAATATTAAACCGAATAGCGATTGCCGATGGAGAGGAAACGTGTCGTTAAACTATTCGTTTTATTCCTTCATTTTTCTCACCAATCCGCTGCGAGTAACAATACTACGCGCGCGCCATTTCCCATTTTCCCTCGCACCAGGTCGGAAAGGTGTACATTTCTTGCTACAATCACCGGAAGTAACCAAATTTTTTACCGATTAATTCGCAAAACTTTATTTATTTTCCGAACCATCCTTCCAAACGGAAAACTCCGTTTGGAAATTCAATCGTCGATCGGAAAAACGATTCGAAAAAAACAAATTCCTTGGTTAATCTGCGGTAAATCGCAGCTTTCAAAGAAGATCCGTCTACGCATGCCGTTCGAGAAGATTACGCGGCGAACGGGTTTTCTGGCAATTAAAAGTTAATTCGGTCCGTATTTCACCTTCCGCAATCACGGAGACGGAAGCGACGTCGAATCGTCTGGTCCGTAGCTATCGAGGCTTCGCGAGGAGGATAATTGAAGCGTTACTTTTCGATTAAATAAGAAAAACGAGCGGAGAAAATAAACGCCGATGCGATTTAAATTAGCACCCGACGCCGCAACATCTGTCACCATCACCAGCTTCTATTAAATGTCGCTCGAGGTATCCGCGTGGCTCCCTCCGACGGAATCAGGAAATTAGAAACACGCTCGAAGAAAGTTCGGGCGGTAGTCTCGATCCGTTTCGCAGCTTCTTCGACGACGTTCTCGACCGTGAATAATAATAAACCGCGACGCAGACTGCGGGGGAGAACGCTACCGACGACCATTTGCATCTGTCAAGAAGTTCGAGTCCATGCGAAGCTTTCCCTCCGCGACGGGGCACGAAAACTTTGACCTTTAAATTGATACTCGTTACAATCACCGTTCGACGTTCGCCAATCGTGTCAAGTTTTCTCCCCGATGAACGCGATGAGTATTCTCGACACAGATTTTCGGACATAGAGCCCAAAGCTTTAATCGCACCGTCGACGTACGGAAGCTTCGTTTCGGCGAACAAACGGAATTTTCACGCGAACGTTACTTTCCGACGTTCAGGTAAATTTCGTCGGCGAATCACGAAGACCGTCTCGATTGCGAGCGGCGAGCGGCGTACAAAGCGCAGTTGACGTCTCAGTTTTGTTGCGATGTCTTCTTAAAGGTACGTTTCGGATTTTATCAGCTCCGTTAAACTGTCGTGGGACCTCGACTTTGCGAGGAGAGGCTTGGTGTTTATGAAACTGACGCTTCCTTCGCCCTCGCTTCCTTCCGGACCAGACGACGGAAAACGGGACGGTGAGAAATGGTCCCTCGGCATCCAAACCCTTTCCCTCCAGCGGATTTCGACGCTTTCGTCGTTTGCCGCTAAATTTCACGCGAGGAAACGCATCCTGATAACATTTCAGCGAAACAGGTGCGAATATCTCTCCGGCGATCGAGTAACCCGAGAGTTGCGTATACGTGTGTAGGACACCAGACGCGAGAATTTTTCGGCTCGGTGGATAACGATGATGATAATAATTTGATAAAACGCGCGTACGTCTCTGGAGAATCCCCGCATCGCAACGTATTCTACGAGACCCTATGAAAACAGCATGCATAAATGAAGAGTACGTCCGTTCGTTGCGATCGTGAAACTTTGATACGCGAAAATCCATGGAAAATTGTTGATACAGCAGAACTGAAATCTGACGATATATCACGGAACATTTGTTATTATCGCATTTCACGTGTAATGTAATTTATCACGCGTGAGTACCGATATAAAACATCGAATGCACTCAAATATCCGCAGATAATAGAGAGGTCCTCGTAACATGGCGATAATTAATTAGCCAAGCTATGGACGAGATTCGTTCGCGTGATTCGATCGGATGAGTGACTTCAAAGGTATCTGCACGAATTACCCCCTCACCATCGCGATGCTTGACCAAAATCTTTTCCGCTTTGCGCCATCGCTGATTCGTATCACCGAATCGATGTATTTCATCGATTCAGCGGAATGTCATCACGGTGAAGAACGAAATAACGAAATTACGAAGTAACGAAAAAACAGTTACTACCATACGACTAAAAATGACACGTGGTTAAAATTGTTCGCCGTATTGCCCACTGCGACGTCCCGGGATTTTCGTCATTGATGGCCAAAAGCAGTCGATGGTCTCTCGTTTGGTGGGGAATTTTTTTGACCGCGTGGTAAATTTATTGATTACCGATTAATAAGAATTAATAATAATAACGAACGAAGACAGCTTATCGAAGAGATCCCAAACATCGTCGTACCGTGCCTGCAATACGCGAGCCTCTGTCTCCCGAGGGGGGAATCCCCTGAGGTATAAATTATGCGGAGGCGTGATCGTCTTCGCTGCAATAGTCCGTACGTCGCGACGCGGTGCGCCGAGCCCTTTGAATTACAACCTCGCGAAAGCAAGCTTTATCTCGTGGCAGTGTTTCGTTTCTCCTCGACTTCCGGTTATTTGTTATTGCACCGGAAGTCACCGCGTAATGAAATATACGAAACGCTGGCGCTGCAGTCGCCTGCACCGTCTCGTTGCTTAACCTTCGGTGGTGATTCATAATCTGACGCGATTTTATTCGGCCGGCAACGATGGCACATCGCGACGAAATTTCTTCGTGTATTTTATTATTTATCAACAGCATTCCAATAAATTCGCATTCGCGCCGTCTCTGCCCTCTTCGCATTCTCCATTCCCTCTCCGCCCTCAAGCGCCGATTCAGCTTAGCTTCCTTCCTGCCGCACGCCCATTTCACGTGCATTTCACGTGCATTTCACGAACCACTAACGACGCTCGAATAAATCGCGGGAATTCTGCTAGATCGATCGAGCTGCCAACGAGATCCCGTTCACTTCTACCGATAGATTGTAAAATTACGGGTCGGACGCGACAACCTACAACAGCGCGAGGACCTTTCGCCTCGACCCAAGTCCGTGCATCGACGAAGCGAGTTGGGCAAGGTCTTCGTATTCGCTTCACGCCACCGAGCCCAAACATGACGCCGACCAAAAATCGCCGACCACCCAAGTTTGCCAATTGCCAATTAGATTAGGCCTTTTCCGTGTCTACAGTGTATTCGGTACAATAGTATAGACGTTGCCGAGTGACACCGGATCAATCACTCGTACACAAAATTAACGAACAACGCGATGAATATTCCGGAGAAACAGCAATCGATGCCAGTGAGATTGATTTCTCGCCTACCACCTCTCTGCCATTTTGTACATCCCATCATCTTGCGGGGTACATATTTACCAAGGCGAAAATCCCAATTCGAGAAATGTAACAATCTCTTCGTCGATATTCCCGGAAGAACTTGCCTCGAACTTCGACATCCGCAAATCGCTCGGTCACAATTGTTTCAAAATCCACTCTTCCGCGTTTCTTTCAAATTCATTTTCACAGAACGTGGAACGAAACGACGCGGCTTGATCTTTTTCGATTCTTTCGCGATCACTTCGACCGGTGAAATCCTTCGCCACCTCGCGTATCTTTTTCGACTCTCTCCCTCCCTCTCTCTCTCTCTCATCTCTCATCTCTCGTCTCTCGTCTCTCTTTCTTCCCATCAATATCACTCGCGTTCTCCCAACGTTTCACCAAGTTTTATTTCATTGGCTCCGAGTGCTCTTCGGGAAGACTCTCTAATATTCCCTCTCCGTCTACCCCTTTCCGCGTGCCTTTCCATCCATCTCGCTGCTTCCTGATACCTTGCCGTATTCCTGGAAGAGTCAGCGTTTTGCATTTCGTGAGAAGAGCTCACGAATCCTCGCACACTCCTTCCCATCGCTGTATTCCAATCTTGACATCGCACTCGTATCAGATCACTTCAAGTCTGCGCGAACCTATCCCGTCGGGTCGTGGAGAACGCTCCACGAAGCCGTGAAGATTTCACCTCGACCCGCTCAGAGTAGTCAACAAACGTGGATTCGTACGTAGTAGTGCGCGAGCTTCGCAAGGTTCGAGCTTTGGAAAAATGGTGATTTTTCGCCGGATCGTTAATCGTGCAAAGAATTCGTCGCACAATTTTTCGATGCTTTCGTTTCAATTTTGTGAGCTGCGAACCTCGTTTTTCCCTAGTCTTTATTACAGATAAAATCTATCGGGCACATCTTGAGAATTTATACAATGCTGTTACTGGACTACTCTGTTTGCTTATCAAGGAAAATGAATAAAATTCCTTTCCTGTCGCGTTGAAATCTTTGAGGGAATCTGTCGTGGGAACAATAGCAAATATATGGCAGGCAATCGCGAGACTACGGTTAAACTAGATGCAAAAGTTTGCGCGTAGTTGTCAGTGTCGTGGGATTCTCAATTGCAAAGTGGCGCCCAAATAGGAAAGATCCTATCGTAAACTGCACTTCAGGCTCATCTCTTAATCACTGGCAATTCTCAACTGGGCAAACAATAAGGAGAACGATAACGCGACGTCTCCTATCAGTTCTACGCGAGTGAGATCTACGGCTCGATTAATTTTCTTCAACGGACAAAGACCTCTTGCCGCGTTCCTCCACGCTCGCTCACGCCAACCGCCAACGTTTCCGTATTTTTGTCTTCCTCTGAATTTCACCGGATGAATCTAAAATTGCAAAGAAAATGTGAAAAACTCCAAATGTTTCCGTCGATCGGGGAACGTGAAATTGCTGCCGAAGCGACATGTTTGAAGGGCCTTGAAGCACTTCGACGGCTGATGCTTACACTTCTCATTGGCGAGTGTGATCCAATTCAATGCCGGAAGGGATCTTACTTTTCGTTCTGCTGGGACAGGAGGAGATGTCGCTTCATGTGCCTTCGGAATGTTCCCTTCGAACGTGTCGGCTTCTGACATATCGGACAACGCGATGATCTATGGGCCTTGAAATGAATCTTCGACATGGGAGCGTGAAACAAAAATTGGCACTCTACGTGATCACCTGGCACCTCGAATGCGCTTTTTTGTATCCGCTGGCTAGATATTGAAAGTTGCGCGGTGGACAGCAAAATTTGTAATCATTACAGTGAAGCTAATTATCGCAACTTTGATTAATTATCGTTGGCGGGGAACTCGTAATTAGATTTCTGATTATTGATCGGTTGGAAAATAGCGGCTACAATTTATGAAATATTTGCTGATTACACAAATTTTCAGCTTTATCGCGACGCCAGAACTAATATCGTACCTGCACGCCAACAGAACTGGCACAGACCCTGTAACAAACCGGACAAACGCAGCTCAGCTCGTTTTTTCCACGGGTTCGTCTGCTCGGTGTTTTCTTCGCGCTTCCACTGTTGGTTCCCAAAATTAAGCTTATAGCCCGACTACGACGACCGACGTCGTGGCTCATCGACGATGCGCATCGTCGGGTTGGCCTGGTCGTCGCGAAAAAAGCGTTATCTCTTCCGTCGACAGTTTCGGAAGACTTCTCCTCGTGGTTACTCGAAGACCGAAGGCGTTTTCGGATGGCATCGGGAGAAATCGAGGCTCCAGTGTTGGTGGTCGAGGCAAAAGTACAGCTTCTGCCGTCCTCCGTCGAGCGTCCGTCGACGCTTCCGGCCAAGGGTCGAATAGTTTTGATTCTGAGCAAGTTCAGAGGGTCAGTTTTTAAATATCGCATTTGCAGCTCTTCGTCGATCCACGGAGCGGCGGTCCCGGTCGGATCGCCATCCGCGCAGGGGACTCTCGGTCTCACTTCCGTTTCTGTTACGCGTATGCTTCCCGGACTGACATCGTTGTAGACGAGACTGGAAGGCAGCATAAAGTTTTCGTGAACACCGTAATCGAGGCAGCAATCGATCAGCAATCTGTAGCAGTTGGATAACGTTCGTCCATTCGCATGCGA
The DNA here is from genome assembly GCA_963969455.1 of Arge pagana. Lineage (NCBI taxonomy): Eukaryota > Metazoa > Arthropoda > Insecta > Hymenoptera > Argidae > Arge > Arge pagana. The sequence continues at coordinate 24,338,896 of OZ018312.1, read as the reverse complement.
ATAAGCGAAATCGCGCATTGTCGGAGCTATTTCCTCCTCGATTTCTTCCCTTCTATCCGTCTTCATCTCGCTCGTCCAGGATTTCGAGTGGAACGAGGACCGTGAGACTCGCGAAACGCGTGTTGGAACGCTCCTCGTAATTTTCTGCTGATCCCCTCTGTTCAAACGACGCTCGTAGCTATCTCTGATTGGTCGAACGGTTCGAAACGTGCTGGTGGATCTCCTAGACGTAACTCGCACCCTCGAATCTCTGGCAAACTGAAATCGTTTGAAGACGGTCGTTAAAAATTTGACGAAGCTCCTTTTTTTCTTTCTTTTCTTTCTTTCAACGTCTTCCGCGCGGGTACAAATATTTCTTTTTCGTTTGCGATACACCTCGCGACACGCGGAACAAGCACGTCGACGCGGAAAACGTACGAAATGTCTGTGTTCAACAAACCGTTGTCTGCCTCAGCATCTGCCGGATCCGAACATCAGCTTCTCCGACCTCGCGCCTGAATTTATCAGCGATTTCCAACTTCAAATTGCATATTTCGCAGATATTGCTCGGCAGACCGTCGTCTCTCTGGATCTATTGACAAGAAATGGCTGCTTGAAACAATTTCTTGGCAGGAAAATTATTTTCCATATTAGTCCACCGTTCGCCAGTTAATACTCTATCAGCTCGTGAGAAAACAAACCTGGCGTTTGTCGCCAACTATAAGGACTCGTATTTTCTTTCTGCTCCTTACGCGTATCACGTGACAAATTCGATTTTGAACACGTATTAATGCTCTCTGCACGTGATTCTAAAGAAGACTGTTTGATTCGCCACCTGGTACCAACTAAAGTCGTATTCCTCATTTATTTCAGGGGGTAAAAGCGTGTATCGAATGAATCATTTTCGCCATCTTGCAGTTCATTATCCGGCTGTATTACACCTTTAATTCAACCGATTGGTAGGGCGCAAAATCGTGCAGATTTTTCATAAAATCAAAAAGGTCTGCCGGAATTTGCATCTAGACGAAACGAAGGTTCGCAGTTTCCTTTTCTTAGATCGTATAGTCGGAATTATTTTTATAAATTGTGCATTGCATCGAGCGCGTACTCGTCGTGTTATTACGCTCTCAGGAGCCGCTCGTTGGTACCACGTACGAAGACGTACCTACATCTCTGTCAGTTGGATAATTTGGAAAGGATATATTTGAAAATCATACCCGTTTTCCCTCACTTGCCTGAATATCGGTGAATTTCAATATCCTTTCCAGGAGATTTTTCGTTTCGAATATATTCCGTGGCGCTTTCAATTGCGAAGAGCAAGTCCGACACATCGTTTCCATGTCCATTGTTTCCGATTGTTTTCACGCTGTCAACAGCGTCGTCGACAAACACGCGACCGTCGCGGAACAATCGCGAATCAACCCTGCAAAGATGACATCGTCGTGTTCGGTAATTTACATTCGGCATTGGAATTAGCCGCAATTCTTCGGTGGCGCTGTCGTCGCGCTGTGTTTTGGCAACAAATCGTCGTAAACGATGACTACTTGAGATCGACTCTTGAGATTTTCATTTCTGAAGTTGTCGCGCGTTAGTCCTAAAGGCTCACATCTCTCGATACATTTCTGTATTTCATACGTTAGCTTCACGCGGATCGTAAGAGCGCTCGTGTCAGTCTATCTTATAAGTGTTTGGAGTCACCCCGACCATTGAAATTCTATCGGAGTTGCCGAACCTATACATAAGACCGGGATTAAAAGATTGTCAACTCACTAGACGACGAACCCTACTAATATTGCGGGCGAAAAACGTTGCTAGTTACCAAATTCTGACGACGGTGAGACGTGGAATCGTAGTGGACCGCGGCATCGTTGGGTATGCATAATCGAAATGAAGCGTGAAACGCGAAGCGTGGCTCACGAGTCAGTCGTCGAGTCTTGGCTCCGTTGGTACATTTGGAAAAGGCAAATTCCAACTATTCGTAGCTTTATAATGTATAATTCAGGTTCGTTTCATCGTTCTATTAGCCCCCCCTCTCTCTCACTCTCCCTCTCTCTATCTCTCTTCACGTTTATCTATGCACGTTCCTGCACTGCTGTTGGCACTCTCCCATATTCGTTCACCTGTTCCACAGCCGTTACCGATGCCTCACACTCAACTTGTCGCGCTTAACATCTGTTCGTTTGCCAATGACTCGTCTCCTCTGCGTCTACGACTCGTACTTCTCGCTCCAGACGCTCGTCCTAATTCGCTAATCACTGTCACGGTACATTCATTTTCCCACTTCCCGTCGACGCTTCCTCAACATTCGTTGGTCAAATCACCTCGGATAAGTGCGCAGGCACTAGGATCGGCTAATAAGATCTGGGTTGCGCCATAGTTAGAACGTGATATAGAGATACCATCGAACGACGAGGCACGCGTACACCGAACACGGATATGGATATAATACTCAATAGGGAAAAATAAAATACGGCTACCTTTACTAATCACATCGCAGACTTTTCCAAAACGACTCAACATCGCGATGCCATCTTTCATTCAAACGACTCGCGAGACGGCCGCAGACGAAAAAAACTTCAAAGAGACGTTATATCATCCGAACATTTTCCGGAATTTTAACGATCATCTTGTCGTCTGCTCTCTACGAAACTACTCTGCCGTATCGAAATCTGACATTTGTCACGAAACTTGAACAATTTCTCCCACTTTCCACGAAATCTCCATTGCGAGTCGGGCTGTTGGGTGAATTTCTGGATCAATAAAATTCGATGGTTTATCGCGAGAACTATTTTTTTTTTTTCATCTTCGTATCTTATATGGTAACGGTATTTGAAATCGAAATTTTTTCTACGCAATCGATGCAAGTAACTCTGCGTCGCGTATTCGATGGAAAATGTTAATCAATCGAGGAAATATCATCAGGTCAAGTTTAGATGTACTAGAACGCCTCGTATCAACGTAAACTCGATGTTATCTCGAGAACACGTAGCGCAGAGTGCGGAGAAACGAGGGAGAACTCGAACCCACACAACGAACTCGTTCCAACGTCCGGGCGTTAGGTCGTTCATTAGCGAATTGACGCGCAACATCGTTCATTATTTGAGACTAGTTGTTGATTTCCCGTCGGATTTCAATCGGGTGTAACACGGTTTTAATCCGTTGCCGCTAGCTGTGCTCGACGTCGAACGGTCTCGTAAACTTTGCTGAGACTTGGGGAAATTGCGCGCTTCTAATCATAAGAGACAATGCCAACTTTCTCTCACTCTCCGTGCCGTTGCTATCTTCGTTGGCAACTATCCACTCGCGCGGGGCTCGAAGCCCAGCGGGAAATCGTCTTCCGATAACATTGAACGTCTGACATTTCACTTTTTCCTCGGAGACGAATCATTTCCTTCGAGACGCTGCAAACTCGCGCACTAAATATACCATTTCGTAAGTGGATACAGGGATGCTGACGCATTTGGATGATACCCGAGTTCTCGTTCGTCTACGACGAAGAGGCTTACCTACGAGGAGGATACGCGTAAGACTTACGTTCCTATCCATGGACAGGTATTTAAAATTACAGCGACGTCCAAGAATGTTACAGCGGAGTGGAACCAAGAGGTTTTTCTCGCCGATAAATTTCACCTACAATCTCGTGAAGATCTTTCCGATAGATCCCGCAGCGACGGGCGAATATCGTTGCGCCTGCCGATAGGCAGGCCAACGTACGTTCATGCGCGTTGTTCTATACGCTGCCAGATATCTTACATAGAAAACGGCACGTCTATTTGGCCACGTGACATCCGCGCCAAGATTGGCAGAGCAGAAGCACGATAATGGTGAAGGGTTAAAAATAATAAGTATTAGTTTTTTTCCGGCGTTATTCCGATTTCAAAACATGTTACGCTTCGAAAACTGGATTTCTGCCCTTGGAAACGCGCGCATGAAGTAATTCATTTCTCGCCGTGTCATTATGCGATATCTGGTGATTGGTGTTAAAATGTGAACCGATTTTGCGGGTGTTTCTCACGGGTGGGAAAGAATCCTGCGGCTGATGTCGAGATTACGGCAAAATTGACATTTTCACACGATTTTCGTCGTTACAACGGAGTCATATTGCGTCCGACGTGAAATTTGTTTCCGATCAAGATCCACCGCTCGTACGGTTAATTATCGGCTGTTTCGACGTCGATGTCAGACGTAACATTCATTTTCAAGTTATATCGTCCGTGAAATAATCGATATTCGTTCACGGAAGGTCAACATCGATACGACGACGAAATTCTATTCCCCTTCGGTTAGGAAAATCTGGCCGCCGAAAATTCTACTACCAGCCCCGCGTCGAGTGAAAGGATACGATTTTGTCGCTCGGTCGGATTTCATATCCGAGCTGCTCGTCGTCGCTCATCGAGCAAGCGGAATTTCAAACGCGTCGTGTCAGCGATAAAGCAAGTAGTTACAAATACATTCCCAACAATCGTTGCATTCGCGTTGGAAAATGAACGACGAATCGTGTCGGGATATCGTGCTGATCACAGGTTCGCGATTCTACGATTATTCAAATTATTGCAATGCTCGCTTTTATTATTCGCTCCTAATTATTTCGCTCGCTCTGAGATTAGATTTTTCGAAAATCTAAATGCATTCGACTCGACTTTGGTTTCACAGGTGGCAGTGGATTTTTGGGACAACACATCGTTAAACATTTACAGAGTGACAAAACTGTTCGCGAAATTCGTATTATCGACATCGTTCCCTACAAAAATACGCTAAGTAAGTAATACTTTCGATTATTGAACTGCTTTTATATTTTCTCCATGTTGTATTATTCCAGTTTGATCTATTTTTCTTACGTAAGCTTGGTTTTGTCACATTATCCACCTCTTCAAAATCATTTGTTTTTAATCAGGTCTCATTTTTTTTCTCTCATCATTTTCATCGCTCACTCTTATTCTCGATTTTGAATAATCGCCGCTTTTTTTCCATTTCGTTTCAACTGTTTTCTTCTTTTTTTGCATTTGCTTTTCCGATCCACCCGTCGATCCACTAGATTTCACGTTCTTCTCCGGAATTGCATCTTCCATCTAAGTTTCGATTTTCACGCCATTTTGCGTCGCATGAATTTTTCAAAATTACTACTTTTTCGCACCACTGATTTTTCTATTTGTGCAGGAATCCGCTGCTGCTGCTCCTGTTATTTTTTCACATTTGTTTTCCATATTCTCTCACCTTTTTGATCTCATCCTATCTTTTCGATGAGACCTCTCATTTCCCACTATTGCATTCGCGTCACAATTTTTCATCTTGAAATTTTCAATATGATAATTCTGTATCTCGGAGCATTCCAGAATACGACTATCGCAGAATAATGGGACTTGTTTACCATCGTGAAATAATAATTCGCAGGTAACGTGGAAATTATAAAACCGATTATTTACTTCGAGGCGGATTTATGTGACAAGGAAAAATGTCGGGAGGCGATGCAATGCGTCGACGTTGTTTTCCACTGTGCAGCCCTAGTTTCCTACGAATTTCCCGCCGACAACGAAGCGCTCTACAAAAACAACGTCCTCGGTAAGCGTATAACGCGTAACTTTCTCTACCACCACGATACTAATCCACTCCTTCCCTCGATTTCTCTTATCCGACACGTGTGTCCCTCCTCCCCCACCAGTCGTCAAACCGCGCTATCATGCCCATTTTTCCCCAGTCATTATACATCGCGTTGTTATACTTGCCACCATTTTTACGTTCACCGAGATATTTTGGACTTTTGAAGTTTTTATCACGAAGCTAACTTGCAAACCGGTGCCCCGTAATCGCCAACGGAAAATAAAAGAATTTCGCCTGCCAGCAGGCAACCAGCGTAACCGTGACGCTCGCGCAGTTGCCTCTATCCAGGCGCTCTTATTTTATTTATGCTTATGAATCGAATACGTCTATGAAGAAAATATCGAATAGACGCTAGAACACCACGAGAATTTTACGACATGCAACTACCGACGTCCTTGTTGTGAAATCATTTCCGACTCGTAAACAGACATGCACGACTAATTCTGAGATTACCCATATCTCCATTTATATTTAAAAATTCAATTGTTGTTTTATGTTAATTTCATTTTAAGTTCACTATGAGGTAAAAATGTCGTTTAGCGTTGGTCGACGTGTAGTTTTTAACATTCGAGTTATCAAAAGTTCAGATAAATTGGGTAACTCGAATTATTTTCACACGAACTTTTTCTAATTTCCGACTTATTCGTTAGTGAATTACGATAGAAATGGATTATAATCTTTTTTGGTACATATTTGTCTGTATATTTTCGACACTTTTTCAGTATAATTTTATTGTACGTTTTTCGCGCAACTAAGTATACGTTCACCGATGTTAGAAACCCGCGGTCTGTTAGCGTTGAACGCGTTCTATGGGGGATGAAAATTAATCTACGGAGATGGGAGTTATTCGAGACGCACGTTTAACCGACCAACAACTAAGATGTAAGGATTCGTTGTTAAGGTACGGAACATTTATTGGAGTTATGCATCGAGGAGAACGTCAGAAGTTTCGTAAACTGCAGTACGACGGAGGTCGCGTTGCAGCCGTACATCCGCGGCGGTATCTTTGCCGTGGTCGTGCATTCCCAAGAGTCCAAGACTCAGCCCTCGGACGATGAGGACAGATTGATCTTCGGGGAATACGCGGCATCGAAACTGAAAGGCGAAAGGTTAGCTTTACAAGCTAATGGAACCCGACTTAGTAACGGTTAGTTTTAATCACGTCCGTGGATAGATATATGCGGGCTCGAAGCGGCGCGAGATATACTGCCGCGCGTACCATCGTTTGTAACACGATTACCGCACCAATTAACGTTCGAGGAGATAGAAAATTGAAGGGGAAAAATGCGTGTACCGTCGCTCTTTGACAGGTGATGTTCTTCGCACCGTGTCGCTGCGGCTGCCGATGCTTTACGGCGAAGGTGACGTCAAGCTCATCAAGTCGATACTTCTGTTCGGGAAAAAAATGGGCAACTCTCTCATCCACCTCGCCGGACTCGGCGGTAAACAGCAGTTGCTGTACGTTGGTGAGTATATTTTCCCATTTCCGTCGTTGATATTTTTCTTCTACAACATTTTGGCAACAATTTTGTCATGTTTCACGATCGAGCGTTTGAAATAGTTCTTCCAAGAGTCGTCTTTTTTTTTTTTTTTTTTTTTTTGGATCTGCACTATTTCCGAAAGTAATCGATCGACAGGAATAAACGCCGAAGGGAAATCGAGCTTAAATAAAATTCCAGCGTTGTCTCTAATTTGATCATTAGCTTTCCACTGAGAAATGATCGGTAGAAAAATCGTTGAGCTGGCCGATCGTTTCTTCGCGCGTTTAACATCGAAACGACGCCTTTTTCAACTCGCTGCCATCATTTCTCGACGGGATGTCAGCAATGAAATTTTTTATACCGCCAGTATTAGCGTTATGCAAAGCGTTGCTCGGTCGATTGCGAAAGATCGTCATAACTCCGTTGAAAAATTGAAGAAAAATATATCCAAGCTACAATTTCGTTTTCAACCAGAGAAACTCGAAAGTATGATAGAAAATAAATACTTATGATATAACGCCGGTAACAGTTTTGAGCTTGCAGCTTTGCGAGATCTCGAGAAACAAATACAATTGAAAAATGATTGTACGGAGATTGTACAAGCTTGATATCGAGAAATATTCTTCATCCCCGTACGATGAATACAATCGAAATTACGGATTTTGGCCATTTTATTTTAGAAATTTTTTTTGGGTATAACGGAATTATCCTCGAAATTCTTCCCGACAAGTGTGGTAAACTATAAAAAGTATCGATGTAATCCGAAGTCGATGGAATGAACGTAGCATTCGTTCGTTGCAGGTAACGCGGCGTGGGCTTTCGTATGCGCGAAGGACACGCTTTCCCGGTCGCCAAAAAATATCGAAGGCTTGCCAGTGATCGTAACGGACGACACCGTCATCGAGGACTTGCTGCGATTTTGCGAGCGTTTGATGCGGAACTCTCAACATCCCATGACTCTGTCCTGGTCAATTCCATCGCCGATCTCCTACTGCCTAGCTTTCTTGACGGAATTTGCGATCGATTACGTACTGCCGATCATCGGTATATCGAAGAAACTTCCGGTAATCACATCGGCATTCCCTCGCAATGGAAATTTCTCATCACTCGCGAAATACGTTTTGGAATTGTTGTTATATTGGCTTGCAGATATCTCCGCGAAGCCTTGTGGCTTACATGGGTTCGCTGATTCTCTACAATCGAAGTCGAGCATCGATACAAATGAATTATTCACCGATCTACAAAAATAACGAGACGCTGAAAATAGCCTCCGATTATTATTCCAACATTTTTTAGACCTCGAAATACCTGTCGCCGGGCATCGAATAAATGACGACTGGTTGACGTAACGGTTTCAGTTTATTGCTCCAGGAACTGCGGTATTCAACAACAGACATACGATTTTATTAGTATCACGCAATTAGGTCTATTCTATTATAGTACATGTACGTGTATATTTATGGAATTTTATGACATATATCCACGTCGACGCAGAGAAACTTTCCTGTAGCGTGATCCGCGCAAATTATTATTCGTTTATTCGTGATTTTCACGTCACGGAGACAGAAATCTGTTTATAGATTCGTGTTACATGGTTACACGGAAATTTCCATTTTTTATTCCGGTCACAAATGTCGAGAATATAATTGTCAATTTCTTTGGGATCTACATATCGGTAAAAATTCTCGTGATACACGACTCGTGTCGGTATTTTGTTTTGTTTTGTTTTCAAAGTTTTGACGGATTAAGAACAACAATCATGGACAATGTGAAGATATCAGAGCGATATAATATCTCTATAATAATATCTCTTTGAAAGAAATACGTCCTTTAAATTATCGAACAAAAGCAATTTGTGAGAATTATTATGTAACTGTGTAATTAAAAATAAGTCGTTCACTCGGGGTAAATGGAGCGTTTAACAGCTCCAGTAGATTTCGTAGATTTTCAATAAAGGCGAAATGACGCGCGCAAATGGAGTGTGGTCCGATTTTTCCCCCCAATAATTACCCAACTGTCGTTACTCCGTTTCGTAATCGATACGTCGATCGACAGCGGTACTTCGCTAGGTCATGGTCGACGTTCGTCATTCGTCGAATGATTTCGACCGATACGTATTTGGTATTTCAGGGGATTTCAGGTAGTATCAGCGTTGGTCCGGGAAAAGCTGAGAGGATGGTTGTACCTCGACGAAGGAAGAAGAGTCGGTACATTTGTTGAGTGCATATCACACCGGTGCATAAATAGACACATACGCGAGAAATCGAATCCAAATACGATTACGAAGATTTGAAGACATTATTTATGTACGTATGATGTGCGACCTTTAAAGTTGGTCAACCTTTTCATTTACAAGTTAATAATAAACGTCTATGAGTTTCTTTAATACGAGACGATTGAAGTTGATCGATTCGTTATTGCACTTCGCATACAGTTAAAGTTTTATTGTCTGGTTATAAACTCTGTCGAACCGTTTTTCTTTCCATACATCAGAATTAAATGAGGAATAATTGCGCGAACATTTTCCTCGTTCCTTCATTGTTATTGTATAACAACACTACTATCGACTGCAACCCTCGACTATATTTGTGTTACGATAGTACACGTGAAGTACAAGTGAAGAATAGATGCAGTCGAAGGTTGAAAGTTATGAAACTGCGTATAGTTATCGGTGAACACATTGAAGAAAACACAAAATAGCAATAAAATCTGAACATAACAACAATAAACGTAATAACATTCGTATGGACACAGTATTTTTTTGCCATTTGTCTCAAAGAGGTCGGCAACGTCGTTGCAAATGCGAACATTCTTTGGTTACCCTCCCATTTCGAATAATCGAACCACCCAATTATTATGCCCAACTTACGAATAACTATGGAACAAATCAAACTCTGTCGGATCGCCATTAGTGCAGACGATGACGCGCAAAAAACACTCGTGATACGTATAACTTCTACTGGTTCCGCGCTATCTTATAAAACAGACAGTTTTGCGTGGTACAAATACACTGAAGCAAGTATATTACAATAAAATATAAAGATCGACTCGCTTGAAAGTCGTCGCAAGTTAGGTATAAATAATTCAAGTTCCGATGTACAATAACAGTTTGACTATTTCCACTATTGTAAACATACACTATAAAAAAATCGGAAGCGAATCGGGAATAATTTGTCACTCCCATCACTCGGAGTTTCGGAGTGGAAATAAAAAACACTCCGTGTACAGAGTCAACGTGGAGTTTTTGTCGGCTGAGAAATTAAAAAAAACATGAATATGATTTTTCTAATGTTTTCTTAGTAGTGATTCATTCGTTTGAAAAAACTAAGAAAATAGTCGGATGTCTTTTGATTTCACTCCACGGAGTTTTTTTTTAAATAACCAAAAATCCGTAAAATCCTTCACGGAGTGAATTGCAATCCCAGGCGATCAAATCAATTAAAAAACACACGCTCCGCGTTCACCTCGCAAATCACTCCCGAAATTTTTTACAATGTACAATTGTATTTAATACTAACATATGTTACGCGTAACACGTTTCACATAAGTGGAATTTCAACAACACGCTGTGAAATTCTAGTGAAAATCACATACTCCTATAATGCGCCCGTTATTCTGTCGATGTCATACTTAGGGCCCTACCAATTCAAGTACAAAGAAATCGTCTGACTCGCGTTGTGATTATGCGCACTTTTTCGGTTCGTATATGGAGAAAAAAATTTCCGTGTTCAATAATAATTTCGTTCGCTCTGTTCAAATTTTCCTTTCCGCATATTTTTAAGCAAAATTCGTGTATTATGCACTATACAAACACACTTTTATACACGAAGGCAATTAATTTATTAGTTTAGTAATGATAAGAATAATAATAATAGTAAAAACAATGATAATAATAATAAGAATTAATTAAAAAGAATTGATAAGAATAATAATACTATGTACAGGTTAAATATTGGTTCAGTTATTCGCGTGACTGTATTAAGCGAACGAGTTTTGTAGTAGTATCGATGTTGCCTATACGAGTCAATACTTCATTTATTCAAGTTTCTCGTTTACCTCTGATATTCATACGTAGATACAATACTGTATAAATAAAAAAAATCGACTAGGCACGTAAACAATTGGCCCGGTATTAAATGTCATCGCCATTCATATGGTACATCGTGAATCAGTATTTTCATTCATCAGTGTTACGACAACTTCGCACGTTTGCCAGATATTTCCTACATGTTCCACGCTCCTCACGGTCAACTTTTGGTGTAAGAATTATTTTTTCATACTATTATAACAATTCTAAACATACTACCAACAACATTTCATACAATTTACAAATTGAATACTATAGGCAATAAGCAAAGATAGTAAAGGGTAACGACAGATGATGAAGAGAATTGAAATATCTTTTTTTTTCATCAAAAACAGCTGTTTCAGCATCATTTAATAAGTACAGAATAAAATGTACCACTATATTTGTGATGCTTGATTCCGAAGATATTTGTTTCCCGAAATATGGGAGCACGTTTTGATAAATACTAGTGAAATTAATACAAATTCTTCCTATTCTTGTCGTTATTTTTGTTAATCAAATTAAGTATTTCGCATACTTTGACGACCATGAATCTCATGTTACCACGTTAACATTATCGATCAATGATAAATAACAAATTATAATACCATATCGAAAAATCAGATTACAAAAATTAATCTCGCAACGTTACCACTCCATGGACGATGGCACGCGAGAACCGACTGTAAAATCTTTGTACTGCGAGAACACACAGATCTGTAAAAGGAAAAACCGAAGAAAATGATCAATATACTTGAACGACGCGTTCCGAATACTGTATCATTTGCACACACTGATCTCTAGAATATTTTTATTTGCAACAAAAATAATACGTTGCGCTGAGAAGCATTGCACAAAGAAACCTGAATGATGTCGCCTTAAACGTTGAACTTTTTTCAACTAAATTTATATGGAAAAAATTGCATTCCTTGATGGGAAGTAGCGTGAGGCATTTTAAACGCAAGACAGGAGATTATCCGACGAATTCTTAACTCACCTTATCCTTCAATCGTTGGCATAATTGTAAGGCTATAGTTAACAACACCAGTGCTTCGTTTAACCATGGCACGCTGCATTCCGCTTGATGCGTTTCGTACTTAACACTACCATGTGCACTTTCCAATTGATACACAGCTAAGACCAGCTTATAGCTCTGTATATAAAAACTGATTGCGAAATTGTCCGGTAAATTCGGATTCAGAGATTTCTGTAAGCAATGAATAAACGGAATTACGATCTTGGATCGATTACACCAAGGACTTTGTTTACGTACCATGTTACGACTATTAATGAGATCATCTATAGCTTTTTTCCTTGGTACGATCAAACTCGTTCTACTGCGTTGCAGACAGCCTAAGATATTTCCTAAAATGTGCATCACTTCATCGGATGTCTTGAAAGGATAATGACGATCCACGTTGTCTATATGAGCGATCGCCAATTGCAAATGATTGGCAGCATCTTGAATTTGCTGCAATTTCCACGGATGCTCGTTTTGTATACTAGTCCGCATATTGGCATTCTGTTGCCGTTGAACCTTAAAGTTGACTTCCTGCAAAACAAAAATCGTTCATTCAGATAGAAACTAGAAATAGTTCCAATCAAGCGTGTCTGATACCAAGGTAGTCCATCTGCAGTAACAGATCTTTGCGAATGAGGCTATCACGAAATCGTGAGAGCAATTAATTGATTATATCGAACAGTAAGAAATAACTTTCACCCAACTTCTAGAACTTTGTGCCCCAGTCAGTTACTAATAACGAACAATGCTCTACGAGAAAATGTTGAACACCTCTTACGCAAAGAATTACTCGTCCGCTCAAAATTTGTAAAAAAACTTACCGCGTGAGTAATACTATCACCAGTCAGAACGATGACGCACTTCACCTGATCATGCGGAGCGGTGAATACGAACCGGTCGGTCTTGTAAGGTTGATCGTTGCCGAACAAAGCCAATGGGAATCGCTGTGCACAATCCTATGTGATAAAAAAGAAATATATTATTGGTGTTTTGCCAGATGTTTATCGTCATATTTTCTAATTCAAATGCTTTCACCCATAAGCGATGAAATTGGATGGTATTTATCGTTAGATTTCAAGAATTGGAGAAGATTTTCATCGACAGGCAATAAAGTTTGGAAACTTTCCTTATTACACTACAAAATTACGCTTTCTACATGGGCTGTGAATTTTTGATATTAAGATTCACATAACATCGATAATTTTACGCGAGAACCGAGCAATTGACGGTAAAACATTTAATAACCGGGCCGTATAGTTTCGATTACGTGGTTGAATATGGAAGCTAATTTTCAAGGCTAAATTATTCATGTGACTAATGAAATACAAGGAGTTTGTAAGTCAACGTACCATTAAAATGTTGCGCAACTGTGAGAGCGAAGAATGTACCTCTTCGTGAAGTACCCATTCAAACTCCATTTGCTAGAATAAGAAGACATTGTTTATGGCGAAAAGAAAAGATAGTGGCGCGTATTTATATCGTATCGATTTGACGCGTGAATGATGAAAAAATTCACAAGACGTCAAACACGTCTAACCTCAACGAGCTGTCGTTGACTCGTGCGAGAGGGTAGGTGAAGATTGACGCGTTCTTAATTGTGTACATATCCACTCTGAACTTAGCCGTCAACAACGATTTACGATTAGATAAAATGATGCGATAAACTTCAATTACTCACGAGATTGTGGGCCTCCTCTTTCTCGCAGTCCGCCATTTTTGTAGAAACGATTACAACAGACATGCGCGCAGCTGTGAATATTCTCGTCGCTTGGTATGTGCAAATTATCGAATACCCACCGGCACTTTATTCGCTACGATCCGTGAATTTAAGGAATTCTCTATTGCGAGTGCCGCGACGAGTTACGCGTCGTAGCATTCGTCGCCTCCTCCAACAAACTTGAGCCGAGAAACATTTGAAAACTGCCAATTTTATCACGAGATCCGGTGCCCAAACTGTATTGTTGGTGTAGATACTGTAGATAATTGTACGATCGCGATCGATCTTAATCGATGGCCTATTAGTATGTCAATGCTGAGATAAGATTATACATATCATTTTGACGGTTCCATCACGTGGATACTCTTACAACTGAATTCGTCCAGGTGTTTATATAGATATAATTAAATATGTGTATATATATTTAATTGTTTCGTAAAACTTACGTAACGATCAACGTGACGATATAACACTCGTCCATTTGATTCGAGTTTTTAAAATGTCGTTACACTAGCGAATCGTACTAATGATTTCGAACAAATAAATGCATCCGACCCTATCATTGCTGACAGGGACAAACGCGTGCCATATACTATCGTCGTATTGTGTTGGTGATTGCCGCGTGCAAGATACGATGCAGGTACATCGTGAGAGCGAGGAAATGATAAACTCAATGAACCGATCGCTGAACGGACACCAGTGTATGATTAGTACTCGCCTCCAACGCGCACCGGTTACTACTGTCTACGGTTACTTATTATACCTGCAAAATTTGGCCGATCCGCGATAAGACAGCAGATAACTACATGACCCGTGTGGATGCGTACTTGTTCGGCGGAGTGAAAAAACCGTGTTGAAATCGTCGTATAAATTTCATAATTCATGCGTACCTAGACGTCGACCACGATAAGAAAATTGTGAAACGTTGCAAATAATTCTTGCGATTTTTCTGTATTTAACTCGTTGAATTCCACTTTCGCAATTCGTGGAATCATCAGGGAACGTTCGAGATGCGATTCGCGTGTGTGCGGAGCAAACGCTAATATTGCTACAGCTTCCAACGACGTGATAGGTCAAGGTGTCAGAAATAATAATTTTATTTCTATATCGCAGGCAATCGGTACCCTGAGTACTTAGGTACATCCCATCTATGTACATACTTATTGTCATATCTCTGCGATTATTACTGGAATTATCGTGACGAAATTCTCCGGTAATAATGTAATCACAAGGTTGCGTACAAGTTCAGGTACAGATAAACCCGCTGGGTACAGAAGTATTTTTACTTCAGTTTTTTATTGTAATTAATAAAATTAATTGTTCCCGATATGATCTCTGTTCGTATCTGTCACTATCGCTAGTAGAAGTCGATGGAGATAAGATATCTCGTACTTATGGAATTTCTCAGGTATTCGACCGAAGAAACCGATAAGCTCTCAACTCGCAATGATCCACAACTAATGGCAACTTGATGCAGACCAAAAGTTCGGAGAGAACGGACGATTGCGAGACTACAAACTCGATCGAAGCGAAGCTAATTTTTCGCGAATTAATGAGTGTAGTCGAAATATTTCAAATTTTTCAATTCAACGTCTAATGTGTATTTGAAATGCTTCGCAACGACTATGAATACCCAAAGATTTGATACTCGTCGAATAAGAAATAATTGTAATCCTCTAGTGTAAGAAAAACGCAGGGTTCATTTGTAGGTCAAGTCTAGGCTGATTGCAAGTCCAATCGTTGCTCTCTGTTCAAATAAGTATATTGCGATCCGTTTATGATGCGGCAAAGCAAGCTTCGATATTTTGACTTGGTGAAGGTATTTGCTGCCAACCTAATAGAAGATGATCTACCATCATTATGATGATAAAGAAACTATGCTATACTAGTGAGACTCAGCTGACACAGCACATTAAATCGATTAGGTACCGTGGTTCTTGTCATATAACAGATTCTGTTACTTATTTATCAAGTTGAAGGATTCTTTTTCTACATTCAATTTACGGTGAAGTAGGTATCAGATTGTGTGTATAGTGTATGTACGAAATAAAATCGGAGTTTCGTGCATCCTTAACAATGTTTTTGTTCTCCAAAATCTGAACTCTTCCAATAAGAATCAATGACACATCCGATGCTATTACAGCACTATAACAGTGTATTTTTCAAAGCAACATCTTTCTGCCACTCTACAGAGGGGTCTCATTGGTTTCTTTATTTTTCAGACGGTATTCGTTATGGGTCTAAAATTGTATTACGATCTGTTGTCGCAACCATCCCGAGCGGTCTATATATTTTTAAAACAGACCAAAATTCCATTCGAGAGCGCTATAATTTCGTTGAGTAAAGGTGCTCAATTAGCTCCAGAGTATGAAAAAATTAATCCCTTCAAAACAGTACCAATTATCGAACATAATGGTTTTGTATTAAGAGAGAGGTATACTCGTACGATTAAACACTGTTTAAAAACTTTGGTTTCATAGCCTTATGTCAATTACTTATTTTCGTTCAATTTTAGCATCGCGATTGTACGCTACCTTTCTCGAGAATTTAACATAGATCCTAAATGGTATCCCATGAATTCACGGGATCAGGCAAAAGTTGACGAGTACCTGGAATGGCAACATTTAAACACCAGGTTGCACTGCTCGACTTACTTTATTGTCAAGGTATTTTACCCTACCGATTTTCCCCATCAATCTCGTCATTTGCTCTTCCATCTGCGATTTTGACCGTGTGTAACGCAATCATCCGATCATAACTTTATTTTGATTCGTTGACTTCCCTCGCACAGTTCTTGAAACCCTTATTTACTGGAAAACCACCAAAATCAGAAAGAGTCAAAGAATTAGAATCGAAAGTGAACACTTGTCTGGATCAAATTGAGGATAAATGGCTTCAAGAGCGATCGTTTATAACGGGGGATCAAATAAACGTCGCGGATATATTTGCTGCCTGTGAAATTGAACATCTACGTAAGTTGAACCTTCATGGTAAAACAACGTTTCATTATTTTGTGACGCGAAAATCAATTCACCAAACTGATGTAACTGAAATAATTCTTATATTTTATCTAGGAATGACTGGGTTCGACCCACGTCTAAACAGACCACGCATCAATGCATGGCTCGAAAAGGTAGCGCATGAAACGCAACCATATTATCAGGAAGCTCACAAATTTGTTGATAAAATTGCCAATAATGAGAGTAATGATTTTCCACCTAGTAAAAGTAAGCTGTAAATACAAAATACGCACGGTGTTAGGGAGTATGAAGTGTATCGGGGATGTTTTTTTCTCACAAAGATTGGTGATGGTAATATTTTATGATTGGATGGATCAGATTCTCTTACCACGTGCCAAATTGACAATGTAATTTAGCGATCGACCAAGAACCACTGTTCGCAAAGCATTTTTGGAAAAACAATCTTCCGTTGTTGAGATTCTTCGAATGAGCACAGTGAATAGATTTCCTTGAAAAAATCTATGAGACAAATAGATAATGATAATTTGTTTCATTTATTCACTCCATACTGTGAATAATTAGTTACAAACAACGACGCGTTTCTTTCGTTCTTTTTCACACAAACATATTTTGTACTTCAACATTAAATCCTAGTAATACGTAAAATTACTTGTACAGAATGACTCAACCGTCGTTCCAAAACAAGGAAAATTGAACATATCGGTCGATTTGTCGACGAAAAGCAACAATCGTATCATCTCTCCAGGATTAATGATAATTTTAAACGTAGATTTACATTGATAGTACGTGAGAAACAATCAAATCGTTATTCTAATCGATATGCATATTGTATCATTGGCCAAAAAAACGAAGCTTCGAATTATTTTGATGTTTTACCAGGAGTGTTCACTGTTTCAAATATTAAACAACGTAATATCCAGAGGATTCATACGTTTACATTATATTTGTAATTTAGTCAGGTAAGGTATAGAAATATTTTGAAAAGTGTAAAAACAAAAAATTAAAATGCAAGTGCTGCAATGCGACGTATGTTGAAAGACTATATCTAGTTGTTCTTAATTTATCAATAAAATTAACACACACATATAATATATATTTCAAAATTAAATGCAATAACGTATAAAATTAAAAAATCGTTAAAACGAATATGACTTAGAACTTATGCGCTGGTTATAATTATCAAAGTAACAATCAATCCCTTGAGCAAACTAAATGACACCGGTACAAAATTTCGACAGGGCAGAACATGCGAAGTAGCAAAATGCCAACATCCGTCTTTCAGTTTCACGTTTGTAGTAAAGGCTGAACAAAACGATTTTTTGGTCCCTACAAATAACATACAAGCTAACTGTTCGTCACTGAAAGAATTAGTATATCACTGTTACTTAATGCGTACAAATAAGTAAACCATTGCAGAGAGTATATCACAACGAAATCGTGATTCGGAGCATGTTTCATTGTTTTGCGTGAGCATAAATGCGACTACTAATTCTAACCATGGGTCCCATTATGCCACATACAATGACTCATACAAAAAAATATTCACGTATCTATCCATGAAACGAATTCGAATTGCGTAAAGAATTGACATATTGTCATAAAGTACGGATACCGAGAAAGAAACAAATTATTCGTATGATTTAAGAAAAATTATACTTCGTCGAATTCTGCCCCGAGTCATCAATTTTGGGAAACTTAAAATAAAATGAGAACTCAACTGTGGTGTACTCTCCTAATTTAAGGATTCGCGATGTAACTGGTTGCAGTTTGAAAAAACGTAACGTAAAATCTCAAAATGAAATCATAAATAATTCTTCATCTAGTGTAAACACTGCGAATCCTAGCATAAGCATTACATTTGGTATCATTTCAGTTGATGATCACCGAGTTACAGCGAACATACATATATTTTCGTGTTTCTTTTATAAACCGAGTTTTCTCTTGTATGTTCGA